>CM027586.2:6334159-6402159 GCA_015852605.2 Populus deltoides
GTACTAAGGCTGTGTAATTAATTACTCGATACCTGCCGGGTGAAGAGAACAAAAGGCTGAAAAGAATGGTCCCACAGCCCACCAACTTTGTGTAATTAATTAATGGATTGTGATAAAAAAAAATGCCTACGTGGAAAGTAATAGGCTACAAAGTGATGAATCTTTTCTCTCCCTATAGGCTACAAAGTACAACCCTAATATAAATTGTTACAAGTCCAATGCAGCCTATCAAAACAAAAACAAGAATAAAGATTCTAAACAGAATTTGTGTGCGGAAAGATTGAAGCAGAGTATTATTTGATTTATTTCTCAGTAAACAAAACAAGGTACGTAATTGGATATTGATAACTTAAATTTAAAATATATTTTTATTTTGTTTTGAGATATTTGTTAAAAATTTAATAAGATTTTTTTATAATTTTATAATTTTTGCTTTTTTTTTTCAAATTTGCTAGTTTTAACAATTGTTTTTTGAATTCTTGTTATAGTGATTTTTTTTTTCTAATTGATTAGATATATTTTATTAGTTTGTTTTGATTATGCATGGATTTTTTTATGTTTTATTTTTAGCAGAGCCACAAAATTATCAATTTTTTCTCACTATATATGTTTTGATTTTAGGTTGAACCATGAACAAAATAAGAAGAATTAATTCTTTTTTTGAAAAAAAAAGGAAAAGTATTGACAACTCACAGCCTAGTGAACCAACTCCAAATAATGTTGAAGTTTTGGTTGAGCAGCCTCTATGTGCTTCAGTTTACAAAGAACCTGCGCTGATTGTGAGCAGCCTCTTACTAGAATCGATATTGCTCATTTAATTAGAGATCCAAGCAATCGTCCTCAAATTTGGGAATACCCGGTTAATCAACAAGATGAAATTCGAAGGGCATACATTAATTTGGGGCCATATCAACCTTTGATGTCTGAATATCCGCTAACTGGTAATAAACATCCTCGTCGATTTCAGTCTCATTGGTTCAAAAGTTATTCGTGGCTTGAATATTCAGAGAAAAATACTGCATTTTGTTTCCCTTGCTATTTATTTCCAAGTAAACCATCTGGAAAGCCAGGATCAGACACATTTACTGTTAAAGGATTTAATTGTTGGAAGAAAGTTAATGATGGGGAACGATGTGCTTTTTTGACTCATATGGGAAAAAGGTCCAAATTCAGCTCATAGATTTGCTACCAGGTGCTTGGAAAATTTGAAAAACCAGTCATGTCATATTGAGAAGGTAGTCAAGAGGCAAACTACTCAAGAAATTCAGAATAATCGATTGCGTATTAAAGCTTCAATAGATATTGTTCATTGGCTCACATTTCAAGCATGTGCTTTTAGAGGGCATGATGAACGTCCAGAATCAAAAAACCGAGGTAATTTTCTTGAAATGATGGAACTTTTAGCATCATATAATGAACAAATAGGTGCTCTTGTTTTGCGCAATGCTCCACAAAATGCTAAATACACCTCACATCAAATTCAAAAAGAAATTTTGCATGTCTTTGCTAGAAATGTTCAGTCTTTAATTCGTCATGAGATTGGTGATGCAAGATTTTGTTTAATTGTTGATGAAGCTCGAGATGAATCTAGAAGAGAGCAAATGGCCCTTGTTATTAGGTTTGTTGATAGAAGTGGATTTATACGAGAACGATTTTTGGATATAGTTCATGTCAAAGATACAACTGCTGCAACTCTTAAGGAATAGATTTCCTTTGTTTTATCTCATCATAATCTGGATGTTCAAAATATTAAGGGTCAAGGGTATGATGGTGCCAGTAATATGAGTGGAGAGTGGAATGGTTTGCAAGCTTTATTCATTAATGATTGACCTTATGCATATTATGTACATTGCTTAGCTCATCAATTACAATTGGCTCTTATTGCTGCAGCTAGAGAAATATATGATGTTCACACTTTCTTTCAGAATTTGATTTTTATTATTAACATTGTTAGTGCTTCTTGTAAGCGTAATGATGAATTACAGGCTTTTTAAGCATCTACAATTGAACATTTAGTTGATATTGGTGAGATTGAAACGGGTAAAGGAGTTAATCAAGTTGATGGTTTGCAACGACCTGGAGATAGCAGATGGAGTTCGCACTTCAAATCAATTTGCAGTTTGATAAAAATGTATGGGGCAACTTGCTTGGTTCTTGAAAACATTGCTTTAGATGGATCTACTTATTCTCAACATGGTGATGCGGCTTTTTCATTTAAGTTACTAATGTCATTTGATTTTGCACTCATCTTACATATAATGAAGGATGTTATGGGAATTACTGATATGCTTTGCCAAGCTCTGCAACAAAAATCTCAAGACATTTTAAATGCTATGCATTTAGTGACTACCACAAAGACTTTAATTCAGAAGTTAAGAGATGATGGTTGGAAAACTCTTTTAAAAGAAATGACATCATTTTGTAAGCATCAAGACATTGAAGTTCCTGATATGAATGCTTGTTTTTCTAGTGTGGGACGATCTCGCCGTAAACAAAAATCAGTAACAGTTGAACATCACTACCGAGTTGATATATTTACAGCTATCATTGATCAACAATTGCAAGAGCTAAATAATAGATTCAATGAGCAGGCAATCGAGCTTCTTCAATTGAGCACAGCTTTAGATCTTAGAAATAGCTATAAATTATTCAATGCTGAAGATATATGCTTACTTGTTGACAAGTTCTATCCTCAAGATTTTTCTGACCAAGAAAAAATTCATTTGAGACTTCAGTTGCAGCATTATGAGCTTGATGTACCCAATCATCCAAAGTTAAAGAACATGTCATCGATTGCTGATTTATGTCAAGGACTGGTTGAAACAGGAAAATCAACAATTTATCCACTAGTTGACAGGTTGATTCGGCTTATTTTGACTCTTCCTGTTTCGACAGCAACTACTGAACGAGCTTTCTCAGCGATGAAGATTGTTAAAACAAGACTTCGTAATCGGATGGAGGATGATTTTCTTACAAATTATTTGATTGTCTACATAGAAAAAGAAATTGCTGAAAGATTCACAATTGATATGATAATCGATGATTTCTATTCTATGAAAGAACGACGAGCACAATTAAAATAAATATGTAAGAATCATTCTTTATTATTTTTTACTTTATTTCAAAGTTTATCAAACATAAATAATGCTTCGCTTTAGCTAATGTTTCTTTTATACTTTGTATGTTTATATTTGATAGGTATAAAGATCAACAACATTAAAGTGATTTGATACATTATGAAGATGGAATTAACTTCATTGCTTTGACTGGATTTGGTATTGCTCCAAACCTTTTACCTTATACAAAGGTCATTATATGTTTGTAATAAGTTATTTGAATAAAACTAAATAATGCAGGTTTTTTTTTTACAACTCATGTATAATAAATTAAAACAAATATTATATATTGTTATATTATTTTTGGCCACCCCTAACAAATAATCCTAGCTCCGTCCCTTGCTGTAGCTGAGTCTTCACTAAGGTTGTAGTTTTATTTCATAAGCCCAAAACATGTAAAATAACTTGTTTTAAATTTGGAATATAATCTCTTTATATGTTATTAAAGGATGAATGAAGATATATATGAAACAATTTATAAAACATGCGTGACATTATTAACCATTTGTCATTATAAATGTAGACGAGCAATGACCTAATATTGAAAAGTAAAATGAATTAAAAAATAAAAAATCTTTAAATTAATTTATTTCAACAATTTAAACATAAGTTAATTTAAAGCAATTACAAGTACATGCAATTTAGTTAATTACTGAAATAAGGTGTTAATTAACATAAAAACAAATTATGGGTTTTATTTAAATAAATACTAATAATTAAAAAAATATTTATTCATGAAACAAAATAAATTAAATTTTTAGATTAAAATATATAATAGTCTACACTAAAAATATTTGATAAGATTTACAATTACATTATAGCTAAAACATGTGGGGAAAATACTATAACTTTCCTCACATATTACTATGAATTGCTATAGTGCTTTTACTTTTTTATTATTTTTGTTTTTTTTGTTTTTTCCAATTTTTATTCTTTTATTTTTCATTTATTTTTGGTTTTTTTCCAAAATTATCTTTGTCAATTTATTTTTTTAATGTTGAGTTGGTTAAGAATTTAACTTTATAATTCTTTTTCTTTAAAATACTATGAATTACTACAGCGTTTCCCCACATAATTTTCTTTTGTTATGATTTTTTTTAAAATTATTTGTCAATTTTATTTTTTAATATTGAGTTAGTTAAGAATTACTATTGCAACTTTTTCTTTAAAACACTGTGAATTGCTATAGCATTTCCCTACATAGTTTTTTTATTATGAATTTTTTAAAATTTTTGTTGATTTTTTTTTAATATTGAGTTAGTTTAGAATTACAACTGTAGTTTTTATTATAAAATATGATGAATTGTTACAATAATTCTCTATATAATTTTTTTTTTGTTTTTTATGATTTTTTTAAATTATTTTTATTATTTTTATTTTTTAATATTAAATTGATTAAAAATTGTAATTATGGAAAAGAAACTGAAATTTTCCTCACGAATTAGTGTGCATTGCTTTGTCGGTTGGCACTTTGCAACTTCTACACGTTAGTTACTCCCACACCTCTACCTCTTTCTCTGCACTTAATTTCTCTCTCCCTGGTTAACTAGCTAATCATCTCAGGTATGCAAACCTAATCCAATATTTTTATTTTCATTTTTTTGATAATCACTTGATTCTTTCTGATTACACATAAATTTCGAGTTCATTATTTTTTAATGTTTTCTGATGAATTAATGAATTGTTGCCTTTTTTTGGTGATTACAAATAATCCCTCAAGTATCAAGAAATGCATGTTGATCAATTCTTTTCATGGGTTATTTCCACTTATTATATAGCCTGGTAATATGGGCGTTTCTTTAATTTTTCTTTACCTTGGAAATATGTTTTGAAGATTTGAAGATTTATGCATGACTGTAGACTAATCTATTCTAGAAATTCATGTTAACAGTTCAAGGAAGAGCATCTAATGATTTTTTGTTGTACTATGAGGGGGATGTGAGGGAGGTACCGCTGGAGGTTATGGACCTTAGGATTGCAAGATATGGCTAGGCTGAATGGAAATGATAATGCATATTGTCCTCTTCTGACATTTTTCTTATCTTAACTATCCTTTAAAAACTTGCCTTTTCTGTGTATATAATTGCATTATCTCTATAAGGTGTTGAAGGGAGCAATGATGATTTCTAGAAACAAAAATTGGCTGTGTTAGAATATGCTGCTAAGATTTTATATATATACCTCCTCAATCAGGTCAACTTATATCTAGCTTGCACATTGTAAAACTTCACCATGTATCCTGGCGGTTACACTGCTGAGGTTACAAGCTTATCTCCTAAAGCAGAAGAGACGGATGTGTACGAATTTTTTTCTCACTGTGGTGCTATTGAGCATGTTGAAATCATCAGGTAATATGCGTCCAAGCATCTTCTTGCTTGCAAATTATGAATTTACTCCTAAGAGCAATTTCCATGAGAGTATATTTACAAATCATCAGTATATTTATGCCATTACATACTTGAAAAACTGATTAGTGAATGCTGCTTTTGTAAAAGGTCAAAAAATGAAATGCATATGTTTTACCCTTTCAATTATGGGGAATCAGTGGTTTAGATAGATAGATTGATAATATTAATTTATGACATGTTTGGAGTCTAACTCCATCCCTAAAATAATTGCAATTCTTTTGCTGGAGGATTCCAATAATTGTCCTTTCCATTGAACCAAGATTGGTATGTTTAAAGACCTCTAATGCAGTCTCTGAAATTGAATTGCTTCTTGAACAAAAATTGAAATTAAGGTTTGAATTCCTCATGTGTTTCTCATAAAAGCTTTTCCATTATTCAGTATTCATTCCTCTGCATTTCTTTATTTATTCGGTATTGTCAATTTCCATTATTTGGTAATCGTTCCTCTGTATTTCTTTATTCATCTGATAAACTAGGAATGTATTTTCCCACGCTTTTTCTCACAAAATATGAGGTCTAACATTACTATCTACAATCATTTAATGTATTCTTAGTTGCTCACTTATTTTTCTATATTTAAGTATAAAATATTATGGAAAAGAGGCATTTGATGAGATGTCAACATTATGTTCTGGTAACAATTACAAATAACAGGAACTTGCACATATCAAGAGATGAGTCAAAGGGTGTTGATAGGCCAGTGTTGAATGCTATCCCTATGTCTCTTGGATTGTTGTACTCTTGCCTAGCAGCTTTTGGTTCTGGAGCCTGCATTATGTTTGCACAATCAAATCACACACATCTATTCATTGTTATTTTTCCTTGGTCATAAACTGTATTTGACTCGAGCAATGCTTACTCTGAAAACAGATCCGGTGAATATGCTTGTACTGCATACGTAACATTTAAAGATGCCTACGGTCTTCAAACTGCTATCCTGCTCAGTGCAAGTTTCTGCTCTCACTTCTGGCAATAAAAATAGTTACTTGATATAGTTGGGGGAAAAAAAAAGCTTGTGAGCCATTTTGTTTAAGCTACCCTCATAACTATTTTCATCATCAAGTTACTTTCTAAGACAGATGGAAAATTCAACCTTCCTCTGCTATTATTGTGATAAAGATTTTTTTTTCAATGGATATGACGACAATGTCACTCTACCCATGTCTGAACTCTGAATAAGTTGGAAGTTTTGACCTCAAATAAGTTATCCCAATATCTTAATATTTGGATTTGAACAACCAGCTCAAAGATAGCCTGACATAAGTTGGAAGTTCACAGTTCTGCTTCTAAGTATGACCTTATGTGGAATCGTAAATCTGAATGACCATTGAACTAGAAGTTCATCATTACCTCTTAAGAAAACGTTTTTGGATTGCCTCTATATTTTAATCACTTAAAACTGTTTATAATTCTCTTTTAATTGGTGTTTATGAGATCATCATTAGGATTTCAGCTAATGATTTCACATGCATACTGATGGCAAATTGCTCGTTAGTTTTCCTTTTATGAGAAAAAATCATTTTGAAGGCTACCTTTTAGCTACAGAATAAACTTGAATGAATTTCTTTTGTTTTGTATTGTATCGAACTTCAGCTTTCAGCTGAATGATCCAATAGCCATCATGAACACCTACTTGGTTCTTTGGCCTAGCTATCTGACATTTTCTTAGTGCTTAATAGATTTATTTTGCTCTAATTTTATGTTTTAGGGAGCCACCATTGTAGATCAACGTGTTTGCATAACACACTGGGGAACTTTTGTGGATGAATTTGATGCTTGGGGCAGTTCATCAATGGATGAAGGAAACACCAGCTCAGCGGTAATATCTTTACTTGTGGTAGCATGCTGATTGCTCTTTTTACTATCCCATTTATTTTGTATATAAGTTTACAAATTCTTAAGCTCATCAGTTTAAGTTGAGTACGACAAAATTTATCTAATCTCAAAATTTGAAATATTTCTTCAAAAACTCAATAAGAGGTAAAGGATAGCCGTTTCCTCTTGCAACCTATTGGACAGAAAATCAAAAGTACAGTAGTATGTTTTGGATGTATCAACACTCGATACATCCAGAGTTCAACAAGCATGTTTTGGTCAATGTCCAGATAAAACATACCTGCAAGTTACTAAGACAATACGATAGATAGTAATTGCCAATATAAGCAACCTGACTGGGTGATTTAATAAAACTCTTGATGTTTATCATACAAGTGAAGGGGTTGGGGTGCATCTCAATGATGCAACCAAGCCAAATCACATCTTTATATGGTCATGATACCCTTGTATCTAAGAAGTCCTAAATTGGGTGCGTAGTTTTGGAATTGGATGCCACCATGCTGTACAGCTTGCTCTTCCTTGGTTGCACTATCTATTCTTTTTAACACTGATTGTGAACATTGCACCCTGCATAATAATTGTTCATAGCAAGTGAAATGACACGGTACCTAATAGTTTTCTATTAGTGTACCTTCCCTTTGGAACCAACTCTTCTACATTCTTGGCAGGGAATTCCCTTCGGCCAGTTTGTTTCTACCCCTGGAGAAGCAGTAACTGTTGCTCAGGAAGTTGTTAAAACAATGTTATCCAAGGGATACATTTTGGGAAAAGATGCAATGGTCAAGGCCAAAGCTTTTGATGAATCTCATCAAGTCTTAGCTACCGCAGCTGCCAAGGTGTCGGAGCTAAGCAATAGAATCGGGCTCGCTGATAAGATTTTTTGCAGGAATGGAAACTGTGAAAGGCGTGGATGAGAAGTACCATGTTTCAGAATTCACCAAATCAGCTGCTAATGCTGTAGTCAACAGCCCCTACTTTGCTAAAGGAGCTCTTTGGGTTTCAGGTGTTTTGACACAGGCAGCCGAAGCTGCAGCTGATTTGGGCAAGAAGGCTAGCACATGAGTGAAGTTTTTCTTTCAAACAACAGCAAGGGTCTTTTACTTCTGTTCTTGTATAAAAATAAATATTTGTCCTTCTAGATGCAGCTACTCTTACACAGATTAGCGTCTAATGCTTTAATGAATAGCAGCTACTATGCTAAGGGAGCACTTTGTGTTTTTGGCCTATTGACATGTGAAGCTTAAAAGTTGTTTTTTAGCTACTATGCTAAGGGAGCACTGTGTTTTTGGCCTTTTGACATGTGAAGCTTAAAAGTTGTATTTTAGCTACTGGAGTTCAAAGCCCGGATTGTGCGCAGTTTTGGACTTTAGGCTCAAGATACATCTTATGGATCATTGATGTTTATACCTAACATTTTCAGCTGTCGGTTTTTTTTTAATTATTTTAATTATGGTGGTTGATATCACAATTCTTCAACTGCATGGTTTAGTTGGGCTGCTGTTGATACATCTTATTCACTGAAAGTCTTTACATGTGTAAATGTAAACTAAGCGGTAGGATGCAGATCGATTCTCTTGGATTGTTATGGTTGGCAGCTATGTGACGGTGCATTTTACAGCTTGCAGGTACAGTTCCTTGACAAATAAATTGTCAAATCTCTTGAATAATTGACCTTCGTTGCTATTTGCTTGGAGTTACGTTTATTTATAGCGATCATAAGCTGGACAGTCACTATTCCTGATGTGTTGGATAGTTTGTGTGATGATGCAATCTGGTTCCTTTCCGAGGACCACAAAGCTGAACCATCATTTATGCTGGTCGGTCAGCAAAAGTTTTGAGCATTCGACGCCCAGGACTGGTCTTGCAAGGCAAAGTATACCGGAAAATAAGTTTCTCTATACAATTGACTGCCACTAACATCCAAGAATGTTGGATCTTGAATTATAATGCCTAATTTTCTAGTCTTTGGTCACGCATTAACTAATTTCTAATCCTTCTTATTGCGTTTTCTTGTCCGCCAGCCACTTAATGATATCGTTCTTTACCCTACGGAAATGCAGACCCACTATGTCTCTCTTTAGTCCTCACAGACTAATATTAGCTCCTTTAGTCCGCCAAAAATTGTGCCTCAAGAAGCAACCCTTATCTTCTACCAACCATCATTAATGCCTCGTTTTGCGAAACTTGCCCTAAGAAAGCATGAATCATCTTCCAAAATGTCACCTATAAAATACTTTCTGTAATTAAGCTATACATTTCGCATCACCTTAACCACTTTCCGAACCCAATAATTGAGTGATTATGGATAGAGAAATCTTGCGCAAGGGCCCTTGTTTCTCACAATAAGACAAGCAGAACCATGGCCAATTAATATATGGATCAGTGGGATTATAGAGCCTTGTTCAAAACGTTTCAACACATCGTGCATTTGTTGCCATTAGCCTCAGCTTGATGGAATTGTTTTGAGGAACATTTATGGCACAGGTAGCTGATAAGAAGTAGTTTGTTCTCTACTTGTGTTTCTTTTGCTCGCTAATTGCGCTTTGCTTGTGACCAACCAAACTGAAGTCAACTTGATTAGACAGAGCTGTGTCATGTAGCCAGTGTTGTGATTTTGTGGCTGGACTGTAAAGGATACTTGTGAACTTGGATTCAGCGACAGGATTTGAATTGAGATGACGAGCAGGTATAAGGCTGTTTGGATCCCTTCGGCTGATTTATGTCGTTCTATTCATGTGTCTTTTTATGAAATCTCCCTTCTTTAATTTGGCATTGCATGAATGTGTTCAAAATTGTTTTTTAAAGTTATTTTTATTCAAAAATATATTAAAATAATATTTTTTTTATTTTTTTAAAATTATTTTTATATCAAAATAATCTAAAATATAAAAAAATAAAAAAAAAATTCAATCTTTACCAACCTAGCGCAATACAAAACAGAGGATTAATTAACATATGGGATCTGGCGCCGCAGGCTATGCATCTAGTTGCCGACCTCCACAAATGATATCGGAAGAATTTTAGAATAGAATCTTTCAATTTTTTATGGTCTCTGGATAATCAGTTGCTTCCAAGCATTTTTTCAGACAAAGTTTATTTATTGTAAACTGAGTAAATAAGAACAATAATGAAAAAAAAAATATTCTGGGAATTGCGGTCCTGTTCATAAGTAAAGGTGGCTTTTCTTCGATTATTGCGTTTATTTCAAAGGAATTGCTCATTTATTAAAGAACAGAAGCTGAAACTTTGAAAGGGCTGTGAGGGCAACCACTCCTTGCCTTGTCTTCTTGGACCTCATGAGTCCAAACGAACAGCATTGACCTTGTCCCTCTTCTTAAGGGAACCTGGCCTCACTCTGACCACCCATAAATCTTCACCTACTGTGTTATTATATAGAAAAAGCAACAATTAACAATTCACGCGGCTTCGTTCTGTTGAGATTAATATATTCCATAGTGGAATAAAAATATATTAGAAGAGTAGGTAGTTATTTTTTGAAATATTATTTTTGTTTGAAAATATATTAAAATAATATTTTAAAAAGTAGTTATTTTTTATATCAACATGTTAAAATAATCTAAAAACATTAAATAAATATTATTTTAAAGTAAAAAAATAAAAAAAAATCAATTTTTTTAAAAGTATTCTTTGAACACAAAAACAAATATATCATAATTCATTTTCTATCAACAAAAAAAATTAAAGCAAGACCACCATCTTAAAAAAAACATTAATGAACATTTAAGATGTAGTAAGACCACCGTCTTAAAAAAATATTAATTAATATTTAAGTTGTTTAGAGTGTATTTGGGAATGCGGTGCAAACTGTATTTCTAAAAATTTTAAATTTTTTTATTTAAAATAATTTATTTTTATATATTTTTAGATCTTTTTTAATATGTTGATATCAAAAAAAATTAAATAAAAAAATAATTTATTTTTAAACAAAAAATACTTTAAAACACTATCATTACCGTAATTTCAAATACTCTTTTAATCTACTAATGAGATGGCATAGTTTTGCTTACAAAGTCCCTCACAATTGAGTGCAAATGTAATGATCACATGAATACTTGCATTTTGGGACCTAGGTAAAGTGTCCTAATAAGAAATCATTGTCTTCAACAAGAGAGTTACAAGAGCTCTCATTACACTCGGAAAACCATCGAAGGACATAAAATTCAAAATTATAGCTAAAGCAAACACTTCAATGAGCTCGGAAAGAGAAGATCTTGATATAAATTAGGAGAGCATGAGAGGAAGAAAGTGAAAATATTACTCTTACAAGTATCGTGAACTTCCTATAAAGGCAAAAAGGAAGTATACAATATAATTTTTCTCCGTAACACACACAAAGTAAGTATACAACATCACAATACATGACTGACTGAGGATTTTTTGAAGAACATGCTTGTAGGATGCATTATTCCCAATCTCTTCTATTGCATTTTTCCCATATGAACCTCGCTTCCAACGTACCAAAAACAAACCACTGTACAACAAACAACTTACAAGGAAAACCCAGAAAAAAAAAGAAACCACAAAAGAAGATAGGAGAAACAAAAATCTTGATTACCCATCGATCAAAACTAGTCACAGCAACTGGGGCAGCGTATGAGTCCATTCTCATTGCAATCAGGGCAACGTTGAAACCCATATTCATTGCTCTCTTCACTTTCTTCTAACTCTTCTAGTTCTTCATCGTCACCTTCACAATATATCTTACAACTCCCTGAACATGTCTCACAAGGCACAAACCTGATATCCCCACAAGCCTCACAAGCCCCTCCAACTCCACCCCCACCACCACCATCCAACATTTCACACCCTTCAATCATTTTCTCTAGCAGACCTTCCTCGTGCATTCGCCGAATTTCCTCTGCTCCGCCAATGTATTTTCTCCCAATAAACACTCTTGGTAGCCCTCCCCCGCTAAACCCTTCTTTCATAAGCTCTCTCAACTCTTCCTTGAACCCTGAATGCATTGATACATCTCGTTCGTCAACACGAACTCCTAAGCTTTTTAAAATCACCCTCACATGGCAACAAGCCTCGTATGTTTTGCGCACCCCTCGCAAGCTTGTAAAATAAACAATTAACTTATCCTTACTGCGCTTACAATCTTTTGCAACAAAATCTACCTCCGTAGCATCATTCACAGGCAACGAAGAATCGTCGCTGTCACCAGGAGGTTGTCTCTCACTATCAATTGGCTTAATGTAAAATGGATGTGTGGGAGAGAGCTCTTCAAATGATTTTCTAAATGTAGAGATGACTTCAGGATCGAATTCCAGACATTTGGAAGTAGCATCCTCGTCTACAACTTGAAGCCACCCAGACTTAATATTATCAGGAGAAAGTTTGCCATTCTGCAGAAAATTAGTTTTGTGACAATCAGATATTGGACTTGGATCGCGAGAAATATCAAAAGAGAAACTGCGAAACCGATGAGATGAACAAGGATTCATCACATCTTCAAGCCCTTCCATCAACTCCCAAGTATTGATAGTTTCTGGCTCTCCAGGTGGTGTCATAATCGGAGTCCTTGGAACAACTTTTGGGATTTTTTCTTGGATCATATTAGACCAAGTCCTGGCTTCAATCAGTCCCGTTGAAAACTCCTCCTTGCTATTCAATTCTTTACTCTTCTTTACAAGCCCATTTGATCCATTAACATCGCCAACATTCTTCCATTGATCATCGCCTTTTACAATAACATCAATAGTCCCATTCTGATTCGCAGAATCAAGCGCGAGTGTACCTAATGTGGTGGAGGTGAGTGCCACCACATGGTAGCTATCGCCCTTTTGCTGTGGTGGATGAACAACATGCATTGAATAGCTTCGAGGCAGCGGTGAGTACGGTGACTGGCAATGCTTGCATCGCTTTTGCTTCGAACTCCCGCAGCCCATTTTTTTTTTCCACAATTCAAAATCAATTGAATTTCAAAATAAGCAAAACTCAAAAATCAAATGACATGAAAACCAGTGAAATAATCCCCCCTGTCAGGAGGATGAGTTGGATTAAACTGTCTGTTTGGTAGAGATTGTGATGAAAAAACAAGCAACAAAAAGGATGATTACGAAAAGATTAGATGATTAAGAAATTGCTTAAAATTGAAGGGAGAATGAGAAAGGAAGCTTCTTTCTTGTTTTCGGGATGTGACAGAGGAGAACAATAGTAATAAAGATCATCACCTGAACTTACCTGTATCATAAACAAGGGAAAACTGCAAGGACAAGATTCACCAAAACAGGTTAAACAACATTAAAAACATCAACAGACAACAAACTGCCTTGTTGGATTTCTTAATTGATGATTATAGAGGGGGGGGGGACAGAGTCCAATCTAATCCAAGAAAGACTTGTGTGAATGCAAATGAATGTATTATCCCCTTAAAAAAGCAAAAGTTTGGAACTTGAAGGAATGCTGGAGATGGGAACAGGAATTGAATTCTGTTTCGGAGTAAGAAGATGAATTGAATGAAGAAGGAGAGGCTTTTTTTTATGAAAAATTAATGATATGATTGGATAGAAAAAAAGGAAAGGGAAATTATGGAAGGAATGATGGAAAGGAAAGAAAGAAACCAGGAAAGTTTCTTGGTTACGAAAGAGATGGGAAATGAATGAAGAATTCTTGAATTCTTCAAAGTCAAAATACAAAGGCGCACCCACCTGTTCTTATAATAATATTTGTCTTTCTAGAATTTGAAAGGCTTTGTTCCCATTTCCATGTTTGTTACCTTCTTTTTTCTTTTTTTTTCTCTTTTTGGTTGGTAAGCACTTGTATGTTTATTTTGCTGCGTCGTTAACTAGTAATTTTTTATTAATTATTTTTTATATTTTTAGAGCTCATTTAAAAAAAAAAACACGTATTTCCATCTATTATTACTCTCTTTTAATTATATTTTTATGTTTTAAAAAAACATTATTAAAAAAATAGAAATAATTAATCTTTAAATATCATAAAATATATGTGGTGCAAAGATAGAGATTAACTATTTCTTGAATGACTCTCACTCCATAGTTATCCTTGAGACTTGGCTAGGAGTTCAAGGAGATTACTTGCATATAAGTGAATTAACCCAAGTTTTGATTAAAAAATTTAAATCACATCATACAAAAGAATTTTTTTTTAAATGAAACCATGTTATTTTAATAAAATAAAATTAGTTTTTTCACCAATTTAACCCAAGTTAAATCCTAAATCCTAAATTTTATACAATTGAGAGGGAGGGCAGCTTATTTTGAATTCATAAAATGTTGTTGATGGTTTTTTGTTTTTTAATTATGTATATTTGGGTTCGTTTTTTAAGATTCTAAAATTAATAATTATGTAAATTTTTAATGATCCTATTTCGATTAATTTTTTAAGACTCTGAAGTTAACATTAATGTAAATCTCTAATGATATGTATATTTTAATTAATTTTTTGAAATTTTAAAATTAATAATCATGTAAATATCTAATGACTCTAAAATTTAAAATATTTAAACTTTTAAAAAATAAATTTAAAATTTAAAATCGGGTCATTTTGCTAATAAAAAAAAAAAAAGAAAGAATGGAAGCCTTTTTGTAAAGGTAGCTGAGGCCAATGCCAGTTTGTCATTGGATCGTGTGATAATGAAAGGCAGATGGGGTTGTGGGGCCTAGTTGCCAGGAAGAGAGCTTGAGAGTTTAGTGCAGTGTTTTCATTTTCGCATTGCAATTTCCAAGTGTGGGAGGGGATCGATTTTCAAGAGTTTGATCACCTCTCCTGCTTTGAGTAATTATAACAAAAGCTCATTATAGCTTCCGAGTAAAATCATTGTTTATTGAATTTGTGATTTCATGGTAAAAATTTAATATTGACTATTAAAATTTATTTAGATTTTTTTATAAGGTTTATTAGTAATTATCAAATTAAAAAAATATATATATTAGTGTTAAGAGGCAATATCATGTTTTCACTATGGTTTTTTTATTATTATCAATTTAATTAGAGTAATTTGGTGTTTTATCAAATATATATATATATAAAAGTACAGTAAAATGATCAATTTCATACTAGGTTATCTCAATTTCATAACATGAATTTAGTGAGTTAATCTGAGTTGGCTCACTCTTTATTCCTTGGATTATAGGTTTGTCATGCTATCTTAAAATGACTCGAGTCTGATATTTTTTTTATTCAATTTCATCATTTCATATTTAATGGGTTGAGAATTATTGGCATTGTTTGTCCTCTTTTACAAAAATATTTTTTTTCAAGTTATTGTTATTTTTTTCAATTTAATCTATTTGTTGTTATTATTTATTTTTTTATAATTTAATTAAAATAAAATTAATTTATTTAACCCAGTACAATGTAAGACTTAAATCACATATTTTTATTTTTATTTTTATTTTTTAAAAAACATATTTGCGCTACGTGAATATGCAAGAGAGACCCTTTGATGTAACGTTGGTACTAGCTAGTTCAAGTCTAAACGAGTGTGAATTTATTAAGAATGACTTTGTTTACTAAAAAGTTCCTCTATTTTTATAATTCGCTTAATATATGTTCTTTATCAATAAATTTTTAATATTTTCACATGATTCATTTTTCATTTTAAAATTATTAAGGGGGTATATTTGTTTTTTTATAAAATTTTTGAATAATAAATTTATTTGGTACCCTTAAAAACAAAAAATAACTTAATTATAGCTAAGAAGATTCTTTGTTTTTACTTCTGAGTGCAGAGTGTATTGACTCAGTCATTGTTAAAATTAAAATTCTCAAAACATATTAACAATAGCTCATTCATCATTTCATTATAGCTTTTCCGTAATAAAAAACAATGTTTTAATACATAAAATATAAAAATACAAAAAATTGCTAATACATTCATGGCACACATCAACACGTTAGCTGCTCTGCCACCTATAAGCGGTCTATGAAAATCACATGGGTTTATAGGTTATGATTTTGCAAGATTAATCTTGATTTACAGAATTCACATGGGTTTGCTTTTTTTTTTCTTTTCTATATTATTGGAGTTAACCAAACTTATTAAACTCAATCAACTTAATGACCCGAGTTTCGAATTTCTTTTACTTCAATGAAAATCCTAGCATCGCTGTAACTTTTTTCTTTTTATATTCGGAAAAAATCAACCCACCCCACGACTTTGCGATGACCATTGATATAGGTTTACTTATGTCATTTTTATTTTTTTAATTGATTTTTTTCTACTTTTGGTCTTTAATATATGGTCAGTTATTATTGGGCTTTTTATTTTGTTTCGATATGGATTCCATGGTTTTATCACAATCTCATACACGCATCACGAGTTTTGTATGGTAACCATAATTGACTCAAGTCAATTAAGAGTGATGCCGTTTCAATAATTTTTTTTTAAAATATATCATGTTATATGTCACTGATTAAGTATTTTAAAAAGTATTTTGGCTAGCAGAGATAAAAATACAAAAATACTAGTATACACTACAACTAAATTATAAAATCTTGACAGATATTAATATTATAATGTTGATGATAAATTAATATTAATTTATTTTTTCACAATTTTATATTTGGATTATAGTGTGAATATATAACTCAAGTAAACTTAATCCTATATTATAAAGAAAAAAATAAAGTGACTAATGGATCTCATTTGTCATGATAACCTAGCATTTAAAATATAGATTTGGACATAAAGACATAAATTAGTATCAGAGGATTTGTACGTAGTAGGGTCATATTAAAAAAATTAATTGATAGAGGACTAAATAAAAAAAAATTTATAAAAGGAGATGGACTTTTAAGTTTATTAACCAATGAAAAACACTATTCGGCACCATTTTTCTATTCAAAGCAAGAAAAAAGGTTTTCAAATTATTTTAACAATGTATATCTTATAGCAAGAAGGAGGAGCAATCAAAGTAATTTGTTCTAAATCATTTTAAATTTTATAACATGTTTTCTTTTGATGATTTTATTCTTTCATTAAGGTTATAATTAGGACAGTTTCTCTTTTGAAAAGTAAAATTAAAATGGTTTAATTTTTTTAATTTTAGTTTATTCTAGTAAAGATAAGCAAAGTAATCTCTTTTTATTTATTAATTGATTCTTTCATGCTCATAATTATCATTAGGAGATGCTTTTACCATATACCAATGGTTAGTGAGTTCAATGACTCTAACCCATCAAGGTAAAAAATTAAATTTATAATCATCTAGTAGGCATAATGGTAAGAACTTGGAATCAAGAGGTTTGCTTTCCCTGTGGTCTCAGGTTCAAGTCATGTGGTTGCTAATATGATGGCTACTAGAGGTTCACATGGTCGTTAATTTCAGGGCCCGTGGGATTAGTCGAGATGCGCACAAACTAGCCTGAACACTCACATTAAAAAAAAAACTTAAATTTATATTGATACAGCATAGCAGATGCCTTTCTTTATTGAAAAACCTACTTACAAACTACTTCCACCCTCTAAAATTATAAGCGAGAAACAAAATATTTGTTGAAACTTAAAATTTCAAAATTTTCAATTTATATTTTTATAAATTTTTAAGTAGTTTCACTAGGGTTATATTAAGAACTTTATTCCAAACTTATAGTATTGATAGATTCATACATAATTTAAATACTAATTTTGCATATGAAACAAATAAAAAAATCTGAAAAGAAAAATATCACTAGTCCAAAACTGAATTGTTCTTGCAAATTGAACCTATAAACCAAAAACTCATTCAATTAATGAAATAAGCCAAACCACCACCACCCCAATAGCAGCAACAAGCAACAATTACAGCAAAACAATAAGAATTTCACAGTAAAAACCAAGCTGAAGCCTAATTCAATATATTCCTACATACTCACCAAATTATTTTCCTTGGTTTACCCTTTTGATCTGATTTACAAGCAATTCAAATAACCCAACCCATATCCTTGTAGTGAATGCATATGGTGTTATTGCAAAGTCTATGATTATCATGAAAACAAAGAAAGATAATGTAATTGATATATTTATTTGGGGTTTTCGGTTTATGTTTCTTGCACGGATTAGTTTTTTTTTTTAATGATCTATAAAGTTAAAATCAAAGGACAAAGAGAGAGATGAAGAGAGAACAACATATAAGATAAAGATGAGTTTTGTTTCCTTCTTGTTTTTCTTTTTAGTTATGAGAGAATCACAGGGACACATGATGCTACATGAAATAGCAAAACCATAACTTGCACTAAATGGGTATATTCAAAGAAATGATTTTGCTCAAGATGAAAAATTTAATTTCTTTTTGTTCGTGAGACTATTTTATTTTTCATCTAAGTTCAAGAGAGCTTTCTACAAATTTAATACTACCTTAGTTTTAGTTTACACCTTGTTCTTTAAACATCGAAGAGTCTTCTGTTTGTGTAAAGCAAACTTCTCTATTTTGCAGGATTACCAGCATCCAAATTAGCCAGTACCAGAGTGAATCAAGCAACGGGAATTTCCAGCCTCATCAACGCTCCATGCCTCCTAAGGTCTATGGGGAGCATTATTGCTCGTATGCTTTTTTTACTCCCTAAAATGGCATCAGATGTGTGGCAGAAGGCCCACTTCATCACTTGCAATAACCAAGCAACTTTCTGATATTGGGTAGGCTCTGGTGGATGGAAAACTTACTAATAAATGGGGTCCAGACGCCATTGACATGATCTTCTATTCTATGCAAGTAGTCATCAGTCGATCCTCGCTGTATTATGTTTGGAACGCCCTTGGATGATCATACGGTTAAAAAGGAAAAGAAGATGTCGGGGAACAAGACATCAAAAGCCATACAAGTCTTTTTAAAGCAAGGAAAACACGTGGATATGTGCATGGGGATTGGTTTTGCTCATTATTATTACACGAAACATATCTATGGTTTAACCATAACCACGTGATGGCACATGGACTCTCCTTACATATAACCTCATCTTTCTATCTTGTTGATCAAAATCAAATTCGTATCCATACTTTCCTCGTTATTAATTTTGCAACTTAATAGGAATTAGGAGGGTATTTTTTCTTGTTAACACTTATTTTTAAAATTATTAGTCAAATAACTTATTTAAATGTTTTTGTTAAAATAATACAGTTTAATACATATCATAGTTTGGAATAGTGATTTTATAAGAATTCGAGATTGGGAATATCGATTTCTGAAAAAAAAGTTAAAATAAGATGACATAAATTTCAAAAAAGAAAGAGGAGAGGAAAAAAATAAAGAGAGAGAGAGGGATGTACATCGAATCTTCGATTACGACACCATTGATATCATAAAAAAGATCTCAATAAGACGAATCCAATGACAACAATGAAAGTCACCAATGGTAATCGGTGTGGGCCACATTCTCCATTCAATGGCAAGTGAGCCGCTTGCCATATATGGCCCATTACGGTTATTATTGACAACTTTTATTGGTGTTGTTAGATTCGTCTCATCATGACTTTTTTGATGATGTTGATGGTGTTGTAATTGGAGCTTTGGTCTGCTTTTATGGTCTTTTTTCTTTCTTTCTTTCTTTATCCTCATTGTAATTGCTCACATGCTTTGGAATGGAGAATATGACCCACTCTGATCACCATTAGTGATATCTCCTAGAGTTGTTGGATTTGTCTCGTTGAGATCTGATATGAATCAACCCACCATAACAAAGGATCCACTAAAGGTGCCAATTAGACCAATCATTAGTCGAAGGTCAAAAAGTTAATTAAGGCATTGAATGAACTTGTTTAGAGCATTTACGCCCAAACTAACTTCAAAGAGTCTTCAACACAAATAGGGTAACATATAATTAACCTAATCTATATACAAGATAGGTCTAAGTCAACCCCAACTTGGGATTATGGCTGGTGGCATAATTGGGTAACCTTGTTTAAACAACTTTCCATGCTTACAAGAAAAGATAGGTAATGAAAATTAATCATAACATTACAATTATATTTTGACAAAATATTTTGGGAGTTTCCATCTTCTATAAAGATACTTAATGGTGACAACTATGGTTTTCTTGTGTGGCAAAGATTACTTAAGATTATCGTATCTGTATGAGGAAACTAAATGTAGTAACAAAGAGAAATAATTGTCTTCACATTTTTTTCCATGTTTTGCAAGGATTCCATGATCTATAAGGCAAGTCAATGAGCGACAGCTTCAACAACAAATCTCCTAGCATATTGGGATTTTTAAAGTCAATAATTATATCCTAGGCTACTTTGGATACCTAATTTTGTTATATGTCTATTTAAGCTAAATATTTTATCTATCTTACTTTTTTCTTTCATGATAAATTTTGGCAGCATAGTACATGATTTGTACTTGAATCTTTATTTATTTCTAATAGTTTTTGGGTTTATTTACAATATTTGGGTTTACTTGTAAATGAATTCATATCAGCCCACAAGTTTTAGTTTTAATAAGGTTGTTTGGAGAGTATAAATAGTTCTTTGTAAAAATAAGTTTCAGTTTGGTTAATAATAATTTTTTATATTTGTTGTAACCTTATATGCATGTAAAGATACTTGTGTTTTTTTATTCTTAAAAGAATTGAAATTGACTTATCAAAGAACAATTGTCTTATGGCTTCTTCCTTACACTTATCATTCACGATTCATTAATCGTTGGGTGGGGGTTTGAACTCCAATAATATTAGTGTATCGGTTTAAGATAATCATTGTGTAATGCTTTTATATCAAATCTAATTTTTGGCTTTTTAGGACTGTGTTCAAACTCGCTTGTGAGTTTCTAGATCTTGTATCTTTGGGGTTCGTATCAGTTAGTATCAAAGTCTAACTCTAAAAATCAGGTTATATATTTTTGAATTTTCAAGTTTTCACGTTTAAATTTATGTTTTTTATTCTCCTACGTTGTCTATAGTTACAACATTGAAAAAAAAAGTTTAATTGATTTTGTTATTGTCATAGGAAATTAATTACCACAAATAAAAAAAAAGTTGTTAAATTACAAATTTTAATTCTAGCCACTAATTACTTTTACAAGGGGGATTGAATCAAAACTTGATAAAAATATTTATAAAATGATATTCTTAGGGTTTTGAGTACCATAACATCATATATTAAGTTTGGGGTAATTTGGACACATATTCATTTTGGTTTCAATTCTGACTTGTTTTGATTATGCTATAATATGGTGGGATCAACTTGTTTTTTGAATAAAAGGAACCAAGAAACACCTATTAAAACTTGGGAGGAGATAAAGGCTATAATGAGAAAGAGATCTATTCCTATTCACCACTACAAGGAGTTGTTTCAGAAATTACAAAGCATAAATCAAGGGTGTAAGAGTGTGGATGATTACCACAAGAAGATAAAAATTGTTATGATTCATGTGAATATAGTAGAGGATAAAGAGGCAACCATGATAAAGTTTTGTAATGGGTTAAATTAAGATTTAGCAAATATAGTAAAGTTGTAGCATTATCTAAAGTTAAAGGACATGTTATATATGGCTATAAAGGTGGAGAGACAACTTAACATAAAACACAAGAAAGATCTTCATCATTATGGAGATTGAACATAAGGAGAGAGGAGGGGGTGCCCAAACTAAGCCTTTTGTGGGTGCTAAGGTTGAATCATATAAAGCCAAGAAAAAGGTCCTTATGGAATCTAAAGGTAAATCTAATACTCAACTTACTCGTAATCATGATATTAAGTATTTCAAGTGTTTAGAGGTTAAAAAACATTGTTTCTCAATGTTCAAATAAGAGGGTTATGATTTTGAATGATCATGGTAAGATTAAATAAAAAAATGATAGATCTAAAGAGGATAAGATGCCACTATTTAAAGATTATAGTGATGAGAATGTTGAGTACTCAGTTGAGGGTGAATATTTGGTTATTATAAATACACTTAACATTCGTATTAAAAAAGATAATGTTGAGCAATAAAGAGAGAACACCTTCCATACACGATATCATATTCGTACCAATGTATGTATTATGATCATAAATAATGATAGTTATGCATGTGAGTCAATTATTATGATAATAAATAATAATATTATCGGTACTACTATTGTTAGGAAATTATATTTAAACAATGTTAAACGTCATAAACCTTATATATTGCAATTGTTGAATGAATGCGGTGAAGATAAAGTTACAAAACAAGTCTTGGTTTCATTTTTTTTATTGAAAGGTATCATGATAAAGTGTTGTGTGATGTGGTTCCTATGCATGTGAGTCAATTATTGTTGGGTCATCAATGGTAATTCGATAGAGTAGAAATGCATGATGATTTTAGAAATAATATTCTATTATAAAAGATGATAAAACCATCATTCTTGTATCATTATCACCTAAACAGGTTTATGGAAATCAAATAAAATTGAAAAGGGAAAGCAAGGCAGAGAAGAGAGAAAATACAAGTGAGAAATATGGTGAGATAAAGCAATCAAATCTGACCACTAATGAAATAAATATGAATTTAGCTAAGAATGCAGGTAAGATAATATAAGAGAAGAAAGTAAGGGCGAGAAAAGAGGATATCGTGAAAAAATCAAAGAAACAACCATTTTTTTATGCAAGAGAGGAGAGGTTAATTTTTTTTTTATTCCAACAACCCATTGATTCTACTTATGTACAAAAGAGACTTATTTTAACACTAACAAACTTGATCACTATATTCCTAGTGTGGTTATTTATTTATTATGCAAATCTAATGATATGTTTCTTGAAGAGATTTCAAGTGGTTTGCCATTAATAAGGGGAATTGAACATCAAATTGATCTTGTACTTGGAGTTATGATTCCTAACCGATCAGCCTACCAAAATAACTCTAAGAAGATAAATGAACTTTAAATGCAAATAGAGGAGTTGATGTTAAAAGGGTAAGTATGAGAGAGCATGAGTCCATATATTGCTCTAGTCTTACTTATGTATAAAAGAATAAAGTTTTGAGGATAAGTGTTGATTATCGTACGATCACCACATGACAGTAAAATATAGATATCCTATTCCTAGGCTTAATGATATATTAGATGAATTACGAGAATCTTGTGTATTTTTAAAAATTAATTTGAAAATAAATATTATAAAATTAAGATAAAAGAAGGTGACGAATGAAAAACTAAGTTTAAGATTAAGCATGAAATGGTTAGTTGTGTCCTTTGAACTTACTAATGCACCTGGTACTTTTATGAGATTGATGAATCAAGTGTTGTGTACATTCATAGAAAAATTAATAGTTATTCATTTTGATCTACAACAAGGATTTAAACGAGCATGTTAAACATTTATGTAATGTACTTGATGTATTGTGTAAAGAATCATTGTATGCTAATTTGAAGAAGTGTACCTTTTGCGTGGTGAAAATTATGTTTCTTGGTTATGTTATTAGTGCACAAGGTATTGAGATTAATGAGAAAAAATTTAACGCTATCCAAGAATAGCCTACGCCTAAATCAGTCATCAAGACAAGAAATTTTCATGGTTTGGCTAGTTTCTATAGGCGTTTTGTCAAAGATTTTAGTACTCTAGTCTCACCTCTTTAATTGAGATTATTAAAAACTTAGTTGGTTTTAAATGGAAAATTGAGCAAGATAATGCATTTAACTTGTTAAAAGAAAAACTCTATTCAACACCTTTATTAGCTTTACATGGCTTTACAAAAGCTTTTGAGATTGAATGTGATGTATTAGAAATAGGTATTGGAGTTATTTTAATGCAGGATAAATGATCTATATCTTCTTTTAGTAAAAAGCTTAATGATGCAGCCTTGAACTACCATACTTATAATAAAAAGTTTTATGATGTGGTGAGAACTTTGGAGACATAACAACATTACTTATGGAAACAAAATTCATGATTTATTCAAATTATAAACCATTGAAACATTTGAAATGACAAGATAAGTTGAATTAGTGATATGCCAAGTGAGTGAAATTCATTAAAACATTTTTATATGTGATTAAATATAAACAAAGTAATGAAAATATAATGGATGATGCACTATCATAAAAGTATGTTCTTCTATCTACTTTGAATGCTAAGTTGTTAAGATTTAAATATGTGAAAGAATTGTATTTGAATGATAGTTATTTTGCTAGTGTATTTCATGCATGTGAAAATTCAGCTTTTAGAAAGTTCTATTGGCTTGATGGATAATTGTTTTTGTTTTAAATAGAATTTGTATGCCTAATAGTTCTATGCATGAATTGCTTATTCATGAAGCTAATAGGGGTAGTTGAATGACGTATTTTGGTTTCACCAAGACTTTATATGTATTACATAAATACTTTTTATTGGCCTGAAAAAGAGATATACAAAAAATCTATGATAAATACATTACATATAGCAAAGCTAAGTCTAAGATCTTATCGTATGATTTGTATACTCCTTTGCCTATACCTAAAGAACCTTAGGTAGATATTTCTATGGACTTTGTTTTAGGTTTACCGATGTCAAAAAAGGATAGAAACTCTATCTTTGTGGTTGTTAATAGGTTTTCAAAGATGATGTATTTCATAACATGTCATAAAACTAATAATGCAACTAACATAGCAAACTTGTTTTTTAGGGAAATAATATGACTTTATAGGGTTTCTAAGAGTATAGTTTTAGATCATGATGTTAAGTTTCTTAGCTATTTTTGAAAGGTTTTATAGAGAAAGTTAGGAACTAAGTTGTTGTTTTCGATAACTTGTCATCTATAAATGGATGAGAAAATAGAAGTAGTAAATAAGACTTTAACTACACTTTTACATAGTGTTATTAAAATGAATCTTAAGAATTAGGAAGGTTGTTTGCCATTTATTGAGTTTGCTTATAAGTGTAGTGAGCATTCTACTACTGATTTTTCACCATTTGAGATCATTTATAGCTTTAACCCATTAACCCCATTAGATTTGATTCTTTTAACTGTTGATGAAAATGTTAGTTTTGATGAAAATATAAAAGCATAGATGATGAAGGTTCTCCATGAAAGTATACAAAAACATATAGAGAAGAAGAATGACTAATATGCATTCAAGACAAATAAGAGGCGTAAACGAGTTCTTTTTTCAATCAGATGATTGGGTTTAGGTGTATATGTGAAAGGAGAGGTTTCTGGACTATAGAAAATCAAAATTGCAACCTCTAAGTGATGATCCATTTCAAATCCTTGAATGAGTTAATTCAAACACCTAAAAAGTGGATTTGCTAAGTGAGTATGGTGTTAGTGTTACTTTCAATGTTTCTGATCTCTATTTGTTTGAGTTGAATCCTTTTGAAGAGAGAGAGTTTGATAAGGATCAACCCTCTATGACAAAGAATCCGTTAAAGTGCCGATCACAAAGTTAAAAACCAATAAGCTAAATGAGTTTTTAACTATGGTTGTTGAAAGCATTTGGTTTAAGACTGACTTTAATGAGGCTTCAATACATAAAGAGTAGCCTATAATCAACCTAACCCATGTGCAAGCAAAACCCAACCTAACCCTAACTTGGGCTTAAGGCTAACAGCATAATTGGGTAGCCTTGTTTGAAAAACTTTTCATTCTCTACAAGGAAAAATAGGTGGCAACAATTAATCTTAACATTATAAGGATATTTGGACAAAATATTTTGGGAGATTTCATCTTCTATGAGGATACTTAATAGAAGTAAGGGTTTCCTTGTGTGGTAAATATTAGTTAAGATTATCCTAGTTATAAGAGGAAACTAAAGACAAAAAAAAGAAGGAATAATTATCTTTATTGTTTTTTCCATATTTTGCAAGGATTCAATAATCTACAAGGTAAGTAAATGGGTGACAAATTTAGCAACAAATCTCCTAGCTTATTTGGTATATTTAAAGTCAACAATTATATCCTAGGCTATTTAGGATACCTAAGTTGGCTGTATATTTATTTAAGCTAGATATTTTTATCTATCTTACGTTTTTCTTTCATTATTAATTTTGGCATCTTAGTATATGATTTGTGCTTGAATGTTTATTTATTTCTAATAGGTTTTGGGATTATTTACATTACTCGGGCGTACTTTTAAATGGATTCATATCAGCCCACAAGTTTTGGGTCTATTAGAGTTGTATAGGAAGTATAAATACTTCTTTGTAAAAACAAATATCAGTTTGGTTAATAATAAATTTTTCTACATGCTGCAACTCTATATGCTTGTTAAAGAACAATTGTCTTCATGATATCTTTCTTATACTTCTCATTCACGATGCATTAATTATTGGCTGGGGCCTCGAATTCCAATAGTGTTGGTGTCTTGGTTGAAGGTAAATGTTATGTCACACTTTCTATCTCAAATCTTATTTTTAGCTTTTTAGAATTGTGTTCAAACTTGTTTCTAGGTTTTTGGATATGATATTCATGAGGTTTGTATCAAGATATTTTTTTATGATATTAACAATGTTATATTTGAATTTTCAGTGTGCCTTTTGAATTTTTTTATTTCATTTTTTTTTTATTATTTTTTTCTTGAGATTTGTGTTAGCTCATTTTAATAATTTCTTTATTCCCAAGACTTCTTACAAATTTTTTATTCTCAACTTTGACAAACTATGCTACTTTGTCAAAAAAGAAAAGAAAAATTCAAATTGTATTACTTTGCTATTAAAAATAAATAGTGCTATTCTTTTATTAAAAAAATCAAACTAGGAAGACAATTCAATATCCTAAGTTAATAACAATACAATCACGTATATCGAGTATTAGTTTTTTCTAAGCTTGAGTAGTGCTAATTTTACATCTGGGGATAGTCCCAATAAAAATCTTCGCGATGCTTGATAAGGTGCAGTAACAAGGGATGGACTTTGCGAACCCAAAAGTGTTATTTTGATATTTCGAGGGGATGTAGAGGTAAACACATGGATTTTCTAGCAATTAAAAAACTTATTTTAGGGATGAAAATGAAAAGATTTTCTCTTTTCAAGGGTAAAACTTAAAATATGTGGACGATGAAAGAAAGTGTTGGTTTGGGCATGCTAAGAAAGCTAAACAAATTGCTCATTCTTAAGGATTAAATGGAGAATATGTTACACAGACGAAAGGGGAGGATAGATGGATTTGTTAACTTAAAAACATTATAAATATAAAAAGATTCTCAAAATATTTAATTTTATTTATTCATATTTTTACTTGTAAAAATACTATTATAACCATTTATATTGAAAATCTAAAATATTCTAATAATACTGAATAAAAAAAATAAACTAGTAAAAATATTTCCTTCAAATAGAAAAACAAAAACTACAAAAACATCCTAATAAAAAATAAAAAAATAAAAACAAGAAAATATCTATTTTTTTTAAATAAGCTCTTCCTATTGCATCATTCTCGCCGGGTTGGGAAAAAGTCATCACCGAGTTTAGTTATTAGTTAAAAAATGTATTCTATCTAGAGTATTTTTTTGTGTGTTAATATATCGTAATTCTCTAACATTTTTATATGGATCACTCTATCATGAATCCTTATTACAATATTTTTGTGTGGGTCGTCTTATCATGAATCCCACCACTAGGAAGTGAAGGGTAAAGAGATTTATATTCTCAAAGAAAGTTATATAGAAAAAAATAAACTAGAAAACCCTAATAATATTAAATAAAAAAATAAATTTGAAAAAAATAATCCATTCAAATAATAATAAAATATCATAATAAAAAAATAAAAACAGGAAAATATTTATTTTTCTGAAAAATTCCTAGATACAACTAAATTATAACTTTCTTTTAATGTCGGTGACATTAGAAGTAATATAAAATCAATATGAATTTTAACCATGAAATTAAATTTTTGAGTTGATTACATGATATGGTATTAAATTTTTAATAACCAAACAATTAAAAGTTTAAATTATACCATTCTTTAATTTTTAATTAATTAAAATAATTTCATTATATAGTATTGATTGCGCAAGTTTGAAATCTAAGGAGTTTTTATTGAAGAGAGGTGCTTTGCTGTTCATGTTTAGTATTTTTATTTTTAGTAATAGTTAGTTGAATTTAAATAATTTTTTTTATTTTTTTTTTGTATTTCTTTCTTATAAAACTTAGAAAAAAAGGTCAATAGCCTCGTAAAAAGGCCAAATCTTTTAGGCTCCGTTTGTTTTATAGAAAATGATTTTCTAAAAACCACTTTTAAACTTTTTCATGTTTATTTATCATTAGAAAAATTAATCAATAAAAAATACTTTTTAGTTAAAAAAAAGTTTGGTGTGGTTTTCAAAAAATTATTTTCCTTTTATTCTATATGGAATACACTTTCTAGATTTAAAAATATTTTGATATTTGTTGGTAATATTAAATTTGATTCTCAATCTTTTAATTGCTATATGTTTCGCTTTGAATCTTTTTTTTTTCTTCTAATTTTATCTCTTAGAATTTGATTTTTATATTAACTTTGGACCATATTCTTTTGATTATTATTTTTCTCCTATCAATTTTTTAATTGAATTTTTTTATACGTTAAATTTAGTTCCTATTTTTTTTATTACTGTTTATTTTATTTAAAATAATTTATAAAATTAGATTTTTTAAAACTTTTTTATATATCAGATTTGATTCTTATTTTTCTAATAAACTTAAAATAAAATTAAAAAATTATTTTTCATATAATTTTAAAACACCATAATTATTTTTTCTTATCCTTAGGTAATAGATTAGCTTACGGCTTGCAGTTGTCCATAACCACTGCATGCAACGTGATAGCCACTTCCACTAAGCCTAAAACTAGGAAAAAGGGTATCTGTGCGTGTCAATTATTTCATGTGAAGGCGATATTATATAAAATTAATTATCAATTACAGACAGAATAGCAAGTTTGACCACAGTTGATAAAGGGGATTGCTGCTCTGAATGGCTTCTTGGGTGGAATGTCTGTCTGCCCCTTGCTTGTTATTTAATTAAGTTCATGGTGTCCACTAAATTTGGTTTTCAATTATTTATTTATTTATTATCTGCTCCATCTAAATGTTTGGAAAACTAGGGTTTGCGAGGGCTGATTAGTTCAAGTGCATTTGTTGTCTGTGTACAGAGGAGATTCTTAGCTGACTGTATGATGCGTGAGATATCGTTTGGAAACGTGAATCAATTTATATTTTTTAAAAATTTAAATATTTTTATATTTTTAAAAGATTTATTTTTTTATATTTTGGATCGTTTTAATTTGTTAATGTCAAAAATAATTTTTAAAAAATAAAAAAATATCATTTTAATATATTTTAAAATAAAAAATATTTTAAAAAATAACCATATTACCAAATAAATTCTAAAAATAAAATCGTAGCTTCATTGAAAGGAATTACATGGGCTTGTCCTGGCCTAAATAACAGGTCCCCATGACAGCAGAGGTAAGAGGTTAGCTTATATGGGCCATAAAGACTTCAGTTTCATTTTAGATTGTGGCGTAGTTTTTTATTTTCTATTTTTTTGAGTTAACAATATAATATAATTATAATAATTTTTAATTTAAATAAAATAAAATTTATTCTTGTGTTACAGCTCTCCACCCTCCATGCTTGCTTGCTTCCTTTGTTGGTTCTAACATAGCATTACTATATCTCTGATGGATTGTATAGAGGGTGAAAAGTCGTCGTCGCCGTCATCATCATCATTAGTTGCTTGTTTAACATCAAGAACTTTAATTTCTACATGATTCTCTTCAATCTCATGAATCTAAACCCCTTCTGAATTTTGTCTTTCTCAATTCTAGGTGGCTTCTTCATTAAATACTACATCTCTACTGATGAAAATACTCTTAGCTCTCAAGAGGTTATAGAGTCTATAACCTTTGGCTTGGCTGCTATATATACCTGATAAACACAACTTCTTCTACCTTTTCATCAAGCTTACCCCTCCTCATTTTTGGTACGTGAGCATAAAAAATGCAACCAAAAACCCTTAAATGCTTGAGTGTTGGTCTGGTTCCATTCCAAGCTTCAATTGGACTTATATCTTTTACTGCTATGGTTGGCAATTTGTTGAGCAAATGCACAACTGTGTTTGTAGTTTTAGCCCAAAAATACTTAGGCACCACCTTCTTCTCAGCTAACAAACATCTTACCATCTCCATGATTGTTATATTCTTTCTTTCTACAACTTCATTCCATTGAGGAAAATAGCTCACAGTGTACTGATGTTGCATTCTAAAATCTGCACAAAAACCATCAAATTTTGCAGAGGAGCACTCCCTCTTGTTATCAATTCTCAGAGACTTTAAAGATAAACCACTTTGAGTTTCAACCAGTTCTTTGAAGCTATTAAAGACTCCAAGCACTGAATATTTTTATTTTAGGAAGTCAATCCATGCCATTCTTGTGTAATCATCAATAAAAAATAAGAAATACTTACTTCCACCCAAAAAAGGTATTCTCTTAGGCCCATATAAATCTCAGTGAACCAGTTGCAACTTGTCTTTGGCTCTCTATAGGATGCGAAACTAGTAAATGGCAGCCTATGTTATATTTCCCGAGTTGAGAACTCTCACACAAAATATTGCAACCTTTAATGGATAGTAAGGCATTCACGATTTCCTTCTTCCGAGCTCATTGAATAAAATTGAGGTTGTGCCAAAGCCACAATTTTTCTTCTACTTTTCTACTACTTAAAGCCTTGTGTTATGTAGAACTCCAATTTAGAGGAAAACTTCTATCTTGCATAGGAACACTCATGAATTCTTCACCATTTGCATCTTTAATTGTGCATAATCCATCACCAAATACTAACACATAGGCCTTTTGCATCATTTGGCCAACACTCATCAAGTTTTGATCAAGATCAGGCACCAAAAATACATAAAAAAAATTAGTTTGGTATATGAATCAATTGGTATTGCTACAATGTCCTTTCCTGTTATTGAAACCTTGTCTCCATTTTGAATTCTAACCATTCTTCTTATATCTTCAAGTTGAGTGAAGAACTCCACTTTATTTGTCATATGCTACATACAACCACTATGAATGAGCCAATAACCATTTTGTTCCTGATTGCTCATTGTCATGGCCACAAACAAATGTTATTTTTCTTTTCTTTTTTCTGTAGTGTTTTCTTGCCGTTGTTGCTAAACATGATTTGATTGTTGTTGTTTCCTCTGCTTCTAATTACAAAACTTCTCCATATGGCCAATTTTATTGCAATATCTGCGTTTCAGGGGTGGTAGAGTACTCTTCTCCTTATACTAGCATTCAATTTCGGTGTGGTTAATCCTCTTGCAATGGTTGCGAGGCTGAAATCTTTCTTTCTTCTTCTTGTTCTTAAATCCCTCTCCAACCTTTCCTTTTCCTATAACATTTACATGTGTTATACTCTTTTTTGAAGAGCATGGCTTAATCATAGCCTTGACTTGTAGAACATCCTCAACACTACTTTCACATCTCATCTTCATTCTTTATTCTTGTGCCTCAATAGCACTCATAAGTTTATTGTATGTGACATCTTTATAATGTGTTTAGAATTCTCGAGAGAGGGAGATCTTTGATTCAAACTTCTTAGGCAAGCTTAAAATTATTTTCTCAACAATTTTTTCTTGAGGGAGATCCTCTTCTAAAATTCTAATTTTATTCATAAGTTTCATCAACTTGTCTGAGTATTGCTTTGCACTCTTAGTTTCCTCCATTCTCAAGTTTTCAAGCTATCTGTTTAGTTTGATGATCTTTATAGTTCTTGTCTTCTCTAAGCCTTGGTATTCTGCTTACAACTTCTCCCGGAGTAGTGTAAGCCGTGATCTTAACATAAACAACATGCAGATGGGTTAATGCCTTGGTTTTTTTTCTTGTTCTCATCTTTGAATATCTGCATTTGGGAAACTGTCGAATTCTCAGGCAATTCATTAGGATCTCTTGTGGTTGCTTCCCATAAATTTGTTATTTGAGAAAAAGCTCTCATCTTCACAAGGGGCAAGGAAGAACTTTGGTGAAGACATACTTTACTCCCCAAGCTTTATTCTCACACCTTTTCTCATGTATACACTCCCTCACGTGTTTATACTCTTATATTCTCATAGATCCCTCAATAAAAACCAGCTATGATACCAATTGTTAGAGTTTAAAAGCAATCAATGGTTCATGCTTCTAACTCTTTCAAAAAAGGGAGAGATATGTGGAGGAAAGAAATTATTTTTATTCATTAACTTTTGTTCACTACATTAATCTCATGTGCATTTTACCGAGATAAAAGATTACAAACTATTAAAAGAAACATAAAGTCATTTTCACTAATCATAAACTTATTCAAGGAACTCAACATCTTTCCAAGAAGGTTCAATGGTAAACCTTATTCATCTTCCAAGAAAGGTTCAATGTTCGAAAGTTACCTGATGAAGCAGTTTTGGTTAGATATTTCGGGTACACCTCTTAGAGTATGGACTGAACCTTAGTATTGACCGTGTGCTGATATCTATGGGTTATAAGAATTCTATTACTAACATTCGAGTCAATTCCTCTCATTTCAGGCAAGTCAGTGAAGAAACTAGGCTCCTTCGCGATTCCGGCCTGATTTCTTGGCCCTGTCATTGTAGTAGCTGAGGCCTTTCGCAATTAAAACCAAAAGGTGAATATTAGGATTGATGATGCAATGTGTAAGGCTTCTCTTGGTGATGTTCTTCATAAAGAATATAATTTTAAAGGGAAGGGGTTTTTTTCTCTATGCGGATGCCTGATAATTCAGCTGCAAAGACCAATATTGTAGATTCATTAGATGATGCTTCGAGATTCTATCACTAGACTGGAATGAGGTGATCCTCTCCAAACCATGAGTTGTTGTTATAAATTTGTTCCTGGAAACTGATCTTTTAAGGCAGAAGCACTGGAATGATTCTCATGAAGGTCGGGATCAGCTTTGAGATGAAATTTGTCGTACAGGAAACTAGTTCCAATGCTAAAGATGATTATTGGGAAGATAGGAATGTTTGAAGAATCATGATGGAAGCCCGGAAGCCAGTTTCATTACTAAGAGGAAGAAGAACAGAAGCTAAAACATAAGGTCAAAAGTATTAGTGCCAACGGCAGCATTGGACATACTGATGGGCAATTAAGTGATGATGGCTCTATGAATTATGCTATTGTCGTAGCCAACAATCGACAAGTGAAGGACCATGATTTTTTTTTCATTGGAATTTGGTTCAACAGCTACGACAATTATAGATCAAATTAGATAGCAGTTAATCACAGAGAAGGCTGATTCGGTAGAGGTTTCTTAATCTATCGATTTCGATACATTGCTAAGGTTGGGTTTTTTACTGCTTTATTTAAATGAAGATTTATTCTTTATTGTGCTGCTTGTAAAGAACGGTTGTACAGGAGTCTATTTATAAATATCAGGTAGATGTTTGTTGCTTGCTTGAGACTAAACTATCTGATATTCAGAGCAATTTGGTTAATAGATTATGGAATGAGCAGCGTATAAATGGGAAATCTACTATGTCAGAGGAGCAATCTGAGGGTATGTTAGTTATGTGGAATGATAATAGTTTTCAGGTTTCCTTAGTAGAGTATGGTGCTATAGATAACTCTGTATGGTACTTATTTGGAGGCCGATTTTGCTTGTAATATTGCTAGTGTGTATGCCAATTGTGATCTTGATAACCCAATTACCTCTACATAGATTCTACTGAAATCTGCGTTTATGTCTCCATCGGTTCTTACTGCAGACTTTAATGAGAGTTTGCAGCCTGGTGAGAGAAGGGGTGGTTATCTAAATAGAAGGGGTTTTAGTCGATTTCAATCTTTCTTAGATATTTGTAACTTATTAAATTTCCTCTACAGGCTCACCATTTCACATGGTTTAGAAATGGTTCGGTGAGCTGTATTGATAGAGCCTTTTCAAGCTCAGAATGGTTGCTGGATTTTCCTCATGTTAAGCTTCTCCAGTTAAAGAGAGGATTACCAGATCATTGTCCTCTCCTTCTCGGTTCCGAGTCAGTTCAATGGGGTTTGAAGCCTTTCCGTGTCCTGGATTGTTGGTGTTTGGATTCTTCTTTCAGTTTTCTACTGCAAAATATATGGGAACATTTGCACTCCTGAACATCATCGTTTCAAAATGGTTGAGAAATTCAGCAGTCTTAGAATCAAGCTTAGGAAATGGAATGCTACCACTTTTGGAAACGTGGAGAGTAAGCTGAAGAATACAGAACTTCGTACTATCACTCTTGAATCTTTCAATGAGACAAGGGTGTTAGATGACACGGAGAAGGATGAATTACATTTCTTGAATTCTCTTCGGTGTCAGAAATCTCTCACCAATTGGTGCAAACTAGAATATTTTCTTTTCTCTCGGCATCTTTAAGAGGTAGGCGCAATTAAATCATAAAGTTATGTCAGGGGCATTAATTGTTTAGTCCTTCGGATATAAAGCTAGAAGTCGTTTCCTTTTACTCTAGGCTCTTCTCTGTGCAAAAGTGGGTTCGACCAGATATGGGTGGTTTGGGTTTCAAACAGTTAAGTGCTGCTTCTGTATCTTCGCTTGATATGGAGGTGTTTATGGAGGAGCTTAGGGAGGCGGTGTGGGGTTGTGATGGTTCAAAAGCTCCTGAACCTGACGGCTTCAACTTCATTTTCTACAAGAAGGATTGGTATTTATTTGGTGAGGAGATATTTTATATGGTTTCGAAATTTTTTTCTTAGGGGTTATGTCAAAGGGCATCAACAGCACCTACATTACTTTGATTCCTAAAATCAAAGGAGCTACTAGCTTCATCGATTTTAGGCCTACCAAGTCTTGTCAATAGATTATACAAGATTCTACTAAAGGTTTTTTCAATTAGGCTGAAGGATGTCATTCTACTAAAGGTGTAATATCCTTGACAATGCTCTCCTAGCCAATGAAGTAATTCATTGTGTGAAGAAGTTCAAATCTCATGGGTTTAGTTTTAAGGTAGATTTCCAAAAGCTTTTTGATGAAGTATTATGGAGCTAACTTGAAAGGGTTATGGAATATTTGGGCTTCAGTCAAGAGTGAAGGAGCTCGATCTTAAAGTGTGTTAGTACTGCAAGACTTTCAGTTTCGATTAATGAATCTCCTACAGGGGAATTCTGCATGGCGCATGGTGTTCGGCAAGGAGGTCTTTTGTCCCCTTTTTTGTTTAATTTAGTGGTAGAAGGGCAGTACTCAGAACAATGGATTACCTTATGGTATCAGTACTCTGGGAGAAAGTGGACAGGTTAGTCATCTTCAAGAGGCAGATGAAAATATTTTTCACAAAAAATCTCTAATTTCTTTGCTGGATATTTACTGATTTTTGAGATGGTTCGAACTTGTTTATAGTTTAAAGATAATTTTCTAGTTTAAAGTTCGCTTATGTACTGGTATTAATATTGATGATGACTATAGCTTCTCTATGGCTGATATTGTGAGGTGCATCAACGGTTCTCTTCCTAGAATGTGTCTTGGTTTGCCTCTTGGTGCAAGTCCTAAAAGGTTGGCAACAGGGAGATCGGTGATTGATACGATCTCTTGTAGATTGCACACACGGAAAGGAAAGCTATTATCTTTAGGGGGGCGATTCTGCTTTGCAAAAGAAAAAAAAGTTTTGATGGAGTGATATTGAAGATGTGCCATGTTGATTGGAGTTTTCTTGCTTGCTCTAAGGCTAGAGGTGGTTGTGGGGAGTGGGATCCATTATTGCAAAAATTAAAATTATCTTGTTCAAATGGATTTGATGGTTTTGTTGTAATGGTAGCTTAGTTTGGTAAGACTTTATTTGAAACAAATATAAGTTAGAAATTAATGCTGGGCTAATATGAGATTTGAAAAGAATTTCCGATCTTATTTAAAGAATCAATAGTTATAGTATTGAAAACAAAAATGATTTAATAAAACAGACATACTTCATGTTATAATGTCTAAATTAAAACATTCTTGATAAAAGAATAATAATTATACTGAAAAACTGGTCACTAAAAAGTTAAGTCAAATCTCTTATGATTTTTCTAATATTTAGGGAATGATGACAAGTTGTCAAACATTGCACTTGATTATCTTCAAATATAAATAAATTAATTATTGATTTGATAATAAATTAAATTAGTTAATTTATTTAATCATATTTTATTTAGAATAATAATTTATATTTGGATCAAGTTATTAGAAAACCTAATGAGTTACACATATAAGAACTATTGGTAAGAAATTAAAATGAAATTATTAATAAAGTTTGACTTGATTGTAAATAATTTTTAGAAATTGAGAATTAGAATATAATTAATACATGGGATTATAATTCTAGACCTAGAAAAAAAAATCAAGTAGGGACCTGATTGAATAATTTTTTTAATTATTCTAAAATAATACATGTGATATTATTTTGGAGAAAATTGATATTTTGCTATTTATAAGGCTTTTAGGTTTTTCTATAAATAAAATGTCATGTTTCTTATTTTCTGTACAATACATTACAAAAATAATTGAAACATAAAGAAAAGAGTTAACACTTAAAGGTACATCGATTTCTCTCTCCTAAAAGGGTTTTGGAGATTTCTCACTAATAAATTATATGAATTATTGTTAGAGGCCAGACATTTGGATGACTTGTGATTTGCGACAACCCAACCCTAAAGCAATTATTCAAAGCTGAAAGAACATATGATCTTTAGGTAATCTTTGTATAAACTCTAAACAACTTTAAATCTATCTAACGGGATTATTGGGACTCAAAAAAAAAAAATATCGTTTTCGCTACTTATATATCATTTGAAAAATCAAATACTGATAGCAAAGTCTTCGTTAGACAATTAAAATTGTTGATTGCTTGTTTTGATTGTTATTGATATTAAGTAAAAATTAATTTTATGTGCAAAAAATAAATTTTTTCTCTATTTTTTTAAAAATAAAAAATTCATTAATATTCTAGTCAGATATGGTTAAATTTTCCAGATCTGGCCAAAATTCTCATGAAAATTTTAAAAAATAAAGTTTGGGTGGCAGTGCAACACTAGCGGTGATGTTAACACTGCTAGCATGTCTGGCCTCTGCCTGATACACCAGGCCACAAGTCACCGCTTGCAGCAAAGGTAGTAGCTAAGGGCTGTTGCCCCCACCACATCACATCAATGTGTCTAGAGCTATTGCCATCCAGCGCCACCATTCTGCCTCGTGCTAGAGATGGCATAGAGCGAGGGAAGCCTATCACGCTATAGCGAACCCAGCGGTAGCCTTTGTTGCCGCTGTTAAGGTGGCCGTTAGTGGTGGGCAGTGTGCATGGTAGAATTACAATTTTGCCCCTACAGCTTTAATAATATGCTCCTAAGCCTTATACACAATTACAATTAAGTATTTGGGGGTGAAATTATGATTTGTACCCCTATATATATAAAATTACAGAAATAATTTTCCTAATATGATTAGCATTGAATTTTTTTTTAGTTTTGTATTATCATAATTGAATTAGTATTTAAATAAAATATTTAATCAAATAATTTTAGAAAAATGGTTTTTAGATATATTTTTGAGGGAATTATTTTAGATATTTCTGTAATCATCCAATTAGAATGGTATGCTAGAGGTGTATGTTAATATATAATTGTTATGTATGATATATCAATTATGTCATGAAATGAGATCTAATTAAAAATTAATAATAAATCTCTCATTAATAAAATAAGTTCATGTTGAAAACATAATTTATTACCTTTCAATTTTATATGAATAAAATCAGAGTAAATATAAATGAACCTTGTGTTTATAAAAAAAGGTTAGTAGGAATGAAGTTATTTTCTTAATATTATATGTAGATGATATATTATTTATAAAAAATAACATTCATTTACTCCAATCAGTAAATATTTGGTTATCCAAGAATTTTTTCATTAATATTTGGTTATCCAAGAATTTTTTCATTAAGAATATGAAAGAAGTAGTCTATATATTGAGAATAAAAATCTATAAAGATAGTTCTAGAAATATAAACCTCCAATCAAAATTTAACCCGATGATAAAATAAATTAATTAAAAAATAAAATGAAATAATATTGAATCATTAGAAAAGAAGTTTTATGGAATAAATAAAAACTTCAATGTATAGTATTTTAAAAAGGGGGTGAGACAGGGTATTTGATAAAAAAAAAACACATAAATTAGATATAATGGTGTTGTTGTAAATATCAAGAATATGAAAATATAAGTATATGTGTCTTGGCTTTCCTGGGGGAATTTGGCCGAACATCACAAAAAGAAAAGAGGGGGGAGTTTTGTTTTTTCTTGAAAATTCTTGATAAACCACATTAAAAATATTAGATTAAGAAACCTAAAAGTGGTTTAAAGGATCTAAACTAGAAATCTAAAGATTTTCTTTGAGTTTTTCAAACTTGAAAGTGAGGGTTTTGAAAAGTTGAAGGAGAAGAGAAGGTGAAGAAAGCTTGATTTAATATGCAATTTCTCCTTGATATCTTGTTATTAAAAGGTAAGAATCTCTTTCATCATGATTGATTATGATTTTGGTATGAATTGAGGTTTGGTTAGTAAGGTTTATAATATGAAATATTGAGTTTTATGAGTTAGATTGCTTGTAATGGTGTTTTGTTCTAGAATTGTGTTCTTGAACATGGAAAACTAATGGGTAACATGAGTTGAAATTTTAAAATTATGAAAAATTTGAAGAAAATCAAGTTACTCCTTTAGTGAGAAGTTTTGGTCAAGGGATAGATGTGGAGAATGAATTTGGTTTGATAAATTGGTTATGAAATTTGAGTTGAAATGTGTTAGTTTAAGTATAAAATGAATGGATGATGTGTTAATTTTGGAAACTTTTAAACAAAAATATATGTTTTTTTTTATGGTGGGATTCAACCAAACTAATCTAGAAAGAGATTAAATTTGTTGATTTAAATTGGTATGGAATTTGTATTAAATTATTTTATGTGAAGTATTTAATACGTGTAAGTAGTTAATTTATGTGAAAAATTGAAGAAAAACAAATAACCTTATTTAAAGTAAGGTTTGGCCTAGGATGAATGGAAAGGGATGGGTTTTGTATTACCTTGATATTTGAATCTAAGTATGTCATGTGAAGTAGGTTATGAAATGTTAAAATAAAATTAAGAAGAAGAATTATAAGAAAACTCATATCCCTTTTTAAATGCCATGTTTAGCCACCCATTGATAATGATGGAGATTTGAGTTATTTCTTGAGTTATTTTGATGTTTGTGTGAAATTATGTCAATTATTATGTTTTCTAATCGGTTTTGGACATTGAAATTCATTGATAAAAAATGAAGTCATTTGGACATTGGAATTCATTGATGAAAAATAAAATTATTTAGACATTGAAATTTGTTGTTGAAAAATGAAGTCATTTGAACATTGAATTTAGTTAACATATAAATTAAGTCATTTAGACATTGGAATTCATTGAAAATTATGTCATTTGAATATTAAAATTTGTTGACAAAAAATGAAGTTATTTAGACAGTGAAATTCATTGATGAAAAATTAAGTCATTTGGATATTAAAAATTCATTAATGTAAAGTTAAGATATCTAGAAAATAATATAATATATGGACATTCAAATGAATTATAAAAAGGGGTAACGAAACATTCAAATGTTAATTGTTATAGTAAAGATATGAAAAATGTGTATATGTACGAGACTTTAAGGAATTTTCCTTGTTAAGGTTTGAGAATATTGGTTTGATTGTATGTGATGATTATATCCTTCATGGTACCGGGGGGTGTAGGCATAGGATAAGAACAAGGGGCGATAGCTCATTTGCAAGCTCCACGTAGGTGCTTTGCATCTTTTTTATGCTTAAAATGTTTCTTAAACTTTTAAGAACTATAATTTCTTTAAATGTACAGGTAATTATATAAATGTTAATGAAACATAGGATTGACTTGATTAGCTACCCTGAGTAAAGCTACTGATATAAGTGAATCTAATTGTCAGAATGTTTTAATTAATTAGTTATCCATATTGGAGCTAGTGACATCAGTGAATCAAATTGCTAGGATATTTTGATTGTCTAACTATTTGTATCAGAGCTGGTGGGATCATTGAATCAGGATGTTTTAATTGACTAGATATACATATCGAAGCTAGTAACATCAATAATATTGGCTGCTAAGATATTTTAATTGACTTACAAACCAAATGGTTAATCATGTATTTAAAAGTAAAAGCTAGCAACGAAGTGCATAATAACTTTTTAGTTAAGGATAATGAGGGTTTATTGTTGTGTTGCCAATTATGATTCTCTAAAAGCACAATCACCCTTAAATATCTTAGGGGATAGGGACGACTGCAATGACTTCCCTTTTAAATACTATAGTAAACCCCTAGCTTTTCCACTATTTGACGTTGTTAGTCTTTCCTCTTATTACTCCTATAATAGGACTACTTCCTCGAAGATAAAATATGTAAAACCATGTCACTCTTCAAGTCTTGTTAGTTTACACTCCTAACTAATAGTAGTATCTGAAAACCTCTGTGGGTTAATCTTGTATTTAAAAATAATGTTTTAAAGAAATCAAGGTGGTTCACCCATTCAAGTGTAATTAACTGGTACATAAATTGAAATGGTGAAAAACCCTCAACACAAACCTTGACAAGGGAAATGTGTATTTATATTTGAATAAATAGAGGGGAGATAGATCTTTTATCCCTTTATACGATCTCTATTATACTATATACTAATTCTTCTACTTTAGAGGATCTTCTAGCCATGTACTCTAACTAGGTTTCACACTTAGCTAGATAAGCTAGGTTCACCTCACTTGTGTATATGTTCACAACTAGTTTCAGGGTTTCTTATCACCTTTTGAGGTCTCCTAGTCTATACCGAGGCTCTCTTAGCCTTAACAATCTAGAAAACTTTGTTTTTAATTTAAAAATACATGGAATAATTATTTTTTTATTATACTTAAATCTAAAAAAGTGTCTTCCATGTTTAAATTTTAAATGTTCCTAGATAATCAATATTACTATTGTCATTATGATCTAATTATAGTTTTTTTTATATAATTTAAAATCATATCTTCACTTACACTAGTAATTCCAAGAGGACTAAGATTGTCCATTGATTTATTTAGCCTATACCTATATTATAACTCCATATTGGATAATATCAAACTGAACATATATTTTGTCATATAGTTTTCTTGCTGCTATTTACATCTATATTTACTTGGCCTTTTATTAAAGTTTTCTGGCCTTCCTACTCGAGGTAGTCCTAAAGCTAGATTTAATCCAGTTCAGGTCTATCCTACTTGAAAGCTTTTATGGAATTCAGAGGGATATTTAACCTTATAGGATTTTGATAGCCAAGATCTGGTTGAATAGATGAGATTGATACACTAATCACTTACAAACTCTTTAAAAATCAAATTTAGTGGCATAAAAATGATGTAAAACACTCATAATAACTAAAAGAGGTTTTGTGGTTGATTTGAGGGTTTTTTTTTGTTAGATAATTCATTATGGTGTTTGATGTATCTAACTTGTTAAAAATCTCCATAAGATAGAGAATGCCTGAAAATAAAAATGGTTAATGTGAATAAAAATCCAACTCATGGCCTTATATAGATCTGTCAACATAGTTGATTGGTTATCCATAATGAAAACCAAACCTATAGGTCGTGTCCAAGTTGTTCAAGAAGGTAACAATGAAGTAGCTGCGAGAGACAATGTCTTTCAACTTGATGAGTTAGTTGATCCATATTGAGTTGCTCTATCTACCAACTTAAAAAGAAAATTCAAGTTTTCATGTAGTTGAGAATATTTCTATTGATGTTGACGCAAATGAGTTATATGATATATTAAGAACCAGTAAGCATACAAAAGTAGATGAAGATGATGAGACTATAATGTACATGATGATGATGAAACTGAAGAAGAAGAAGACAATTGTGATTAAAAGACTTCGAACTAATTTTAAATGTAAAACATCAATGTGTAATGAAATTGACTTTAATGTAATTTTTTCATATGTTATTGCTTTACAATGAACTATTGTTAATACAATTGGAATATTTATTGTGGTGATTTAATTATTATATTATTAAATAGAAATGGTGTTACTGTATTGCGATTTCACTATATTCACAAGTTGTATAGACATGAAATACAAAAACATTAGGAAAAATGTTAGTATTTTATATCGATGGAATTAGCGACAGCATATAAAATACAAACACAATTACTAAGAGAATATCTTGAGAGTTGAAAAAAAATTACAAAACGTTTTCACTGACAATTACAGTTAGAATTATCGACGGACTAAGTATCTAAAAAGCTTGCAGAGAGTTGAAGAAAAAGAATAAGACATTGTTATTAAAAATTATATATGGGATTATCAGTAGACCAAGTCCCTCAAGAAGTTCTAGAGAGTCGGAAAAAAAATTAAATGACTTTATGAATGAAAATTACATATCATTGATGAAATTATTGACAAAAAGAAATTTCATTAGAGAATTTTGAGGGGTTTGGAAAATTTAAGTTTTATTGAAAAATTTTAGTGTTAATTAGCAATGGAATTTCCACTGGACATTAAGTGAGAGTTTGGAAATGTAGTTGTACCCGCATTTCCAAAACAATTATTTTTTTTGCTAAAAATTATTTTTTTGTATGTTTTGGATCGTTTTGATGCGCTAATCTCAAAAATAATTTTTAAAAAATAAAAAAAATATCATTTTGATACATTTCGACATGAAAAACACTTTCATAAGAACAACCCAAATAAACCCTAAAAACTAATAAATATTTAATTGTCAATCGGCAATTCCATCGATAAAAAAACCCCATTAATAAAAGACCAGAATCCTTAATTTTATAAGAACAACACGTCTTCTTTCTCTTTTCTCTCTCTATTAATTTTTTCTCTTTATCTTCTCTCTCCTTCTCTTTCCTTAATTTCTTCTCGTCCTTTATCCCTTTCTTCCCCTCTCTCTCTCTCTATCGTCCTCTTTCCCTCTCTTCCCTATCGCTCTATCCTTAACGCCAGACAAGTGAGAAGTCTTCATCCTCCAAGTCAGGTAAATCTCCTGCTCTTTCCTTTTCTTTATTGCTAATATTTAGATTGAATGATATTTGTTTTAAAAAAATTATCGAGTTATGGTTGGGGTTAATTGTGATGAATTTTGCATTTATATCCATTATTTTGCTTATTATGTTATGAAATGGAAAAATTCCCATATTTAGTAATTTAGTGTAATGTGTTTGGAAACGTGAAAATGGGTAAATATATTTTGTAAAATATATTAGGATGTTACGATGATAAGTTTTTGCATTTTATGTATGAATATGTTACAATATTTATGAGATGATACGTTTTGCATTTTATGCTAAGGCTTTGAATACATAAATATTCTCAAATTTTGTAAGGGAAATATTAAATTCTTGAATAAAACTAAAAAAAATGTGTTCTATTTTTTAACTCGTTTAATTTTTAGTTCAATTGATATCCATATTTTCTAAAAACATTAAATTCTATAATTTCATTCTAATTAGTTTATCATGTAAAATCATTAGTTTCATTCTAACTCTTAAGTGATTTATAAAGATAAAATCCCCATGAAAGTCCTAAAATATTTGTTCTTGAGGAGATCTGAAACCAACCTTATTTGGAATTGGATTAGCAATTAGCATTAAATCATATAAATTAGCATTAATCATATTTCATGTACAGTAGGTAATTAGTATACAATATGCATGTTTAAGTTACCATGAGGCATTGGTCCAACAATTATGCATTCAAGGCTAAGGTGCTCATAGTCAAAGTGCTTGATTGGGTTTAAATCCCACATCCCAATTACATAACACACACACACACACACACACACACTAGTACATGCTTAGGAATCATGGAAAATTTAAAATCAACCTTTTAGTTTCAAAATTTAAAATCTTTAATTAGAATTGAAGGATGTGGCTTCATGCATAAACTCTAAATTCCTTTTATGTCTCAATAAATAGAAATAATGTGCAATAATTGTAAAATAGTTTACGATGTTATGATGTTAATTGAATTTTTAGAATGCTTTTAAATTAAATATTAGTCATAAATAAAATCAACTAGTTTGTTTTTTTATTTATTGATGTGTATTTATAGTTAATAGAATTTTGGGTAATATCCTGTATAAGAGAGGTGCTGCCAAAATTTTCTAAAAATAAGATATAATGATAATGTTATAACCTTTTTATACTTAATTTGTTTATATGACGAAGAAAAGGTCATTAGAGAGTAATATAGACATAAGTGTTGTTGGTTCTTCTAATAGTGCTTCTGATGATCATAATCAGACACCTCAGGCACAAACATCCTTTCTAAATGCAAGCCCATCGAGTGTTAAGTCGACTCACAAAGGGGGTGTTCCTTCTAAGGAGGATGTATACACTAGGAAGTATATTGTTTAGTGGAAGCCTAACCACAACATGTAAGTTTATTTTCCTTTCATGTACGATAAAAAACTAAACAACAATGAATAATTCTTGAATAATTAATTTTAAAGAATGAATGAAATTTCAGGTTTACAAATGTAAGACTCAAACTTTTGGCCCAAACCCAACCTAAGTTAACCTAGGTATATAAGAAAACATTATAAGAGAATTACTTTTCTCTCTTCTAATTCTTGTGGCCGTCATGACCCTCCCCTCATCAAATCAAGAATTTCAGTTTTTGATTTTGAATTTTGGGTTCAATAAAGGTGGAAGTAGCAAGTAAGAGGTTTTCTCTCATGTTACTTTTGATTGAGTTGTTTATGGAAGAATTAAAGAAGAGATTAGGGTTTATAAGGATTTGAAGTTTATGTTGTTAAGATTGATTTATGATTATTAAGGGTTTAATGTTTAATGATTGATTTTTAGTATGTTGTTAGAAATAAGGATTTGTGAGTTGATTTATTTAAATTTATTTTTAAGGGTTAAAAAATTCATTTCAACCTTGCTGGAAAATCTGGACAGAATGGTCTTGAGGTTGAAGATGATAAAATTTTATTTTGGTCCTTGATCTATGAAAAATTACAGTTTAGTCCCTAAAATTTGTAAAAAAAATTATAATTTGACCCCTAAATGTATTTTGAGATTCTTGATAGTGTTATTATTAGGTTAATGATGATAATCTCAATTTGATAATTGATTCGGAATATATTCAGTTTGGTCCCTCAATTTTTGGAATTTAGAAAAATATTATAGTTCAGTCCTTAGTTCATTCTGGAAAGAATTTAGGATGGTTTATGGGTGAAATTTCAGTATGGCTATGTATTTACTGTTTGGTCCTCCAATTTTGGTAAAATTATGTTTTGGTCCTTGTTTTGTAAAATTATCATTTTAGTCCCTAAACTTAGGAAACTAAACCCGGTTTTCTTTTATGCATTAGAATATTTAAATTGTGTTATTTTGGGTTGTTGTTTTAGTATATTTTATATATTTATTGTAGGTTCTCCTAACAATTCTCACTAGGATTTTCAGGTCTTTCATCTGATATTCCTTTTAGTTATATATTTTCCAGGTCAGTGAGATAATCTTTAATATATATATAATATAAATAGATATGTATGTTGATTATACGATGAGTACAACTAGTTAATTTCTTGAATATTTATATATGTTGCTTTATTTTCCAAGTACTCATTTATTCTTAAATTTGCACTCGTAATCTATCAAACTAAATTATATTCGATATGATATACGTTTCTTTGATGATTCTGTGGATACCTATTATACCTTGATGTAGGACTTGTCGAGAACTTCATGTTAACGAGAGTAGTTAGCGTATGTGTACATAGTATTTTGTATACCTAGCTGGTGAGAGAGACATCAGTCTATGGTGACTGATCCTTCCACAATTCATTTGGTCACCTTCAGATGTCATCTGGTCATCTTCGGGTGTCATCTGATCTTTAAAATGTATTCCACTACTTTATGATATTATGCTTAGTACATATATTTATATCAAGATAAATCAATTTGTAAATAATTAATATCTAAAATGTATATTAAATGTTATCCTCTCACTGAGTTGGTTGAACTCACCCCTCACTCTTAATATTATTACAGGTTCTTAGTTTCTGATAGTAGAGAGACTTTATTGAGTGTTCCTACTTTTTCAGTTTTGGTTGGTATGCCTTGCTTGTTTTGCGAGGCTTGCCTTTTAGTTTTGATTCGATATCTTAGATGCTCCACTGTTATCTTGTTTTAATTAAGCTTGCATTTTGACAATGTAATGAGTATTATGGATTATTGTTTTTTTTTTAATTATTGATGAGAAGTTTTGAACTATCATTTAGTTTCATTAGTTTTGAATAATATAATATTTTTGGAAATTATGAAATGCTGCGTATTTTTAAATAACTTATTCTTTTGATATGTTCATTTTGACGCTTAACATAGGTTGAGTGTTCTTTCGACACTGGTCTTGCGTTGCCGGTCATGGACCTGAGATTCAAGTCGTGACAAAGGTAATATCAAAGCCTGGTTTTGTTAAAACCTTGTAATGTATTTTTTTTAAATCCTCATAATATGTGGGCTTAGGATCCTTCTCGTCTTGTTGTGATTCCTATTTGTCTTCTTGAACTCTTTTTATTATTGTGTTGATATACATATGAGATATATGTATGTGAATATTAATATAAATACATCATTGAATGACTTATATATAATATATGTGTTTTTCATACATGTGTGATAATATTTGATATGAGTATATTCTTGGATATAATATATGTGGTGTATGTGTTTTTCATACATGTGAGGATTGTGTATGTGAATATTTGATATTAGTATATCTTTGAAAGTATTTGTATAATATGTGTATTTGATTAATAATATTTCTTGGAAATACTTAAGCATGAGTATTTGGTTTAAGTATATTTTTGAAAGTATTTGTATATTATGTGTATATGAGTATGAAATATTTCTTGTAAGTATTTATGAAATATATGTATATGGATATGTGTGTGTGATATGGAGTGAGTAAGCATTATAAATAGTATTTAAAAGTATTTTGAATTATTATAAGAATAATATTATATCTAAACTAATTATGATTTGTTTGTATATCTGATTGTGATTGTTTGATTTTAAAATATAAATCTAACATGAATTTTTAAGTGATTTTTGACATATAAATCTGATATAAGTATTTAAACGTATTTTGAATTATTATAAGAATAATATTAGTGATATTATAAATAGTATTCTAATATAGAATACTATTTATAATATCACTAATATTATTCTTATAATAATTCAAAATACTGTTAAATCAAATTTAAATACAAAAATCACTGATATTATTCTTATAATAATTCAAAGTATTTAAATTTGATATACTTATCTTTGGTAAGTATTCTAAAATATATGTCTAATAATCTTATATATGTATGTGTGTGTGTGTGTGGTTAATAATATTCTATGAAATATATGTGTTTGATAATATTTTTCTAGGTGTGTTTATTTTGATTACTCTTTAAGCCATGAAAGCTCATCTCTTTTCACAATGTTTTTATCCTAGAAATATAGATTTTAAATGGATAAGAAAGTTGAAATATGATTAATCAGTTATGGATGACAAGATTGTTATTCAAGAATTACTTATTAAGGTTGTTATTAGAGGTTATTGATTATGATCTATATGTTAATTAATATAGTTATTTAGAATTGGGTAAATTGATGGTATGAAGATTGTATGCACAATCTATTACAAACTTACAAATATAAAATACTAGATTAAGATATTTGATTAATGAAATTTATTTGTGAAGGTTTCCTTTCGGTTATGTATGATATGTATGTAAGGGGCTTAGATGGTTATAATGGTCTATGGTGATCCTCTTAATCGTGTACCAATACAGTTTTGAGGTATGACACTCCTCTTCACTCTTCTCAGCCCTAAAATTGAAGGGTTTTTTTTTTCTTTTCAAATGCTCATGTTTCTTTTATTTCTGTCATTTTTTTTACTTTTTAGTAGATATTCTTATTTTCTTATCTTATTTTTATATCCTTGAAGTTGTAGTGTTAAATCTTTATCTAGTGTTTGTCTTCTTCCTCATCAAATTCATCTGAATCGTTCTTCTACATGTCTATATTGCATTTAACTTCCATCTACAAGTATAATTTTAATTGCATCAATTATTTTCTTACTTTGATTCTTTTATACTACCAAATCAATTATTGCTACCTCTAGATGATTTTTTTTATTTTAGTTTCTTTTGATGCAATGAAGTCTATGTGGCCATGAACTTCTAATATAGATTCAAAAGCCTTTTTGTTTGTTTAATATTTTGAAGTCTGTAATTTTGAGGCATTAGTTAGGCTTTTATTTTCTTTTACTTGGACTTCATTTAGACTATCCTTTTGTATGCTTGTGTTTAGTTCAACCCTAAATCCTGAGTTTTCAAGCTCATTGTTCTTATTCTTATGCAAACATGTATCAATTGTTATATTTGGTGGAAATCTATTTTGTGGATTGGCTAGTATTTTCACTTGCACACTCTTTAATATTCTCAATAATCATTCCAATCCCATAATCTTTTTTCTTAGAAAGAAATGCCACTGTCGATGTTTGATTTTGCTCTTCTAATTTCTCTTCCGGGATAATTTGACTTAAAGTACTTTCATCTTCTTTTAGTGCTTCAAACCTTGAGAATTAGTAATGGATACTAATTTTGGATCGTCCTTGATTTCTTTTATAGTTTCATCAAGAGTTCTATATTCTTTTTCTAGTGCCTTTTTTAGACTCGGATTTTGTTTATCTTTATTGGATTAAAGCTTTAATTAGGAGATGTCATGTTCCTTACGATCATCCTCTTGTAAGGATACCTTTTCTGTTTTTCTCAAATAATCTTCTAGCAACTCCACATCCTTTATTTTTCTTCCCTTCTTTCAGTTGTTGTTGAAATTCCTTGCCCTTCTTTTATATAGCATCTAGGGGATTCTAGTCAATAGCAACTTCATTTGCCGCTACTTCAGCACTTAGAGATTCAACTATTTTTAAGGATTTCTTATTTTCCTCTTTATTTTTTTTTGATTAGCTCTTCAATACCATGATCTTTATATTCATAAACTACATCTGAAGCTCTTTTATTTTCCTAGTATCATCTGTGTCTGTATTTTCTTTGGCTACCTACTCCTTTATTATGTTTTTGTGATCATCAATTGGAACTTGAGATGCCAAGTTTAAGAAGGGTAGCTCAAGTCTTATGTTATCTTTGATTCTTTTTTTTTACTTGTGGACATGTTTTTGCTTCAATTTCAAGAGAAACACTATCATTTGAGGTAATATTAGAAACCTTGTAATGACTTTTCATCCAACCAAGCTTCTTCCAAGCTGGTCTTTGTTATCTTTACCATAATTGTTGCCTTGATATTGTCACAAAAACTATCTTCATCCTTTATAATCTTTATCATTTCATCTAATTGTTTAGTTGTTATGGTGGAGGTAATATTAGAAACTTTGTAATGGCTTTTCATCTAACTAAGCTTTTTCCAAGCTAGTCTTTGTTATCTCTACCATAATTGTTGCCTTGATTTTGCCACAACAACTATCTTCCTCCTTTATAATCTTTATCATTTCATCTTATTATCTTCATCGTTTATTGCTTTTGCAAGCGACATCTCCTCCATGGTTGGTATCTTTTGAAAGTCTAATCTCATAATTGTTGTCTGTTTAGTAGACTCTATTGCTTCATGACATTTCCTAATTATAAGGCTAGATTATTTTACCTGATACTTAAAAAAAAAGAATAAAATAAAAATTATGAGAATGTGTTTTGATTTAGAAAGAGATATGATTTGAGATAAGATGTTTTAGAAAAATTCGATCTAAGAGAAATTTGTGGGTGTGTTGTTTAATTTTAAGGGATATGAACTAAGAAAAGTTATGAATGATATTCTTTTTATTGGATATATCATAGTGCGCAATGACAGCATGATGGTATTTGCTGATTTATTTTTTAGTGGAATTTAAATGATTTTTTATGAAATGAAATTCTGGAGATAAGTTGTGAATAATTTGTTCAATCATGATGGTAAGACTTTTATTTTTAAAGTTTAAATTCAATGATGAATTTTGTTTAACGGGGAAAGTGTTGCAAGACCAAAACCTTTTTCCCAAACTCAACCTAAGTTAACATAGGTATATAAGGAAAAGTTGTAAGAGAATTACTTATCTCTCTTCTAATTCTTGTGATCGACATGACCCTTCTCTCATTAAACCAAGGATTTCAGTTTTTATTCTTAAGTTTTGAGTTCAATAAAGGTGGAAGTAGCAAGTAAGATGTTTTCTCTCATGTTATTTTTAATTATGGTTTGTTTATGGAATGATTAAAGAAAAGATTAGGATTTATAAGGATTTGAAGTTTATATTGTTAAGATTGATTTATGATTATTAGGAGTTTAATGTTTAATGATTGATTTTTAGTATGTTGTTAGAAATAAGGATTTGTGAGTTGATTTGTTTAAATTGATTTTTATGGGTTAAGAAATTCATTTCAACCTTGCTGGAAAATCTAGACAGAATGGTCTTAAGGTTGAAGATGATGAAATTTTATTTTGGTCATTGATTTATGAAAAATTACAGTTTAGTACCTAAACTTTGGAAAAAAATTATAATTTGACCCCTAAAAATGTATTTTGAGATTCTGGACGGTGTTATTATAGGTTATGGATGATGAATCTCAGTTTGATAATTGATTTGGAATATTTTCAGTTTGGTCCTTTAATTTTAGGAATTTATAAAAAAATTACAGTTTGGTCCCTGGTTCGTTCTGGACAGAATTTAAGATGATTTATCGTTGAAATTTTAGTATGGTTATGTATCTATATTTTGGTCCTATAATTTTGGTAAAATTACATATTGGTCCTTGTTTTGGAAAATTATCATTTTAGTCCCTAAACTTAATAGACTAAACTTGGTTTTCTTTTATTCATTGGAATCTTTAAATTGTGTTGTTTTGGGTTGCTTTTTAGTATATTTTATATATTTGTTATAAGTTCTCATAACGATCCTCAATAGGATTTTCAGGTCTTTCATCTGATATTTCTTTTAGTTTTATATTTTCTGAATGAGTGAAATAATCTTTAATATGCATATAATATAAATAGATTTTGGATTTTGATAATGTAATGAGTATTATGGATTATTGTTTTTGTTTTAATTACTGATGAGAAGTTTTGAACTATCATTTGGTTTTATTAGTTTTGAATAATATAATATTTATCAAGATTTTGAAAAGCTGCTTATTTTTAAATAACTTCTTCTTTTGATATGTCCATTCTGAGGCTTAGCGTAGGTGGGGTGTCCTTTCGACACAGCTCCTACATTGCTGGTCATGGACCCGGGATTCAGGTCATGACAACAAATGTGAAGGCTGTTCACACGATAACATTAGTGATGAAATCATCGATGAAATTGCCTTTGATTAAGTGGAGTCAGGTTTTCAAAAACCCTAAATGGAAACTTATGATTGATGCTTGGTTCAGAAAATTCGAGGTTAGTATATACATAAATATTTTTTTAATATTTAATTTAGTTAATTTTTGTATTTTCATAAACTAGCTAATTTATGAAATTGATGTGTAGGAAAAGTTTTTACTAGGAAAGGGTGATAACGTTGATGCTAGGAGAGTGTGAGAAAATCACATTACTATTATGAAAGATTGAATTCAAATTGTGAACTTTTTTTTTTAAAATGTTAAAATTTTATTTTCCATAATCTTAATAGAATTTTTTTCCTATTAGGTTTAGTGATTTCTACTACAAGGCCCATAAAAATAAAACAAATATGCAAAAGAAAAAAGTCTTATAGGCCAGGAAGACATGGCTATGTGGAGGTGTTTCAGACCTCTACACCTCTCGAAGGGTATCTAGGATGTTTGTATCTAACACGTGACGTTTGAGCGTCTCTTGTGGTGGTAGCAGTCTAGTGCGGTGAACCAAACTAACGAGATTCATGGTTTCATTACTACATACATCGTTTGGGTCTATTTCATTTATTTTGCATGCAAAATGGATGGTAAGATTCTGTTTTATAAAATAATATTTTTTTTAAAAAATTATTGTATTATTTGATTTTTTTAACTAATAGTAGCTTCCTTTTACAGGTTATACAGTGCTTAGATGCGATCCAAGATCGATGAAGCTTTTTGTTAAAACCCACATGTGAAATGAGGACCGTCAGAAAGGGGTGCAGCAGCTTGTGAAATACCCAAATTCAGAAGTCAGTGCCAAGTTGGATTTCAAAAAAAAAATTCTTAAGTTATTTTTTTAATTTGCTAGCTTGTTTGTTCTCTCAGAAAACATATAACACTTGATTACATGAGAGATACAAGGATGCTCTTTCGACTCATCCAGAACTTGATCTGGATTTGTGGTAAAAGGCTAGATTATGCAGTGAACTGGATAAAAATCAGGTTTACAGTATCTCCAATACTATGGCCAAGGATATGCGGATGGGCTATAATGTATCAACCATTGGTTCCTCTTAATTGAGATCAATACATCAATCTCCAATCATCTTGACGATTATACGAGAACAAGTTTAAGCTTAGAAGGCCCAGCCTAGTGTTAAGACGACCCAACTTAGTTTTAAGATGGCCAACTGGAAGGATAAAATAAATGTTTTCAAGCAGCTGTTAGCAACCCTCACTAGTACATATGATCAACCTCATCACCCTTCTAGTTTCAACGAAGATCAGCCTTCGCTTTCTCCTCCAACTCGTCCCACTAGATAAATTGTATGCAATAATATTTTTTAAATTAATAATAAAAATTAGGTTTTTTTAATTCTTTTTATTTTTTATTTTATTTTTTTAAAATATGAAATACAATACTAACATAATTACCGATGAAGTTTTAACGACCGAAGGACTAAGTCTCTTGGAGAGTTCTAAAGAGTTGAAAAAAATTTACAGGACTTTGTCACTAACAATTATAGATGGAATTACTGACGGACTAAGTCCCTAAGAAAGTTCTAGAGAGTTGAAATTTTTTCACAGAACTTGCTACTGTTAGATGTAATTCTCTAACAGTTTAATTTTGCTGGTATTATGCATATGATCATCAATGGATTTACCAACGGTTTATTCTACTAGTAAATGTCATAATCACCGATGAATTTATTGATAAAATTAATGCCGATAATTTTTTTTATTTGGTACGCTATTTTTATCTGTAAATCCATCAGTGACTATATTACCAATGGATTTAACGACAAAATATAAATCGCCGACGATATGTTTTCTGACGACATGTTTTGATCTGTGATTCTATCAGAAAAGTTATTTTTAATTGAATTAGTGTTTAAAAACTAGTGAAATATTTCATTAGTGATATGCAATATTCTAATAGTGTATGAATCAAATATAATGATGCAAATTTTACAATTTATGAAGTTAATGCAGTAAGAAAAAGAAAGAAAGAAAGCCAATTAGGTATTTTTCGATCCAAGAAAGAAGAACAAAACAGCTTAAGCACTCAATTAGTTACCAAGATGAAGCAGATCTTTAACGGATGTTTCACTTATAATTCAATGGAGAATACATAATTTGCCATGGAAATAATGAGGTAAAATGGATATATTATCGAAAACATGTTAATCCCTTTGCCTCGGCCACCTCGAACACTTTAGTCCCAACAACCCAACATGATATAAAAACCCTTTATTTATCAGGACTTTCGTATAGCCGGTCCCAGATTACAAGGGTTGATAAGTGAATATGAAAATTTCTTCGCACTAAGATGAAAAAACCCTACAAGCGAAGAATAGAAGGAGAACAACATGACATAAAAGAACATTTTCTGGTTGAAGAATCCTATCAGAGAGAGAGAGGGGAGAAGCAGGGCACATGGGAACAGGAGGGCATGTGGAGAAGATTCAGAATAGCCTTCTTCTTTAATGTATACTGAGGTGAGCAACAAGGAATAACATGGATCCACCCTATTCCAAAGGTGTGTACCCCTAAACTTCCAATAAAAGCATGTGAGCAGCTTGTTGTAGGCCAGGCAATGGCAGTAGTTTGTAGGACCCACGCCCTCAAAAACCCACCCCCACTATCTGCTCCGCAACAAAAATATGAAAAAATATGTAGAGTGGTGGGGTTCTAAAATTCCCCTTAGAGACACTTAACACTAGAAAAGTGAAAGCAAGAAATTATTTCTCCGTAGATGGTTAAATGACACACGACTTCTTGAAGACCCATACGTTTTCCTCTTAGGTCCCCATCAGGTGCCCCTTGTAGAGGTGGTGATGAGAGAGGTCTCCGATATAGAGTGGGCGCCAAAACGTGAAGATGCTCCCTTAAATTAGGTTTTAATTAGAAAAGCTGTTTGCAGGTAATGAGCAGTATCAAGCTTCAGCTTTTATGCATGTAATAACACTTGTCCCATTTTTTTTTCATTTTTTTTTTTACATTCGGGTTTGACTCCTCCAGTAATTAATTTTCCTTTCATTTAGCACCAACTATTCTATACAAGTTAACGTCTCTAACCATCCACATATATATATATATATATATATATATATATATATATATATATATATATATATATATACACATGTGATTATAGGTGTTCAGGTTAGTTTACGCGCCCATCGATTAATTTCTCGAGACTTTTAAGTTAACGACTATGTAAATCTCTAGTGGTCCTGAGGTTTATGAAACTCAAACTGGTTATTTCTGAAAAGCAAATTCAAAATCTGATCAGTTGAACTATATTTTTTAGAGTTATAAAACCATCCATTTTTATTTTGCTCGCAGGAGTTTTTTTTTTTTTTGTTTCTTTCTGTTTTTCAATAATTTTCTATAGCAAGCGGATGAACTGTCTCAAGTGAATGGAGATATTGTAAAGCCAGATTGAATCTTGATCATTAAAAATAAATTTTAGACAGCAACAAACATGCATTTTAAGCTTTCCTATTGCTAGCCATATGCCAACAATATTCGCGGAGGCAATGCATTTCCTACCTCGCCTTACTTTGCTTAAATCTTAAATTGATTTCTTGAAAATGCCAAGTGCTACAAATAAAATATATATTAATAGGTTTTATGCCAGACTCAGCAGTAATAAATTAACTTATAGTGCTAGGTCCAACAACATGGATATATGCATATTCAATATTTATTGAATGACTTTAAGGCATACAAATTACTTGTCTATTATTTCTCTCCATGGATTCTAGACTTTCATGTTGCCAAGTTTCCTCGTCACACATGGCCTGGCTTGTGTGAAAACGATTTAATCCATCGACAATCTAAGAATCAGCAACAAAAAAATAAAGCATTCACATCGGAACTACATTATCCACAAGAAAGAAATTGCAATTATACGGCATGATCTTGGAGTTAAAAAAAGTAAATAATTAATAATTAAAAAAAAATCAACCCACGAATTGTGTGTCATCGTCATGGGTTGTAGATAATTTGAACTTTGAGGTACCTAGCCAGCTGTTGCTTAATTTCTTTGAATTTTATCATTGAATCTAGATGTTAGCTAGATTCACTTGGAGTGATAAAAACAATGATTGTTAAATAAACTCCAGTAGTTACGAAGGAGAGACATGGATAAGCTTTAAAAGTCACCCGAAAGCTCAACATTACCATACATATTTTACTGGAGAAGGTTTCTAGATGATAAAAAAAGGAAAAACTAGTAGCAATATCAGTTTTGATCTCTAATGTCAGTATGAGATATTATTTACTTTTTTAATAGCAGAAGGATCACCAGCAAGGTAGCAAAGGTTTAGCCAAGCAATGACAACGTTTATTGGGAATATAAAAGTTCAAATGATTAGTTGATTATATAATAATACAATTTGTATACTAAACATGTGCTTCTGTATGTGCGAGAGACAGAGAGTGACCCATATCCGAGGATGGGTCCGTGAAAGCTCTCGCATCTGTGATATATTACACGATATACGCCTCTCATTCTATCTCTCTCTCTCTCTCGACCTAAAAATCGCTGTCCTTCAGTCTCTGAACCCATCACCATCCCCATGTCCTCTTCCCAGCTATAACCTGTCACCCCTTGAATAACTCATGAAGATCAGTCAGATCGCATAATCCACATCACTAGCCCCTTAAATTCTTGCATCGAAAAATTCACGGTAACGAATGAAGTTGTATCTATAAATTTATATATATGTATAATGAATGAAAGATCTTTTGCGCTGAGTGATCATCATCATCATATGGCATTTCCTCCACATCATGGTTTTATGTTCCATTCCCATGAAGACAATGACCACCATCCCTCTCCTTCTTCTCTCAACTCTCTTCCCTCCTGCCCTCCTCAGCTTTTTCCCGGTCTCTCTCTCTCTCTCTCTCTCTCTCTCTCTTCTTGCTTTAAATTCTCTATCTATATTAGTAATTATTTATGAATATTTGTTTGTGGAAAAATAATATGGAGTTCTACTCTTTACCATGTATGATATGAGTTTGATGTTTTTAATTTGTGTTGTGATATTGGTGCAGGAAGTGGAGGGCAGTTCTTGATGAAGAGATCGATGTCGTTTTCTGGAATGGAAAAATGTGAAGAAGTAGGGCATGGAGAAGATGACTTGTCTGATGATGGGTCACAGATAGGGGAGAAAAAGAAGAGGCTCAACTTGGAGCAAGTTAAGGCACTTGAGAAGAGCTTTGAGTTAGGAAACAAGCTTGAACCTGAGAGGAAAATGCAGTTGGCCAAGGCTTTGGGTTTGCAGCCAAGGCAGATAGCTATTTGGTTTCAAAACAGGAGGGCTAGATGGAAGACTAAGCAGTTAGAGAAAGACTACGAGGTCTTAAAGAAACAGTTTGATGCACTTAAGGCTGATAATGATGCCCTTCAAGCCCAGAACAAGAAACTTCATGCAGAGGTAATCATTTCTAGTCTGCAAAAACAAAGTACTGATCAAATTCATTACATCGTATCTGTGTTAGTTCTGCTTGCTTAGCTAGGTGACATAGAATTTTCCTACCCATCTGGTTTATATTGGGAAATTAAGGAAAATTATTTCTTACGATACCTATTTGATCTGAGGATTTTTATTAATTTTTTCCCCAGCTAAGATTTTCGTGATATTGCACAGAAGTTAAAACTGCAAAAGTAATCTTTCTTAACTGCTCTCTTTTCATGGAGTTTTTGTACATCGATCCATTCTCTAGTTGATAGGAGTTTGAGAGTGGCACACTAGCCAGCCACTGACAACGCATTTATGTTCATGTTCTGAGAGATGTAAGTTTACATTTCTAGGAATTGATTGATCATGTTACCTCGGCAATTCCATTATTCTATTTTTTTTGTTATAAAAAAATAATAATGACTTTCAGAAAAGTCATAGCATTTCCTTACTTTAGCACTAGATTAGGTCATGATGGATAGCTTTTTAGGTGCCAGTAGTATATATATGAAGCACTTGGCAAAAGTTAAAGCTAATTTCAATTATACTACTAGCTTTCCAGTTGATAGCCATATTGGTTTATGTAAATTGAATCAAATTAGTATTTTCATGTTCTCATGGATCATGCATCAAGCTGTATTTTTAATGGTTCATATCTCCATGTGCATCTTCTCAAGTCTTGACTGTTTCCATGCTGCAGCTACTGTCTCTAAAAAGTAGAGAATCAAATGAAGTTAACCTCAAGAAAGAAACTGAGGGTTCTTGGAGCAATGGAAGTGAAAACAGTTGTGATGTCAACTTAGATATCTCAAGAAATCCAGTAGCATCAAGTCCCGTATCATCCCAACTAACCACTAAACATCTCTTCTCCGCACCCATCAGGCCTGCAACCATCACTCAACTTCTCCAAGGTTCATCAAGATCAGACCTTCAATGTTTGAAGGTTGATCAGTTGATTCATCAAGATGAAAACTTCTGCAGCATGTTCAATGGCATAGAGGAGCAGCAAGGATTTTGGCCATGGCCTGAGCAACAGCATGCTACATTTTCATTGAACCAAGCTCAGTTCTCCAACAATTAGCTTACTCCCATATCTTTTTCCCACCAATTTAAGTTGATCATCTTTTGCTTGTAGATTGGTATATAGATGTGGAACAAATTTGCTTCAATATCAGTTTGGTCTTAAAATCAGTATGGGGAATTTGATAGTTCTGAATGATATATTTTCCTTCCAATACTTTTTTTAATTTTCCCTTAAATTTTTCATATATTTTCAATTTGTTAAGTTGGATCATAGTAGAAAAAAGAAAAAAACATATGTTAGTTAAGGTACATGTGGCATGTGCTAGTGAGTGGTTTCCAGCTCTGGCATGTAAGCATGGGTCATGAAATAAAATTGGATTCTCTGCTTGCATCTCTCTGTTTTTTTTTTTTTTTTTACTTTTTAATTGCTGCTGGTGTTTTGCTTTCATCAAGTAAAATAATAATTGACTGTCTACAACCATTCATTCTTCAGAATTAACGTTGGTTCTTCCTTGAAAATACCAAAGTACTCATACATTCCTTTCAATTAACATATAGTCAAAAGGATATTAAAAAAAAAATAGAATCAGTGACTAATGAGCACCTTATTAACAAATATTTAACAACCCTAAAGGATGTAAGTGGTCAGATTTTAAACTTGTTTTCTAGAAATCACTAGTTCGAGTCTCACAAACTTTAGGGCCACTGGAGGCTTACATGGTCGTTAACTTCAGGACCTGTGAAATTAGTCGAGGTACACACAATGTGGCCCAGACACCTACATTAATAAAAAAAAAACAAATATTTAACAGAGAAACCAGGTTAATTATAAATAGAAGTAAGAATATAGAGATATGATCTATATTGAGATTTTTAAACTAAAGGGACTAAATAATTATTTTGCTATAAAAAGGGACTAAATAAATAATCTATTGGGTAGCTCTGATTTCTGATGGGGACGTGTATATTTTCATCTGACAAGAGAAAGTATCTAAGTCGGCATCCTCTTCTGTACCGATCCATGTGACCTACTGTCACCGCTTCCATATCATTCAGCACTGGAACAGCACCAACCCACCCTCTCTCTCGATCTTATTTAAAATTTTTCTCATCTAAATCATAGTTCTTAATCTTATTGTAACCAAATTGAATATATATGGCTCTAATTTGAGGAACGAAGAAAATTAATGGCGAACTTGTACGTACAGCTAGGTAAAAATCATCAGGTCAAAGCTATGGTTTACTGATAATGGATTTGCATAAAAAGTTTGGACGCTTTCTTTTCTTTTTTTCTTTCTTATTTTCTAGAAGTCAAGTTCATAATATTTTTATGGAGATTCAAAATCTTAGAGCAGACTGTAATAAATAATTTATTTTCAAGTCACTACTTAGTTTAAACATAGATGAAATAATTAAGATATTCTAAAACATTTAGTTTTAAGTAGACTTGGTACACGCACTTTGCTGCTTGGATTACATAGAAAATAATGTCTAGGAGCAACTAACATTTTTTTTTAAAAAAATATTTATGGCACGGGTCATAAATCTAAGTGGATCGAATAAGTTACATTTTTTTTAATTATACAAAAAAAAATAAAAATAAAAACAACAATAAATTGATCGATTTAAAAAGAAAAGTGATTAGGATTTAATAGAGGACAAACAATGCAACTTAATTCATACAACTCGGGTATATAGTAATGAAAAATACACTCAATTAAAATTGATAAATATCGAAAATAATTTTGAGAATTTTCTAGTCAACTTCTGGTACGTACTTAAATACTTGTGTACTTGTAGGTTTAATATTTATACCAGAATGTTGACAATTAATTCTCAAGAATTAACATTTTTAAGGGTATTGAAATATCACCAAGTTCTTATAGATTTAATAAATTGATTATTAAATTCAAAAATACATGTAAAGATATTTTTTGAATTTTTATGTATATATAAAAAATACTAAATCATACCATATGTTTATATATTTGTTTAAGCAAAATATGATTTTTATCTTTTGAGAGACTTGCTCGAATGCACATTAAATAAAATTAATTTTTTGTATTTTTTGAAATTGAGAAATTTTTTTCAGATAAGTTTAGAAATATATATTTGAGATTTTGATGAAAATAAGTATTTTAATATCAGGTCAGCATCTTAGAATGTAAGTGTATAGCGTTGATATTAAATAAAACTACTGGAAAAATGTTCGAGGGATCTACAAATAATTTTAAATTGGCCCTTGAATTTTTTTATAATTTTTTGGAATTTATTTGGGGCATGTTTGGCAAAAACTCATTTTTATTCAAAACAAAACTATCAAAAAAGATCTAATGGTGTATTTGCCAACAAACCCTTAGGCAAAAACCTCCTCAACAAAAAAAATAACTAACCAAACAAAATCTCAGTACCTTACCGTGTATTGTCCAAACAACCCTTTAGGCTAAAAATTCCTCAACAAAATAAGTAACTAACCAAACAAACCATTGGTACCTTACCCCAAAACAAAACCAATCAGGTTAACTAAAAAACACTGTTTTAACCCTGAATTGAACTAAAAACCATGGTTTGACCCAAAACTAAAACAAAACAAATAATTAAACCCAAAAAAAATTAAAAAAACCACAAAAACATAAAACTTTCTAATAAAAACATATCAAACACCAAGAACATGAAGAACACAATGAACATTAAAATTGAAACCCAACAAACACAAATCACAAACCGAATAAGTTTTCATATAATCAAGGGCAAGGTTTTGTTCATAATTATGCATAGATCAAGAATCAAGCATCCATTTTCTAATTCGATTAGCACTTAAAACCCTAAAATTTAAATGCATGAGTAGATGTTATTGATGCATTTTAACCCTAAATTAAGTGTTAAAGATGATAAGTTAACATGTATGTGCCAATAATTAACCCAAAACAGCTAAAAACAAGAGGCTAAGGCAAAGTTCATGCGAAGAATATGAACCCAAAATCTAAAAAAAATCCAGAAATTAAAAAACTAATGCCAAAACCTAGATTTGGCCTTCTAGGCCTCTAAACATATTGATTTTAGTCATCACAAATCACATTACCAATACCAAGCATAATTGAATCTAAAAAAATAACAAATAACATCTAATCATCAATAATATGCATAAGGTTTCAACTTCATAACTGCAGCCCCAATGACAGCCAACAAAACCATCAAATTTCAATTCTCAACTGACTTTTTGAACACTTAAAACCCACACCATGCCCAGTAACCTAGAACATATACTAACAAAACAGCAAAGATATCAAACACAAACATATTGTCTTGATACTCGGTAACATCAACAAGAACTCCAAATAAGATTTAAATAATAAAACAACATTTTCACATATTAATCAAAACAAAACTATAAAACAACATAAAACTAAAATAAGTTCAAAAAAATTCAAAAGAGATTTAAACATTAAGAAAGCATGAATAGGCAGGCCACATGGACTCTACTCTTGAGTTGTTACAAGGTTATATCTTCTTCAAGCTTGTTGACTATAGGTTATTGCTTTTTCTTCTTTTTTTCCTTTCTTCTTTCCCTTTCTCTCTCTTTTTTTTCTAATTTTTTTTGGATTTTTTTTCTTAATTTTTCATGGGGTCAAAAGTGGGTAACAACAAAAACCAAAGATAAAAAGTGAAGTGTGAAGCTTTTTAGGGTGCTTGAATTGCATTGCTTGATTCATTTTTTAGTTGACTACAACTTGTGAGCTAGTTTTTCAATTTCTTCATAAAAAGAATCTGGGAATATAGGATGATGGTTGTCAAAAGAAGTTCGATAAAATAAAACAGTATTTGCATAATCCACCTCTCTTAGTACCGTATGTATCATAAAAGCAGTTGATTTTGTATTTGGCTACGAATATAGGGTGTGTTTTGGGGCATCATGATGATATTAGAAGGAAGGAGCAAACCATATATTAATTGAGCGAGAAATGCACTAATTGTGAAGCTTGTTATACATTCTCATAAGGATATATTATGGTTTAGTATGAAGTACTTCGTGGCTCAAACAATACATGCTTTAGTATACCACTTGGCTGATATCCAAAATGGACCCAATCAGGTATATCTTTGAAAAGCCTTATTTGTCCAATAGAATTGCACGGTGGTAAATCATACTAGCAAAATATGACATTGTATATATGACCAGAAAGTCAATAAAAAGGAGCGTTATAGCATATCATTTGAAAGATAATGTAGTTGATGATTATGAGCCTATATCGTTTGAGTTTATAGATGAAGACATTATGATAGTAGAAGAAGAAACAAATTCAATATTTCCGACAACAACATAGAGGTAATACTCATTTCACCTAAAGCAACACAATATCCAATAGCTATCATATTACAATTTGAATATATCAACAATATAATAGAATATGAAGCATGTACTCACGGGTTAGAAGATGCTTTAGAGAGGAAAGTCAAAAGGCTAGAGGTATATGAAGATTCCTTGTTGATAATCTACCAGGTGAAAGAATAGTAGAAGATAAAAGACAAAAAGCCAAAGTCTTACCAAAAATATATCATTAAGCCAACAGCTCAGTTTGAAGAAATTGAATTTACTCATTTGAGTAGGGACAAGAATCAATTTTCAGATGCTTTAGCTACATTAGCTTCAATGACACAAATTAAAGATGAGGTGAATATTCAACCAATGTACATTGAAGTGAAGAATTCTTATGCATATATTGTTGTTGTATGAATGACGTGGAAATAGATTTGAAGCCTTGGTATCATAATATTCAATATTTTATTAAAAGCTGAGAATACTTAAAAGGAGCTAATAAAATAAATAAATAGACTTTGAGAAGGATAACAATGGATTACTTCTTGGATGACGAAGTTTTGTATAAAAGAGGATTTGACAAAACTTTGTTGAGGTGTTTGGATGAGAAATAAGCTAGAAAGATAATGAAGGAAATACATGGAGGAGTTTGTGTTACCCATGTTAATGGGTATATAATGTCAAGGGAAATGCAGAGAAGTGGATAATTTTGATCATCTATAGAAAGAGATTCTATTGAATGTGTTTGAAAGTGTCATAAATGCCAACTCTTTACAGATAAGATCCATGCACCACTAGTATCCCTTTATAGTATGATTGCACGCTGGCTATTTGCAATGTGGGGGATAGATGTGATTGGAAAAATAAAATTAAAGGCGAGTAATGGACATCGATTTATCTTGGTAGCAATTGATTGTTTTACAAAATAGGTTGAAGTAACTTCTTATGCTACACAAAAAGTGATTAAGAGATTTATTGAGAAAAGTATTATTTGTTGATATGGTTTTCTAGAAGCCCTTATAATTGGCAATGCTTAGAATTTTAATGGCTAGATAATTCAAGATCTGTGTCGATGATGGAAAATTAAACATTTTAATTCCTCTCTCCTTATCAGTCTAAGATGAATGAAGCTGTAAAAACAACAAACAAGAATATAAAAAAAATTGTTCAGAAAATGATAATTACATATAGAGATTAGTGAAAAATATTACCATATACATTGCTTGGGTACATAACAATTATCCAAACATCAAGAGGTGCAACCCCATGTTCCTTAATTTATGCAATGGGAGCGGAGATGCCAGAAAAAAAAAAAAATCCTTCTCTTAGGGTCCTAAAAGAAGTATAGATGGAATAATTAGAATGGGCTAGAATTTATTATGAACATTTAAATTAGATCAGTGAGAAAAAGTTGACTGCAATCTGTGACGGATAGTTGTACCCAAAAAGGATAGCAAAGGCTTATGACAAAAAAAGTTCATCCACGAGAATTTCAGGTAGAAGATTTGGTGTCAAAAAAGATTTTATCAGCTGGATTGAAAGATCAAAGCAAAGCAAATGGGTACCTAATTATGAAGGTACCTACCCCACATTGTCAAGAAAATATTTTATGGAGCACTTACTTTATCAAATATAGATGGAAAAGACTTGTTAAAGCACGTGTACTCAGATGCTATAAAAAAGTATTGTGCTTGAAATTATTTTCATTAACTTGAGAAATAAAGACATGGAAATTTTGGCCAAATCTTATTCAAAACATTTTTTTTTCTTCTTCTTTTCTTCCTCAAATATCATTTTTTTTTCCGGTTTGCTGTATAATCTAGCATTGATATTCTAAGCATAAATTTGTTAATAAAATAGAAATAAAAGGAAAAGTGATGGGTCTTTACCCCCCAAAGCTTAATGAACAATTAGGATCTAAGAACCTTCATTCTTGGGAACAAGTAAAACTTTAGCATACGAAGGTGACAAGTGATGGAGGCATTACTAAGCGTGGGCAACCAATCCCGAGAATCATCAAAATCTGAATAACAATATTATAAGTTTCAATATAGAAATCTCGAAGAGGGTTCAAAACCAAGCCACCTATTTTGAAATTGAATTCAAACAAACAAGTAATTCTGGTATCGCTATCAGTTACATGATCTAAGATAAAAGGAAAAATTTACGCAGGGAAAGTTCAAACTTTTCAGAGAACCACCAAATAGGGAGCCTATATTTCAAATCATGCATGTTATTTAACCCAACAACCAACAACATTGTGCAATGTTTTTGCAGGAAAAAAGTCCTCAATGGAATCCAAAGAGGCTCTAATGAATCAAAGTTCTTCGCATCAAACATGGCAATTTCATAAATGAAGAGAAATATAAAGAAAAGTGTATTTTTACTCATGGATAAAAGGGCTTAAAGTACAATGGCTAAATAGTGTGGGCACGAGCGGAGGAAGTGTTGCCATCTTGGCGATCAATTGCGCCTTATGAATCATCAAGTTGTTTGTGCATCTATTCCACACTATCCTCCAGCTCGATGTGTCGAGAGTGACATATTCCCTCCAAAAATAAACACTGAATCCGCACTCTGTTCCTTGAACTCTTTATCTAACGACGGAGGTAAAAAACTTGAGAGTTCATTTCAAGTCTCCAAGCATCGAGACGTTCTGCTACGTTCACCTGAGAAGAAGAAGTTGCTCTAATACTGAGAGCAAGGGACTGATTCACATTTCAAGCCTCAACATCAGTCCTGACCGCTGAAGTCATTTCATCACGAGGAAAGACCTTGTCTCTTGCAGCGGTCACTGCGATTTCATCATTTCCCATCATAGAGTCCTTTATCGTGACTGGATAACCATTGACTTCAAACACAGCGCACCAAATTGGTTAACATTGCAAGAAGAAAAGAAAGACATGGTTAAAGCTTTGAGGTCAAGAACTTTAAAAAAAAATTGTGATTTTGGTTATTTATTATGTTAAGCACTGAACAGTTCATAGAAGGCTCACTTCCACCATCATAAAGATAAATCAATTGCCTTTGGGCCCCAAGTTAGCAGAAACTCAGATCTCAACTGTATGTTACTAACTTCCTTGAAAAGCTGTAATTATCCAGGTGATCAACTTACAGTTCAAATCTCCACCATGTGTTGCTAACTTCTTCGAGAATCTTTTGTCATCTCTGAAATGACTTCCTTGAGAAATCTTGATTAGCCATGATCAGACCACCATGCAGACTTCTTTTCAGAAGCTTGCATCAACCAAGGACCAACATGCACCCCACTTTCTATAAAAATGGTCACATTTTTCAAGAAAGGTAGTTGGGGTTATTTTCAGAAAGCTAAAGTCCAAGAGTACTATAAAAGTTGCAGAAGGAACCTGAAGATGTTTGAGTGGCCAACATAAGACTTGGGTTAAGATGATTGTCATGCATGAAAGACGATGTACATTGTTCTTTTTTAATGACTTAATCTCATTGCTTAGGTGAGTCTATAATCATTATTTTGAAGGATCCCATGTTGATCCTTACATCTGCATCAAAACATGTATATACTGTTTAGGCTGTTCATCTAAAAAATAGAACTTATTTTTACCCATTTAAAAAAAATTCATATTTTTTTTAAGCTTACTACTTAAATTCAAGGAAAAATATTTTTTCTTGTTTTTTTTACCATAAGTATTGTAAAGATGAAAAAACTATCATGACAGAATTTTAACCACTATTTTTCGACATATTTTTTTAAAAATAAAAGAATATAAAAATTCAAAAACATTGTATTTTCAACACCATTAGGCAAATTACTAGTTATTCTGTAATTTCCAATTATTTTATTTTTTTTGTGTTTATATTGTTTTTTTTAAAAATCAGAAATTAAAAAAAAAAATCAAATAACAAAAAAAAAAGGTGAGAGACACAGTGCGTTAAATGCACTGCACTAAATTCAACCAGCACACTAATGCATGCATTAAGTGCAGCGCATTTAGCAGTCCCCTAACTACCACTGCATTATGTGGACTGACTAGAAAATAAATGGAGAATGCATACAAAGGGGAGCTTTCAACGGGACTGGAGAAAAACTTCACTTCTATTTTTCAATTGACCCGTAGTAGCCTCACAAAGAAACACCACCACAACTCACAAAGTTGAAAATAACAACTCATTTTTTTCTTCTTTTCTTCCATCACAAACGACATAACTATTGGAGTTGGAGGTCTCTTGGTGACTAAGTCAACAAGACTTATCATGTTTAATATAGTATTAGCTGTTACTATTCTATTAATAAATCCCTGGTTATAAGGGTTTAGTTTAAACTTTGAATTATTATGTAACAAATTCACCATATCTTTAGGACTTCTTAACATGGTTGTTTTGATTTCATTCTTGTTTTGTAAGGCTACTATAAAGCTATAGTTTCATTGATCAATAAATGAGATTTTGTGTTTAGAGCTTCGAGTTTCCAATAAAGTGGTATCAGAGCCTCCTCAAACAAGCCTGATCTAGTGTAGTTAGGCAATGCAGTCTACTAATGAGAAAAAAATAATGAAAAGTGCAAACTAGTGAAAGAAAGATGGCAAAGAAGGCACTTTGTACAACCTCTACAACACCTAAGTTCGATGGTCACTATGACCATTGGGCTATGCTTATGGAGAATTTTCTCCGATCAAAGAAATATTGGCCTTTGGTGGAGACATGGATTGTCACAATAACGAGATGGAACCGAGGCAATAAAGGCACAAAAGGAAAACAATTCAAGATCAACGACTAAAATACTTAAAGGTGAAAAGTTACCTTTTATAGGCCATAGATCGAACCATCATGAAAACAATCCTTGATAAGGAGAGTTGGAAGGCCATTTGGGATTCAATGATCCGTAAATATCGAAGGACAACAAGAGTGAAGAGGGCCCGATTGTAGGCATTTGGAAGGAATTTAAAGTTCTTCAAATAAGAGAATGAGAGAAAGTGAATGGGTATTCTGTTTGGACACTAATAATTACAAACAAGATGAAAGCTCATAGAGAAAAGATGGGGCAAGTTGTGATCATCAAGAAGATCTTGAGATCAATGACCTTAAGATTTGATTACGTTGTATGTTCAGTGGAGGAGTCCAATGATTTGGATGGGTTAACAATTGATGAGTTATAAAAAAGCCTATTAGTTCATGAGCAAAGAATGAACAATCATGGTGAAAGAGATGACCAGGCTTTGAAGATTTCTTATAAAGAGAAATTTGGAGGAAGAAGAAGAGGTTGAGATGTACCACGAGGTTGAGGAAGCGGTAGAGGGAGGAAAACATTCCACAAGACAACTATAGAGTGCTACAAATGCCACAAACCAGGAGACTTCAATACAAGTTTCCTAGTTGGGAAAAAAGGTGTTAATTATGCTAAAGGATAAATAACAAGAGATGTTGTTAACTTGTTAATGGCCTATGTAGAGCTCCACAATTCCAAAAGAAAGTAAGTATGGTTGCTCGACTTTGGCTATAACAATCACATGAGTGGTAATAAGCAATGGTTTCTTAACCTAGATGAGACATTTAGACAAGTGGTGAAGCTTGGCAACAATTTGA
>CM027586.2:9436429-9502429 GCA_015852605.2 Populus deltoides
TGAATTTTTGTCCCTCATCCTTACAATTTACGAGTTGCAAAACTCTTGAAATACCAAGGGAAAAATGAGCTTTTAAAGCACATGGAATCTCCTTAGATTTCTATCTTAATAAATTTAGTTTGAATCAAACCTAGGAAAACTAATGGGATTAGAAGACACTAGCACCATAACAATTATAAGGCAAACCAAACACCAAGCAGCTTACCTTAGGTAGGACGTACTAGGGGTGCTAATACCTTCCCTTTATGCTACCAGTCCCTTGCCTTAGAATCTTTAAAAGACCAGTTAGGTTTTCTAGTGACCATAATACTAGGTGGCGACTCCCTTATTCACAAAAACAAACAAAGACCCCGAAATCAATCGAGGATCGTCGCGACGGCGCGCTCTCCACGAGGGTGCGACATGATGACGACTCCACTGGGGACTTAGGACTAGGCTTGGTAATTTGTTTGTTTATGCTATATGTTATTGGTTTTTGTTTTCTTATATGAATGATACTTTGTTTAAAAGCTTTAGCATGCATCGTTACATTCTGTCATACATGGTATAATCATGCATCACTTTATTGTTATTATCTTTTTAAGGGCACACACATTTAACTTTAAGTTAAGCGAGGAACTAGCAGCTTGCCTTATGACTTGAGTCAAGGTTTAAGTTTGTCTAAACCCCAACTCTTTCTTTGAGTGTTTAGACCGATAATGATTGGTACATGTGCCATACCACTATTTGTTGAACCCCCATATTGCCTTTACGAGGGCGATCGTTGGGACAACAATATACCCTTTTTAGAGACCAAGTAGTAAACCTACCCTATGTCTCATGTAAAGAAACTAGAACCTATCCTTAGATTGTATGCTCCATAATATCTTTTGCATCAAAACAAGTCTAACCCAAAAGCATCTTGATTGCAAGATTTGTGAACGAAATGGCCACCATCACTAAATCTTCCATCATAGAGTATGGGAAAAATTCTAAACTGTCACAATTGGTGAAGGACACTACCTTAGAAGCGATGCTAAGAAGATGTCACCAATCAAGAACCTGAGTTGCATTATGAATGAGGTGAACAAGTTAACGACTCATTTTCAGAATGTGGATAAGGATGCATTTTTTAGGAAATATGGATGTTTGGTGGAGATTGCAAAGGTAGAAGTTTTAAAGCCCAGCTGTACGAGCTTTAGTTCATTTTTGGGATCCAGACTATCGGTGTTTTTCTTTTGAAAGCATAGACCTATGTCCCACTATTGAGGAATATGAGATGTTGACTGAGTTTCCAAACAATCTGTATCAGATTTATTTATCTTTGAGATCTAACAAGATCATCCCCGAACTATCAAAACTGCTCAGAATCTCCAACCTGGAAAAGTTTTTGGAAAAGAACGCAACCGGTCTGAAATGAAGGATGCTAGAAATTGAACTGGAAAAGAAGTCAGGATTAGAAAAAGAGAGATTGATTGCTATGGGCATATTTGGCCTTGTATTATTCCTAAGTCAGACGGGTGTAGTGAGTTTGGAGGCCGCTGCTGCTTATGTAGAGTATGAGAATACACAAATCAATTCAGTGGGTGCTATTTTAGCTGAAACCATCTTGACGCTTAACCATTATAGGAGGACCGGAAAAGGAGCAATGAGAGATCTTGCACGAGTTGTTGTATATCCGGATGATTAGCTATATCGAAAAAAACATGTCTTTAATAATTTATGGTGGTTTACCCAAAGACCCCTGAAGTTGGTAAAAGAAGAAGAATGGGGAGATCTAGATAACTAAGGTTGGGTTGACAAATTAGAAGGTTTGCCTAATAGTGATTTCAAGTGGAGAGCCCCATGGGTAACGACAATGAAAGTCCTAATGAGTTGTGGACAGAGACGTTGGGTGCCATTGGTGAGGATTATAGGCTATGTGAGTTATGCTCCTGCCCTGGTTGTAAGGCAACTTGGGGGCATGCAGTTTGTTCCAAGGACTATGGGAATTGCTTAATTCTTTGGTTTGTTCAAAGATTCCATTGCACAAGAAGTTTTGGAGATCATCAAACAAGATTGGAAGCATCTGGTTTTGGTTGAGATAAAAGGTTTAAAGGATCCAAGTGCAAGTGAAGGATATTCAAGATGGAGAGACTTAACAGCTTCAACCATGCCTTGTGTAGGAGTCAAATCTCCCCAAACTATAGAAGAGTCTATTAAGAGGAAAAGGGTCAATAATGAAAAGGAGTTGACAAGACAAGTGGAAAAACTTCGGATAGGGTTGAGCAAAAGCAGAAAAGACAAGGCAATGTTGGAGGAAATGATGCTAAAAGAAAAGCATTTCTAGATGAGCAGATATAATCTAGAGATGCGCGAATAATAAAGCTTGAGTTAAAGCTGGGTGAGGAGAAGATTGCTAGGGAAAGAAGTGAGAAGGAGTTAAGAGGGATGAGTTTTAATTGAATGCAAAGTTGCTCTAAACTTGAAGCAATGGAGATTGACTTTAACGATTGCCAAGGAAGTGCAGAATATTTCCAAGAAAAATTTTCACAAGTCTAGTTCGAACTGAGGGATAGGACTGGGAAGTATGAGGATTTGAACAATAAATATATGGAGTTGGAAAGCCGTTCGATGGGGATTGCAAAAGAAGAAAGTAAAAGGAAAGGTTTTGAGGTTGTTGGAACATAATTAGCGGTTAAGAAGAATGAGATAAAAGTTATGAGGATAAAACTTGACAAGAAACATGAAAAGGTGAAGTATTTAGACGAGAAGCTAGCAGCAATGGAAAAACACAAGGATCAAATCGACGCCAACAACACTACTTTGAACAGAACCAATATGTTGCTTATAGAAAAGATGACCAAGACAGATGAGCAAATGGACGAAGTTGCTGCACATGCTCGAATTATTAGAATCAATGCGCGGAATGTGGGAGCGGACATCATTCGCTATCGCCGAAGCTTAGCTGAAACCGATGCCTTTCTATGGAAGATTGAGAACCGCGGGTTTGCCTTCTTACCTTTGGCTAGAGAGTTTGTGGAGGAAAGGGATTAATATGTTGTATTTCCTTTTCATTTCTAAATGTAATAAACTTATGAAGCATTAATGAAAATGGCGTTGACCCATCTTCTTATGCAAAATCTGTCTCTTGGTGAATATGATTCAAGCAAAAGACTCGAAAGGCAGTACTCCTAGCAAAGCAATGTGACAAGAGAACCTATGTATATAAGGTGGTGGCTATTATTCGTTCACAAGAAGGCTGTATCCATACCCAATATACAAATACGTTCTTATCACAATCATGCATTATATCATACATTTTCTTATACATCTATGCACGCATCTGCAGAACTAGAAACATAGGTCCCCCTTTAAAATCCACAACACTTGTGTAAACACCCAAAGGAATATATATATATATATATATATATATAGAGAGAGAGAGAGAGAGGGATGATGATGAATGCAGTTTTATTTGCCGTCGAGAAAATCAGCGGCAGCGACGATTCCATTGCCGATGCGTAAATCGGCAATGATGTAGTTTTGCCGATTCGGGAGAACATGAGCGATCACGATTTCATTGGCCGATGCGTAAATCAGCGGACGTTAGCGGTGCCGGTGCGATCGAAATCGGCCGGCGATCACGATTCGCGATTTGCCGGTCTGGGCAAAGCAATGCGATTTCGTTGCCGATCGAGAAACCGGTAAAACGACGCAGCGATTCGGTGCCGATGCGAGAAATTGGATGATCGCGATTTTATTTGCCGGATTCGGGCGAACAGCGGCGATGCGATTCATGCCCGATTCGGACTTGGCGGCGACACGACCTTCACTACCGATCGAAATCGGTAGCGACACGATTTCGCTACCCATTTCTTGATCGGCAACCGACGATTTTAGTTGCCGATGCGAAAGCGGCAAATGACGCGATTTCGTTGCCGATTTCTCAATGAACAATGACGCAGAGTTGGGAGGAGGGGTAAAGCGGTTTTAGATAAACCAAACAAGGATAAGGACACACCTAAACCAACCCCCAAACAACCCATTCCATTGGATGGGTAGTATAAATACAAAGAGGGGGAGAGAATGACCCATCTTCTTCCAAATCCAAAGCGGTGCATGCCGTTCTTCCCTTCCCCTTTCCAAAGTAAACGTGAATCGGACCAGTAGAGATTGCTTTGTGAACTTGTGAGGGAGAGATGAGACCTTGAGAGAGGAGTGGGCAGTTTGCATAGAGGAGAGGAAAAAGAGAGGCTGGAAAAACATGAGAGGAAGAAGAAGGAGGAGAACCGGCAGTGAATAGTGTCAAACCTTCCTCAAACTTAGTTAAATTCGGAAGGTATGGGTCATGAAACTCTCTTCCTCTCCCCGTAAGATCAAAAACAAAAATGAAGAAGAAAAACCCTAAGAAAAGAATTGATCTAAGACCTAAGCCAGTGTGAAGGAAGCTGAAATTAACCAAGAAAACAAGCAAACAAAAGTGAAATAAAGTCAATTTCGAACATCTAACAAATCATGGTAGAGGGTGGCTTTAACTAGGGGGAATTAATGTGTTCTCTTGTGATGTTTGTTCTTTGGAATTAATGTGTTCTACTTTGATGATTGTGTCTGAAATTGATGCTCCGATTGTGTGTTGTGGCGAATGAAATTGCATTTACGCGCAAGCCTGAACCTCCGCGAAACGAATTGATATTTTTGCCGATTTGTGTGTTGCGGGTGAAATTTGTTTCACGCCATGAACCGAACCTCTGGAGCGAATTGATATTCATTTTGCCGATTGTGTGTGTGTTGGCGCGGAATGATTTATTGCCGCGCGAATGGGCTAGCTCCGGGCAGCGAATTGATATTATTGGCCGATTTGTGTTGTTGCGCGAAATTACTGTTTATTTGCCGCGAATAACCTCCCGAGCGAATTGTATTATTGCCGATTTGTGTGTTGCGTGGCGTGAAATTACGTTTTTATTTCCGCCAAGAATCGAAACTTCGCGGCCAATTGAATTGATATTCACGCCGATTTGTGTTTTGCGTAGCGAATTGCATTTATTTGCCGCGAATCGGAACCTCTCGGCAGGCGATATTGATATTGCCGATTTGTGTTCGCGTGAAGAATCGAACCTTGGCCGCAATTGATATTATTGCCGATTTGTGTGTTTGTTGGCGCGTGAAATTACATTTCTTTGCCTTGCAGTGAACCTCTGCGGCAATGAATTGATATTTGCCGATTTGTGTGTTGCGCTTGTGGTGAAATTCCGCTTTTTTGCCGCAACCAAACCTCTCCCGGCGAATTGATATTCGATTTTGCCGATTGTGTGTTGGCGCAATGGGGTTCATTTTGCGCCAGAATCTTTGCCGCGAATTGATATTTTTGCCGTTTTGTGTTCTTGGCGATGAAATTGTTTTGTTCGCGCCGAATGGTTATTTGTTTATTTGCCCGCTTAACTTAACCCGCGGAATTGATATTCATTGCCGATTTGTGTGTTCTTGCGAAAATTACGTTTTTTTTGCCGCAATCGAACCTCTCCGGCCGAATTGATGTTATTTGCCGATTTGTGTGTGTTGCGTGGTGAAACCATTTATTTTGCCCGCCAAGCCGAACCTCTACTTGCGCGATTAATATTTCATGTGCCCCGATTTGTGTGTTGGCGTTGGGAATTTGTTTATTTTGCCGCGCCCAACCCTCTGCGCGAAGTGGGGAAATTACGCCGATTTGTGTGTTTGCGGGAATTAGAATTTGTTGCGCCGGCTGAACCGAACTTTGCGGCGAATTGATATTTTGCCGATTTGTGTGTTGCCGTGAAATTCCGTTTATTTGCCAAGAACGAACCTCTGCGGCGAATTGATATTTTTGCCGATTTGTGCGTTGCGCAGTGAAACTATGGCGCCAACAGGCAGTGCGGTTCGGCTTGCCCGAATTAGGCGCCAAGCGAACCGTCGTTCATTGCCGATTCCTACAATAAGCCTCCTAGGCGGGAATGACTTAAATGCTAATAACAATTTCATGATATGATGGTGTAAAATAGGGAACACTTGAATGTGAACATATGAACTATTGAAATAAGTGTGATGATGAATGTGATTCAAAAATAAATTAAATATAACTGTCTTGATTTGTGACCATTGATGTCTTAGGTGGTGCGGTCGGGATTGGACCATCATCAAGGCAGGAACGACCCCAGTGGAGCAGGTAGGTGACTTGCACCTTTCTTTTTCATACGTTGAATCTTGGAATATTTTAACTTGAGTACTACCATATTGTTAGAACCGATATTAAATTGTCGAACGGCTTAATTGTTGATAAAAGAGTGATTAGCTTGGCTAATGGCATCCAAGCGGATGGCGGGACAAAGAATGATTAGCTTTGGCTAATGGCGTCCGAATGGATGGCGGGATGAAGGACCGATTAGCCGGCTAATGGCATCCAAAGCGGATGGCGGGACAAAGAATGATTAACTTTGGCTAATGGCATCCGAATGGATGGCGGGACAAAAAGAGTGATTAGCTTCGGCTAATGGCATCCGAATGGATGGCTAGGACAAAGAATGATTAGCTTTGGCTAATGGCGTCCGAATGGATGGCCGGGTTAAAAAGGGATGATTTTCTTTGCCGATTGTGGATCGGCGACGCGGATGGGTTCCATTGCCGATTCTCGAATCGGCAGTGATCGGCGATCTTCATTTGCCAATGTAAATCGGCGACGCCGGTTTATTTGCCAATTCCTTGATCGACAGCGATGTAGTTTCGGCTGCCGGTTTTAGGATTGGCAACGACGCAGCTATCGCTATGGAATCCGGATGGATAGCAGGGACAAATAAACGACTAGTTTCGGCGAATGGCATTTGAAAACTTGTGTATCTATATGTACTACTAATTGTTACATCAAATACATGAAGAAATTATAAATGTTAATGCTTATTTAATTGCTAGGCCGTTAGGTACCATTATTATTATTATTAAGTATTTGTTTTCTCTTAAATGTTTTGTACTGCTGCAGGGACGTCACACCAACGAGATGTCTAGGATACCCGATACACGGGAACCTACTTTTGCAAGGAATTAAGTAGATGCATTCTAACTCACAATGTATTTTGTAGGGATCAATGTACTGAATGTATAACTTTTATTAGATCCTTTTTGTTTATAATTTGTGATGGCTATTAGTAGTATAAGAATGCAAACTCATGTCCATGTATATATATTTTTAATATGAACTTCAAATCATGCAACCTTAATATTATGTGTTTGTGTAAGATTCGCTTTTGAAAGAACTGTTGATTGTATGGATTGTATTTTGATGATGTGAGGATTCAAGTTCTTTGATTACCGGCACCATGTGTATTAAATATACATATGTATATAAAAAAAATTACTATTGTTTTGGGCTTAGAAAGTTGGGTCGTTACAGTTGGTATCAGAGCACTTGGTATGGATCCTGAGGATCATTAATAAATGTGTTGTTGCGATGAATTTCAGGATGGTACGCACCCGACAGGGGACACGAACCGAGCCGCCTTCCTTAGAAAGGAGGGGCATGAACCGAGGTGCCCAAGGTTGGCAAGACGAAGATCCCTTAGATGATACGGCATCTCATGCTCCGATAATACCGCCCGAAACCTTGCGGGGGAGAAGATACGGTGGCGAGGAGAAGGCCCGAGGCCTCATCGGGGCAGAGGGAACACCCCCAGTCGCAATGGAGCAGCGAGAAAGATCAGAAGCACAGCCATCTACTGTTCCAACTGGTGTGCCCCCACAATATGTAGATGCAGGACTCCTTGTACAAATAGTTAAAGCAGTGATGGAAGGCATGGCTAGTTCAGCAGCACAAACAACCCCTACCACACAGATTCCACCGACCCCTACGACCAGCATGACCATGGATAATGTGGTACCACTAGTGCGACTAGTCAAGAGTATGAGGGAAATGGGCTGTGAACCGTATATGGGGGAACAAGATGTAGAGATAGCTGGAAGATGGATCAGGAAGGTAGAAAAGACAATGATTCAAATAAGCATACCCGAGGGTTTGAGGGTAAATTGTGCATCCCAGTTACTATCTGATAAGGCCATGACATGGTGGGAAACTGATTCGGTGGCGTCGGCGAGACCCTAACTTGGAGTGATTTCAAGACAGAGTTTGAGAATCAGTTTTATTCCAAGTATCATCGCAAGGTGAAAGAACAAGAGTTCTTGGCATTAAGACAGGGTGATATGTCAGTATTGGAGTACGAAAGGAGATTCCATGACCTCTCATTGTTCGCCCCATATTATGTCCCGGCAGAGGAACATATGATTGAAAAGTTGAGAGATGGTTTCTGACGGGGATTTGAGACAAGGATTGATCGCCTTGCGATTTAAATCGGTGAGGGAGTTGATTGAGGCTGCACAAGCTCTGGAGGCATGTATTGGAGAAAGCCAAGGGGGGTATCAGAGTATAAGCAAAAAGAGAGATGGGGACTATTTTTGTGGCAGACCACCACACCCGAAGAAAGGAAAAAGTGGAGTGTTTGAGCAGCACGGAAAGAAGGGGAGTTTGATATTACCGCCTCACCAACAGTCAAGTGGGAGAATGATGGCGGGACAGTCGCACTCGAGGGCAAACTCTTCAACTGGGACCGGTGACCACAGGGATTTGACTATCCTTTTTGTGTAAAATGTGGACAAAAACACCCTGGGAACTGCTCAGTTTCCCCTGGGCGATGCTTTGTGTGCAGAGGAGAGGGTCATAGGTGGAGGAACTGCCAGTATCTTAGCCAAGGGTGTCATTCTTGTGGTGGGAAAGGTCATTACAAGAGGGGGCCCCAAAAGAACCCCCGGACAAGTCTGAGCTATAGACGGCCCGGTCGAGCCACCGGTGATCGATCCCAGTTAATAGGCCGGTGAGATCTTCTCAATCGGGGGCAAACTCGGTCGAGGGAAGCCGAGGGCACAAAATGATCGGACCCCGGGGAGGGTCTTCCACGACAGGGAGGAGGCCGGGTGCATCGGATGTGGTGGCGGGTACACTCTTTGTTGAATGATTTTAATATGCATGTATTGTTTGATCCGGGTTCCACCCACTCATTCATTGCTAAGAGAAGTGTCACTAAATTGAGAAAGGAAGTAGAAATAGTAGAGAAGGGGTTTGTAATTGGAACTCCAATGGGAAACATGGTTGAAACAAATATTGTATATGTGGATGTGGGGGTTAGTTTATCCAGGGTATGTAAGCAGTAGACTTGATTCCCTTAGAGGCTGCATGATTTTGACATAATACTAGGCATGGATTGGTTGAGTAAATACAAGGCACTAATAGATTGTTATGCTAAAACTGTTACTTTCCAAACACCTAAGGGTGAGAAAATGACTTTTGAAGGAGAGAGATTTCCCAAACTGAATGCTTTAATATCGGTGGTAATGACCCAAAAGCTGTTAAGAAAGGGATGTATGGGATACCTCGCATACATCTTAAACTCTGATGATGAAGGTCCACGATTGAAGGATATTCCTGTGGTGAAGGATTTCCTAGATGTGTTTCCAGAAGAACTACCAGGACTACCCCCGGAGCGAGAGGTAGAGGTGTCTATAGACACTTTTCCTGGAGTCTCACCCATAGCTCAACAACCGTATCGGATGGCTCCAGCAGAACCCAAGCGAGTTAAAGACTCAATTACAGGAATTATTAGACAAGGGGTTCATACGGCCCAGTAATTCTCCTTGGGAGCACCGGTCCTATTTGTAAGAAAGAAAGATGGAACCCATAGGCTTTGTATTGACTATCGGCGGTTGAACAAAATAACAATGAAAAACAAGTATCCGTTACCCCCGGATAGATGATTTGTTCGACCAATTAAAGGGAGCAAGGGCATTCTCGAAGATAGATCCGAGATCGAGGTACTATCGGGATGAAGATTAAAGAAGCGGATGTAGCAAAGACCGCATTTAGAACTCGTTACGGACACTATGAATTTTTGGTGTTCTTTGGTTGGGTTGTGACGCACGACCCTCTTCATGGATTTGATGAATCGGGTTTTCCAACCATACCTGGATAAGTTTGTGGTGGTATTCATTGATGATATACTGGTGTACTCGAATTCTTTCAAGGAGCACGAAGAACACTTGAGACAAACCTTACAAACCTTGAGAGATCACCAGTTATATGCAAAATTGAGTAAATGTGAATTTTGGCTGAAAAGAGTGACGTTTTTGGGACATGTCATTTCAGCCAAAGGTGTTTTTGTCGACCCTCAAAAAGTCGAAGCAGTCTTGAAATGGGAAAGACCAACTTCGGTCACTGAAATACGTAGTTTCCTAGGACTTGCAGGATACTATCGGAGATTTATCGAAGGTTTTTCCCTGATTGCAACCCCTTTGACCCAGCTAACTAGGAAGGATAAGAAGTGGGTGTGGTCGGAAGAATGTGAGGCAAGCTTCCAAGAATTGAAGAGGAGGCTCACCACTGCTCCGATCTTAACTCTCCCCTCGAGAGACCGAGGGTTTTGTGGTATATAGTGATGCCTCGGGGAAGGGATTGGGGTGTGTTTTGATGCAACATGGGAAGGTGATCGCCTATGCATCAAGGCAATTAAAGACTCATGAGGTGAACTACCCGGTGCACGACCTGGAGTTGGCGGTATGTAGTATTTGCCTTGAGGATATGGAGACACTATTTGTATGGGTCTCGAACCCAAATTTTTACTGATCATAAGAGCCTGAAGTATCTGATGTCGCAAAAGGAGTTGAACATGCGACAAAGAAGGTGGATAGAGCTCATTAAGGATTATGATTGCACCATAGAATACCACTTGGGGAAAGCAAATGTGGTGGCAGATGCCCTCAGTCGCAAAAATAAAGCCTCCTTGGGAAGCTTAACAGTGGGAAAGGAGCGGCAATTGGCAGAATTAAAAGAGTTTGGTGCAGATTTGGGAATTGATGCAAGAGGTGGGTTAGTAGCCCAATTATTGGTGCGACCAACGTATCGAGAACAGATACTACATGCCCAATTCCATGACAAGGTGGGATCCAAGATTAAGAAGAATGTGGAGGCCGGGGTAGAAATGAAATTCCGAGTAGCGAATGATGGATCCTTGATGATGGGACAATGGTTGTACGTGCCTGATGACGAAACAGTCAAACGTATGGTTCTGCAAGAAGCACATGAGTCCAAATTCTCCATACATCCTGGCAGCACTAAGATGTACCGAGACCTGAAACACCTCTATTGGTGGCCTAATATGAAAAGGGAAATAGCTGAGTATATGTCAAAGTAATGGATATGTCAACAAGTCAAGGTTGAACACCAAAGGCCTGCGGGACCATTACAGCCATTACAAATTCCAGAATGGAAGTGGGAGATGATCACCATGGATTTCGTGTCAGGATTTCCCAAGGGGAGAAAAGGAAATGATGCGATATGGGTCATTGTGGATCGGTTGACGAAATCCGCACTATTCTTGCCTGTAAAGATGACCGACTCGGTGGACAAGCTTGCCAAGATCTACATAAATGAGGTGGTACGACTTCATGGGATTCCGGTGTCCATTGTATCGGATCGAGATCCTAGGTTCACCTCTCGACTTTGGCCGAGCATACAACATGCCTTGGGGACAAGATTGGACATGAGCACTGCGTTTCACCCTCAAACGGATGGCCAATCGGAAAGAGTCATTCAAGTCTTGGAAGACCTATTACGGGCATGTGTGCTAGCATTTGGAGGAAACTGGGAGGAACACATGGCATTGGTGGAGTTCACGTATAACAATAGTCACCAAGCCACAATAGGGATGGCCCCATATGAAGCCTTGTATGGTAGGAGGTGTAGAACTCCTTTATGTTGGGAGGAAATTGGGGACCGGAAGTTATATGGCGCAGAGTTAGTTCAAGTCACCACGAAGAAAGTGAGAATTATCAGGGATCGCATCAAAGTCGCACAGGATAGACAGAAGAAGTATGCTGATGTGAGGAGAAAACCTCTCGAGTTCAGTACGGGGGACCAGGTGTTCCTAAAGGTAGCCCCATGGAAGAACATGTTACGATTTGGATTGAAAGGGAAGTTAACTCCCCGTTTCATTGGACCCTTCAAAATCTTACAACGAGTTGGACCAGTAGCCTACAAGGTGGATTTGCCCCCACAGTTAGCCAGGGTCCATGATGTGTTCCATGTCTCTTTGTTAAGGAAGGCTAACGTAGACCCCGCCCGAGTTCTACCCCAGGTCCCAGTAGAGGTCAAGGAAGACTTAACACTGGAATTGAGGCCCATAAGGATACTAGATCAAGAAGTGAAGGAGTTACGGAGCAAAAAGATCCCCATCGTTAGAATCTTATGGCGAAATGCTCAAGCAGAAGAGGAAACTTGGGAGAGGGAGGCTGAGATGAGAAAAAAGTACCCCAATTTATTTGATCTACCAGGTATGGAGTGTGAAACTTTTTAAATTTCGAGGACGAAATTCATATTTAGGAGGGGAGAATGTAAACACCCAAAGGAAAATATATATATATTTAGAGAGAGAGGGATGATGATGAATCGCGATTTTATTTGCCGATGTAGAAATCGGCCGGACGCGATTTCCGGCTGACGATCGAATCGGCGATGCGATTTCATTTGCCGGTTACGGGTGGCGGCGATGCGATTCATTTGCCGATCAGAAATCGGCAGCGATGCGTTCATTGCCGACCGGTCGGGCAGCGATGCGTTTCTTGCCGATTTTGGACTTAGCGGACGCGGCCTTCACTACCGATCGAAATCGGTAGCGACCACGATTTTATTGCCCATTTCTTGATCAGCGGCAACGACGCGATTTCACCGCCGATGCGGAAATCGGCGGCGATCGCGATTTCGCTGCCGGTCACGGGTGGCGGCGATGCGATTTTATTTGCCGATTCCGGACTTGGCGGCGACGCGGCCTTCACTACCGATCGAAATCGGTAGTGACACGGTTCACGCCCATTTCTTGATCGGCAACGCGATTTCGTTGCGTCGATACGTAAATCGACAGCGACCTAGTTTTTGATTTGCCGATTCCTGAAATCGGCGACGCAGCGTTTCCATTGCCGATTCGGATCTGCGGCGATGCGTTCTTCACGCCGATACGTGAATCGGCGAACGACCTAGTTTCATTGCCGATTCCTTGATCGGCGATGTAGTTTCAGTACCGCGTTTTTAGGATTGGCAACGCGCAGCCTATCGCTATGGATTACGGATGGATAGCGGGACAAATAAACGACTAGTTTCGCGAATGGCATTTGAAAACTTGTGTATCTATATGTACTACTAATTGTTACATCAAATACATGAAGAAATTATAAATGTTAATGCTTATTTAATTGCTAGGCCGTTAGTTACCATTATTATTATTATTAAGTATTTGTTTTCTCTTAAATGTTTTGTTCTTTGCAAGGACGTCACACCAACGAGTTGTCTAGGATACCCGATACACGAGAACCTACTTTTGCAAGGAATTAAGTAGATGCATTCTAACTCACAATGTATTTTGTAGGGATCAATGTCTTGAATGTATAACTTTTATTAGATCCTTTTTGTTTATAATTTGTGATGGCTATTAGTAGTATAAGAATGCAAACTCATGTCCATGTATATATATTTTTAATATGAACTTCAAATCATGCAACCTTAATATTATGTGTTTGTGTAAGATTCGCTTTTGAAAAGAACTGTTGATTGTATGGATTGTATTTTGATGATGTAAGGATTCAAGTTCTTTGATTACCAGCACCATGTGTATTAAATATACATATAAAAAAAAATTACTATTGTTTTGGGCTTAGAAAGCCGGGTCGTTACAACTTGACTAAGGAAAATGATGAAAAATAAAGAAAGGTCACACCTAGTACCAAAACGAGCTTGAAGGAATTTGGAATGATGTTGCGCACCTAATCGGTTTGCTCGAGCAAATGTTTTGAGATAACTTTTTCCCTTTAATGAGATCATGCATTTTCAAAAGTTCATCTTGATGTTTTTACACATCATTTTTCTTTTTCAAAGTGGATCTTCTAAAACAAACACCTGCACTTTACACCAAGAATGAATGGCCGAGCTTTAAAGGATACAACATTAGAGAATTCACAAAATTAATAGGACAACATGAACAAGCTTGGAAACCTGCTAGAGAGGAACTTGAAACCATAAATGTAGGCAATGAAAAAAATTAAGAGATAAACTGAAGATAAAGGATTGTGATCACCCCTAAAGAAAAATAAGAGTTGATTGCACTACTCTGAAATTATATAGATGTTTTTTGCCTGGTCTTACAAGGATATGCTTGGTTTGCATAGGGTACCACTAGTAGAAGGGCGCAAATCGGTTAAGCAAAGGTTGAGAATGACCAATCCGAATGTCTTAATCAAAGTAAAAGCAGAAATTAAATAGCAATGGAACGCCAATTTTCTAAAAGTAGTCAAATATCCACAATGAGTGTCCAATATAGTGTTAGTACCCAAAAAAGGAAGATAAAATCAGAGTTTGTCTACCACACATAGATATGTTTGACAATGCAGCACGTAGCTCCACATATTCCTTTATGGACGGATTTTCTAGCTACAATCAGATAGAAATGGCATAAGAGGATAAGAAGAAGACAACATTTGTAACACCATGGGGAACCTTTTGCTACAAAGTCATGCCATTTGGTTTAAAGAACACTAGGGCCACCTACCAAAGGGCTATGGTGACTTTCTTTCACGACATGATACACAAAGAGATTGAAGTATACGTAGATGACATGATTGCTAAAATCTAGAGAGGGAGAAAATCATGTTCAAATATTGAAGGAATTATTTGAAAGACTAAGGAAGTATAAGTTGAGGCTTAACCATGCAAAATGTTCATTCAGGTTGAAATCTAGGAAGTTGTTAGGATTTGGGTGAGTGACAAAGGGATAGAAGTGGATCCCAACAAAGTAAAGGTTATTCAATCTATGCCACTTCCCAAAACTGAGAAGGATGTAATAAGGTTCTTAGGAAGATTGAATTACATTGCCCGGTTCATATCCCAATTAACCATAACTTGAGACCCAATCTTCAATTGTTAAGGAAGAAGAATCTCTAGATTTGGAATAAAAAGTATGAAGAAGCTTTTGAGAAAATCAAGCAGTACCTCCTGATGAAGATGTGTTTTCAGTTGAGGAAGGGAAATTGGATTAGTGGACTATGTACTTTGATGGAACTATAAACGTATGTGGTAACAGAGCTGATGCAATGATAATCTCTCCTAATAAAAAGTAGTATTCAGTTTTAGTTAAGTTGCAGTTTTGGTGCAATAGCAACATAGGAGTAGGAAGCTTGCATTCTCGTTTTAGAGGTGGCATTGGAGTTGAATATTAGAAAGATAGATATGTATGGAGACTCGATTTTGATTATTTTCCAAGTGAAAGGAAAATGGCAAACCAAGGATAAGAAGTTGAGACTTTACCAAGAATACCTGTCTAAAATTGGCTATAGAATTTGAGGAAATAAAGTTCACCCATCTAGGAAGGGAAGGAAACCATTTTGTTGATGCTTTGGTCACGCTAGCTTCTATGGCTAGAATAGACTTTGGGCACAAGGTACAGTCGGTACACATTGATATCAGAAATAAGCCACTCATTGTTGCTCAGTTGAAAGAGAAATAGATGGAAACCCTTGGTACTATGATATCAAGAATTTCATCCAAAACTAGACATATCCCATGGGGGTATCCACAATCGACAAGAAGACTTTAAGGAGGTTGGCAAGGGATTTCTATCTTGATGGGGAAACTTTGTTTAAGAAATCATCTGACGGGACTTTGTTAAGATGTTTGGATGACGAGGAGGCAAAAAGTGGTGAAGAAATTTATGAAAAGATATTTGATATGTCGATATGGTCCCCTAGAAAAGATTATATCTAATAATGGCCGAACTTCAATAGCAAGATGATAATAGAACTCTACGCTAAATGGAAAATCAAGCATTATAATTCCTCACCATATAGGCCAAAGATGAATGGTACGGTAGAAGCTATTAACGAAAATGTCAAGAAGATTATTTAGAAGATGGTAGTCACATACAAGTATTGGCATGAGATGTTGCCATTGGCCCTTCACGCGTACCGCACCGCAGTCTGAACCTCAATAGGAGCCACCCCGTATACGTTGGTATATGGAATGGAGACGGTGATGCGTTTAGAAGTGGAAAACCCCTCATTAAGAGTATTGGTAGACTCTGAGTTTAGAAGAGGTGGAATGGGTAAAAGTTAGATATGAATAGTTCAATATAATTAGTGAAAAGAGGATAGCTGCAATCTGTCATCATCAAAGATGGCCAAATCATATGATAAGAAGGTCCAACCTTGAGGATTCCACGAAGGAGATTTTGTACTGAATATAGCCTTTACCAAAAGAGGATCAAAGTAAATGGGCGCCAAACAATGAGGGCCCTTACGTGTTTAAGAAAACATTCTCGAGAAGAGCTTTATTTGTTATCTAGAATGGATGGAGAAGATCTAGTTAAACCTGTGAATGCTGACTCTATAAAGAAATACTATGCTTCCCAGTCAATAAAATAAAGTTCGGCTATGAATTCTCTTTGTAAAGAACCTTTTTTTCATAAAACGTATGATCTCATAGCATTTGAAATTTTTTACTTAAAAGAACTGTTTTTTTAATGCATGACTAAGGAGATGACTCCATCAATTGGAGAGAACCAATTCAAATCTAAACTTGACATATTTTTGCACACCACACTGGGAGCAAGAAGTGTATGAAGTGCACATAGGGGTCCATAGTGAACTAAAGCCCAAAGGGGTATCATCATAAAAACTTCTAAAAAAAGGGCATTTTTTATGAGAATTGCTAATTGCATTGAAAGTTTCAGTTTTCATAAACAAAACCAAATCTTTTGAGTTTTCCTTTTAAAATAATAATAATAAAAGACAATACTCAATGGAGCAAGAAAGGGCCCCATAAGGAACCAAAGATCTCTTCACCAAGAGGATAGGAAGTATAGTGTGTGGAGCATATTCTGTTTCAAGAGGACGAGTCAGACAAACAAATGGAAATAGGAGCTCAATAAGTCTACAACAGAAAGGGGGACCTATGTTTCCAAAATAGGTAACAAAAAACATGCATGCTATATTGTCATAACACTAACCTAGCAGGAAAAGGCGTGACGAAAGACAAAATAAGTTTCCAAGTTTTTTTTGGGAATTGCTGAGGTATAAAATCTCAGGTCAACGAAACTATGGAAAATGGAGAATTGTGAACCAGCATTGCTTCATTCCTCGAGGTAAGATAATTTCTTTTGAAGTTCAAAACAGGCAGGTCACCCAATATTGATATCATTTTTTGAAAAAAAGCATGGAGTATTTTTAAAAATCTTAAAACGGGCAGGTCACCCGATATTAAGGCCATTATTTAGAAAAAGCGTTGAATTTTTCTAAATTTTTTTTAAGATGGGCTGGTCACCCGATATTGAGACCATTTCTTAGAAAAGCGTGGGGTTTTCTAAGAATTTTTAAGATGGGCTGGTCACCTGATATTGATCGTTTCTTAGAAGAGCGTGGAGTTTTCTATGAATTTTAAGATGGGCAGGTCACCCGATATTGAGATCGTTTCTTAGAAAAGCATGGAGTTTTCTAAGAATTTTTAGAGGGGCTGTCACTTGATATTGAGACCATTTCTTAGAAAAGCGTGAAGTTTTCTAAGAATTTTAAGGGGCTGGTTACCTGATACCAAAACTGTTTCTTAGAAAAGCATGTAGTTTTCTAAGAATTTTAAGAGAGGCCGGTCACCTGATTTTGAGACCATTTTTTAGAAAAGCGTGGAGTTTTCTTAAAAAAAGGTTTAAGGTGGGCAAGTCACTGATTAGTACTTAAAAGTGCATTTTTATCAAGGTTTTATATCATCATTTTGCACTTGAAGTATTAATAACTCCTTAACTAGAGCATGTTTATAATAATAGATCTGATAATATAAGATAGCTTTAATTTATGGTAAATGTTCATTTTAAATGCAGGCATATCTCACAATTCAAAGGATTGATTGATGTGATTAACTATTGAAAGTGAAAGGACAAAGAAACGGCTAAGATTAGAAAGGAGATACCGAATCAATTCAAAATTGGAACACTATTCAGTTATTGGGTCATATCCGAGTGTAGATCTTGGATTCAAGCTTAATTTATATGGATGGAAAGCTAAGAAATATTCCTACAATGTTCATGAATAGTGTAAGACCCAAATATGCCGTTTTAAAATTCAAAGTTTGGCCACAAAAGAGAAGTCGAATCGTCCCGTAATCCAGCCCAAACATCGCTTAGAATTTTACCTACATGTGGAGTTCTAGAAGGCCAAATGACGTGAAATTTGGTGGGTGGAAGGAAATGCCAATTTCCAACAACTTTCGGGAAGAAGAGTTTCTTAAATTCGGATGGTAACAATGACATTTTATCCAGACAAGAGCTTGAGGTCTATCCACCACGTCCACCAACAGCACTACTCAGTATTTTAGCCATATCTCGAGCTCTAGTGATCCAAATGCTCGAAATGTTATGGGTGGAAAGATAAGATGATTGCCAACAACTTTTATAAAGAACACTTTGCCAAATTCTGAATGGATCAATGTCATTTCATCCAGCCAAAGTGCTTGAGGTCTTTGTCCACCAAGTCCACTAAATCAATAGTTGGCCACTACATCAATAATCAATTACCAAATGAATAGTTTTGAATTGTAGCCTATAAAAGGAGGCATTTGCCATTCATTTAAGAATCTTAGTTCTAAGATCAAGATCATGTTCTTGCTCTCTCTTTATTGTTGTAATGCTTAAGTTTTATTTTCATTAATCTCTTGTTCATGCTTTTCATTTCCTTTACTATACTTAGTTAACTTATATCATGTTTATGTTCTTATCTTGTTTATTTATGTTCTTCTTTTTTTATTATGTCTAGCTAAGTTAATTATGTCAAGGTGACAAGGTTTCACTAATGGTGTTAGAATAAGTATAATATGAACTCAACATGGACTTCAATGCTTAAATCCTAAACAAGTATGCTATTAACATGTCTTATCATTTTTATCTTATTAATCCTTAATACCTTGCTTGTTAAATGGTTAATCTAGATTTGTGTTGTATAACACTTGGTACATCAAATACTTGATCCTTCATAGTCTTCGGCCGACATCGTTATTATGAGAGGAACTTGATTTGTTGTCAATATAAGTTAGCATCATGAATACCTGATAAAATTTATAAGTATGGTGTTACGTGAATAAGATGATTAATATGATTATGTTGATAATTTATAAAAAGTTTATACTTTACTTATCTCTAATACTATTAGTGGATCCTCTAACCTTGACATTTGTTTTTATCATTGTTTAATCTTTACATTAATCTTCCATCTCAAAGTTCTCATTAATTTCTTCCTCTTCTTCTTCATTATTATTAGTACTACTACTACTACTAATATTGCTATTATTATTATTATTATTATTATTATTATTATCTTTTATGTACTTTAAGTATGCTCTGTGTTTGATCAAGGATCCTCACATTGTTGGTCTTACCTTGTTCATTCGCATCAGAAATATGTTTATATTATATAATATATCTCCTTGATCTTTTCATAAAATCGATATATAAGGTTGGAAACTCGTGACCCGATCTTTTAGATCATTCTCAGGTATAACAACGCCACGTACTGAGTATTATTATTATTATTATTATTATTATTATTATTATTACTACTACTACTACTATTACTATTAATATTATTATTACTGTTACTATTATTGTTGTTATTATTGTTGTTGTTGTTGTTGTTGTTTTATTAATTATAATTTATACAATTAACCTCTCTGTGGTTCGATCCCGGTCTTGCCGGGTTATTTATTACTGTGACACTCCTGCACTTGGGATAAGACATCAACTCTTTGATCGTGTCAGTCACCCGATATTGAGACCATTCCTTAGAAAAGCGTGGAGTTTTCTAAGAATTTCAGAAGGGGCCTATCACTCGATATTGAGACCATTTCTTAGGAAAGCGTGGAGTTTTCTAAGAATTTTAAGAGGGGCTGGTCACCCGATACTGAAACCATCCCTTAGAAAAACATGTAGTTTTCTAAGAATTTTTGGAGGGGCTTGTCACCCGATATTGAAACCGTTTCTTAAAAAAGCATGGAGTTTTCTAAGAATTTTAAGAGAGGCTGGTTACCTAATATTGAAACTGTTTCTTAGAAAAGCGTGGAGTTTTCTAAGAATTTTAAAATGGACCGGTCACTCGATATTGAGATCATTTCTTAGAAAAGCGTGGAGTTTTCTAAGAATTTTAATTTGGGTAGGTCACACGTCATAATGAGACCATCTTTCATTTTGGGTAGGTCACCCATCATAATGAGACCACACACATATTTTTGCATTGGTTATGGTTAAAGGAGATCGCCAGATGGGATCTCAAGTTAACCCAACCACACACAGAGTTTAGCTTTGGTTAAAGGGAATCACCAGATGGGATTTCAAGTTAACTAAGCTACACACTGACTTTGCTTCGGATTAAAGGAGATCGCCAGATGCGATCTCAGGTTAACCCAATCAAAAGGGTAGGTCGCCCGTGAAAATAGACCAGCGTGAGTATGTGGGTAGGTCACTCCTGAAAATAGACTAGGTTTGAAAGGTGTGGGTAGGTCACCCGTGAAAATAGATCAAATTTCTTTTAAAAAAAGGGGCAGGTCACCCATGATAATAAGACAAATTTTCTTTTAAAAAATGAATTCCTTGGATGAGTGGATCACTTAGCAAGTAAGGAAGACTTTTTTTTTTCTTTTTTACAAGCTTATTATGGAAAACATTGAGGAGTTTTGCTTCGTAAGCATTGTAATGAGGGGGCATTTGTTGCTACCCAATTTTCGACCCATGTTTTGATAAAAAAAATTAAAAATAAAAAAATAAAAAAATAAGGATTTACATATGGCGATAATATAGAGCATCAGGGTTAAGGAAGCAATATGTCAAGGAGATAATTATTGCAATATAAAATACCATAGATATATGATTTGATTCATGCTGGTTATGGAAAATAATCACTACAATAAAAAATACCATATATATAGGATTTGTTGGTGCTGGTTATAGAAGACAATCTCTGCAATAATTATTGCAATATTTCCTTAAATAGAACGTGTAGAGATTTTCTATATAAGTGTGTTTTAGGTTTGTCAGTGTTCGTTGTTTCAGGTGATGTCTTCTATACTCTATCTTTCTACCTTACAACATTGAGGACAATGTCTCGTTTTGGTTGGGGGGAGAGGGTAGTAGTAGTTGAAAAAAAAAACTAACTGCTTTTTTTTTTAAAGCCATTTGACAAAACTGTTATTACTAGGATGGCAGAGTAAGGAGGAATTTTAGTGACTCTTGAGACGCATCTTAGTAAACATTTTTCAATGGTTATTTGCAATATTCATAACAAGGCCTATTAGAATACTTCTTAAAATATTCAGGTTTACAAACTCTCGCATTGTTATCACTTGATTCTGCTTATATACTCATTTAACAAGTATTCTTAAATCTTCATTTTCACACACACACACACACACACTTTAACATATGATTGTGGGTTGCACATTGGATTATTACATTATTTATGTTCTTTTGTTAAAGGTAACAACTAAGGGATAGGGATAGTCTATATTTTGCAAAAAAAAAAAAAAAACAAAAAGAAAATAATGATAATAAAAACGTAGATACGTTTGGTTTCGAAGCCTCCCTAACCTAAGCAATTAAGCCCGAAGGGGTGTTTTAACACCTAATACCCTAAAGTCAACTGACTTGGGAGCTTTGGCCCAAAGCTTGTTACATGGGTTAAAGAGAAAAGCTTAAGGGAATCAAACATTGCACTATCTACATATCAGTATCTGCAACCCGAGTTACTAAGCTCGTAAGGGTGTCTCAACCTCCAATCCCCTAAGAACAACTGGTCTGGGAGTCATTAGCTGAAAGCTCGTTACATGGGTTAAAGATGCATTGTGTTTTAAGTTATATGTATATATATTGAAAAAAAAAGAGAGACAGAGAAAAAAAACAAAAAGATAATAATCCTAACCCAAAGAATTTAACCTTAAACATTAGAACATAATATTTTTTTTCTTCCAATAAAAGCCCCATTATCTATGTTTTCATACATTGAGCACATAAAAGGAAGGTTTATTAATATCTTGTTTAAGAGATATTGAGTAGATATATAAACTTAATGAGAGTTTGTTTATCTGGATAGGTTAATGGAAGTTGAATGATGAATGCCTTGCTTTGTGGAATTTGCAAATTGTTTTTCTATTTTAACGCTTTGATTACTAGGGACTAGTAATAAGCTGGTTGAGGGGTGTGATTAGTACTTAAAAGTGCATTTTTATCAAGGTTTTATATCATCATTTTGCACTTGAAGTATCAATAACTCCTTAACTAAAGCATGTTTTATAATAACATATCTAATAATATAAGATACCTTTAATTTACGTTCATCTTAAATGCAGGCCTATCACATAAATGAAAGAATTGATTGATGAGTTGCTGAAATTGAAAAGACAAAGAGATGGCCAAACTTAGAAAAGATATGTTGGTGCAGTCCAAACTAGAACATTGTTCGGTAATCGGATCATATCTAGAGCTGTAGATCTCGGATTTAGGTCTAATTTATATGGATGAAAAGGTAAGACATAGGCCTACAATGACTCATGGAACACATTGTGAATCTGATACGGTTCAGCCTTGTGATACGACCCAAGTAAGGTTAGATTCAGATTTTGGTGTAAAATGCACAACAGTCCAGGTTTACGGCAACAGTTATAATTCTCAATCCGACCATTGGATTGAGCTAAAAGTTTATGTGGACTCTCTTGACATGTTGTCCTACTATGGGTTAAGATTTCAGGTCAATCAGAGTTTGGGAAGGCACCACAATACTAGTCAAAAGAGGTTGTATGAATTTTATTATTTACTCCCATTTGACTTGTGGACTTCCTATTTGGTTAGGATTCTTTTCCTACAAGGATGTGACAGCTGGTTATGGGAATTTTCTAGTTCCACAAGGATCTTTAATGAGCTGCAATATAATCTCCAAGTGTGGCAAGGATTCATTAATGTTTCAAAATCCTTTTCTTATAATGATTCCTTATTCATCCTAGCTACACAAGGAAAGAAGGGTTGGTGGTATTTAATGACAAATTAGTTATTTTTATTATTTTATTTTGTTAGCTACAACCCAAGGCTTGTTTGGGCTTAATTAATACTTTGTTTTTAGTTAGGATCCAAGGCTTGTTTAGATTAAGTTATGGGCTTTTTAGTTTAAGGTTTTGGGTCAGTTTTGAGTAAACCTCATTTAAATCCACATAAGGGGTCCATTAGGGTTAACTTTTCAAGAACTATTTAAACTCATGTAAGCCAAAATTTCAGCAGCTTTGATGATAATTACTTCTGAATTTTTTAGTTTTAACGTGTGAGAGTGATTCTTGCATTCTTCAGTTCTTGAACGAACTGAATCTGACTTATCGAAGATTAACTGGCTTTGTGGAGTCATTCTACTCAATCCAATAGTGTTGGTGCCTTAGGGCAGGTTTCCATTGTGTCACACTCCTATCAGACCTATTTCAGCTTTCCGGGATCAGATCTCAATCTTGATTGTGGGTTACATGACCACGTGATCACGAGATTCGCATCAGAATCTTATCCAAATATGCAGGCAACTCTAACAATAGTCAACTGGTCTGATTCTTTCTTTAATCTCGAAAGGGCCAATATATCTCGGAGCTAATTTCCCTTTTACTCCAAATTGAATGATGCATTTCCAAGGCGCCACCTTCAAAAATACCTTATCCCCCACTTGGAATTCTAAAGGCCTTTTTTGGTTATTTGCATAACCCTTTTTTTTTCTATCCTGGGCTTCCTTCATCCTCTTTCTGATCACCCTCACCTTGTCAGTTGTTAGTTGCACCATTTCAGGTCCCAAAAGCTTTCTTTTTCCTACTTCCTCCCAACAAATTGGGGTACGACATCATTCCCCTTCTTTCCCCTAGGTAATCCCATCACAAAAATCCATAGAAATATCCTTTCATTTCCATTCTGGAATCGATAATAATTGTAAATCCCCTACAGGTCTTTGGTGTTCTATCTTTACTTGTTGACAGATCCCACAATTCGACACAAATTCTGCTATTTCCCTCTTATATTTGGCCACCAGTAGTACCTTTAAATCTTTATACATGTTCGTACTTCCAGGATGAGTAGCGAATCAGGATTCATAAGCTTCTCTCCATATTTCATCCTTTAAAGTCTTATGATCAAGTAAATAAATTCGCCTACCCATAGCTATTAGCCCACCAGATAACATTTGGAATGCTTTCTCTATACCTTGTTTTACACTCTCCTTGATATCCTTTACTTTTTCATCTACCTGTTGAGCCACCAAAACCTTGTCTCGAAGCACAGATCGGATCTTTATGTGAGCTAATAATGATCCCTCAGGCCCTACACTTAGTCGCAAGCCTAATTTCTTCAATTCCACTATACCTCGTTCCTTAATCTCTATATCATTCATCATCGTTTTATTTCTTCAATTCCACTATACTTCCCTATTCCTTAATCTCCATATCATTCATCATTGTTTTTCCTTTCCTAATCAATGCATCGGCTACTAAATTAGCCTTACCAGGATAATAGTCAATCACACAATCGTAATCTTTTATTAACTCTACCCATCTTCTTTGTCATATATTCAACTCATTCTGTGACATCAAATACTTCAAACTTTTATGGTTTGTAAAGATTTAAACTTGTGACCCACACAAACAATGTCTCCATACTCTTAAGGCAAACACCACTGCTGCAAAGTTCTAGGCCATGAATTGGGTAATTCACCTCATTCGAATTTAGTTGTCTTGATGCATAAGCAATCACACACTCGTGTTGCATCAACAGCCATCCTAAACCCCTTTTTAAGGTATCACTATATACCATAAACCTTTCTGTCTCTGATGGAAGGGCCAATGCAGGAGCAGAAGCGAGTCTCTCCTTTAGTTATTGAAAGCTCGTTTCACACTCTTCCTGACCAAACAAACCTGACTTCCTTGCGGGCCAGCTTAGTCAAAAGTGATGTTATGGTGGAGAAACCCTCAATAAACCTCCTATAATACCCAGCAAGACCCAAGAACTCCGGATTTCTGTCATCTTGGTAGGCCTTTCCCATTTCAACACGGCGTCAACCTTTCTTGGATCCACAATATTCCTTCTACGGATATTACATGGCCTAAAAAAACTAATTCGTTGAGATAGAACTCACACTTATCCAGCTTTGCATATAATTGATTCTCCGTTACAGTCTGTAACACAACCCTTAGATGTTGTTCATATTCCAAGTAAGAGCTTGAATACACCAAGATATTGTTAATAAATACCCCTGCATTTTGGTCTAGGTAAGGCCGAAACACCCGATTCATCAAGTCCATAAGTATGGCGAGAGCATTGGTTAACCCGAAAGGCATCACTAAAAACTCGTAATGTCTATAAAGGGTTCGGAATGCAGTCATTTGTCTGTCTTGTTCCTTGGTTCTCAACTGGCGATATCCAGATCTTAACTATATCTTAGAGAACACCTTAGCACCCTTCAACTGATCAAACAAATTATCTATTCGTGGGAATAGGTACTTGTTCTCCACCATCACTTTATTCAATTGACGATAATTAATACACAAACGAAGTGTGCCATCCTTTTTTTTTTACAAACAATACTAAAATTTCCCACGGCGAGTTACTAGACCGAATGAAGCCTTTATCTAACAATTTCAAAAGCTGGACCTTAAGTTCAACCAATTCCATAGGTGTCATCCTATAAGGAGACTGGGTTATAGGAGAAATTCTTGAAATAGTTTCTATGAAAACTTCAATTTCTCTACGGGAGGTAATCCAGGCAACTCTTCTGGGAATACATCTCGAAACTCCCTTAGAACGTGAATACTAGCCAAATCTATACTACCCTTTCCAGCTCTTATAAAGGCTAACCAAGTAGAACAACCCTTCCTCAGTAACTTTCTAGCCACCAAGACTGAGATTACACAACTTGAAATATCTTTTCGTTCCCCTTTAACCACTATTCTTTTATCACCTATTCCTTGGATTGTCACTGTCTTGGTAAAACAATCCACTTATGCCTTATGTTTACTTAGCCAAGCCATGCCCAAATTCAAGTTAAAATCATATAACTCTAGCGGCAAAAGGTCTACCCTTAATTCTGACCCTCCCATATATAGTTTTACCCCTCTATAAATAAAAATTGTCAAATCTCTGGCACCTATATCTGATTTATAACTCTTTCCCTCTCTTTTTTCCAGCCAAAGCCTAGTAACCTCAGCATTCTCTTCACCATGGTAAGTCATATAACCCATCCCTCTCATACACCTTACGCACTGCACTATGGTGACTACTCCCCCTGATCTAGGAGCTGCACTGGAGGCTCCTGCTGTCTTCCTGCTGCTACAGCTCTCACTATATGATCCATAGAAGCAAAATCCTAAAATGGGTTTGACCCGTCTACCGGTGCCACTAAAGGGGGTATATTATCTCCACCTTTCATATGTCTGATACATCGGGCATTGTTACCCTAGCCTAACGGGACAACAAATCATCTCAAAACCGCACTGACTCGCCTCTTTCAGAGTATATTGATGTTGCAGGTACATGAGAGAAAGTGTCTGTCAAGGGATCCTAATTTGGATCACTTTTATAATGAAGACTCTGATCACTTCCTTGAACTAGGAATGGATCAGTGGCTCCTTGCCTTGTTCTCACTATTTTGAACCACATTTCAAAACCTTACACTCATTCCTATCCCCGGAATAGCAAGCTCTGATACAAAAATGCAACAGCCCGGCCCAACTTGCCATATATTGTTTGCTTTGGGCCTTACCGCCCTCACGATTTTGTTCCTGGTGACGCGAGCCCACATCTGAGCCTGACGCCCCAAAACGCATATGACAACTTAGTAACCAGCACTCTTAATAAGGCAACTACCAATCCCTCACCCATCGATGTGGGATATTATAATCCACCCCTTTAAGAAGCCCGACGACCCCGTCGGCACAACCGGATAGCCAGTGAGGTTTGCTCTGATACCAAAATGTAACATCCCCATACCCGGGATAAAGCAACGATCTCATGTTAACTGATAAACAAAGTGACTAATATATATATATATTCACGGTATTTGTATTAAAGTCTACCGAAATTTCGATGGAGTCTCCCCTATACCGGGAGGTCCCAAGTTATCGACATACGACTTGTTTACACTTTTAATATACCACATCTCCTAACTCAATTCAACCCAATCATCCTGGGTCTCAATCCCACAAACATCATCCTTCATATCAACCACAATGTTTATGATATACATTGTACAATAATTAGCATTATGGATGGATAAAGATATAAGCATACATACATGGAATATAGTTATACAAACTACATAATTAAATTCATCTATTCAAGTTTAAACATCAATTATACAAATTGAGTTAAATAAAAGTCGTAATATTATCAAATACAAGGGTACACTTCCTAGAACCTAAATTACAAAAAGTGAACCTAAGCTAGAATTTACTCCTGTCGTGTATGTGATGATCTTGAAAACAAAATACATATTATTGAAATATGAATATCACAATAATATAGCAATACAAATATCCAGCAATTTAAAAAGACAAACATGCATTCATATTTTATTTACTTCTCCTTTTTGGTTTTCATTGGACACGTTTTCTCCTTCAACTACTAAAAACCACTTCCTCTTCCATTATCAACCTCCATTCAAGATCTCATAAAACCACCCATGATTATTTCAGCTTAACACATTACCGATACCAATTTCACTGTTATCATCATCACCCTGTAGGAGTCAATGCAAGGTGATCTCCTTACCTGGGATCCTAACATACACTAAATATATTCTAGTCAATACATGGTGATCCCCTTACCTGAGATCCTACCATACACTAAATGTATGCTAGTCAATACATTTTGATCCCCTTACCTGGGATCCTAACATACACTAAATGTATGCTAGCCAACACATGATCGATCCCCTTACCCGGGATCCTAACATACACTAAATGTATGTTAGCCAATACATGATTGATCCCCTTATCCGGGATCCTAACATACACTAACTGTATGTTAGTCTAAACGTGGTGATCCCCTTACCCAGGATCCTAACATACACTAAATGTATGCTAGTTCACGCCCCAAGTCACACTTCTCATATTTCTTTGTCAATGATAATTTCATCACTTGACAATTCACACAACAACCGTTCACCTTGAATACACATACATTCAGAATACTATCCAAAATATCGGCATCATTACGCAAACTCTTCCTCCTTTCTTCTAATATCCAACGTTTGGTAATTCACATCTCACATCAATAACATATTGAATTATAGAATTTAACTAGAAAGTATAGGTGCAAATCACCTCCCTGCAATAGAAGCTCTACTCGTGCTCCCCTGCTGCTGCTGTTGCACCACGCATGTGGTCCCTCTTGCAAATCAAAGGTTTATCTCATAAGTTCTCCTCACTCAAGGATATGTTTTATAATAACCATATCAACAACCAATAAGTGTTTCTTTCAGTCATTTCTTAATATTTTACGTTATTCTCATTTCACCCATTAACATTGTCATTCTTTGTCCAACCCCAGTTATTATTCCTTTTTTTACATTTGGATTGTTACTGTCCAATTGTTATTGTCTCATTTTTAAACTGTTACTGACTGACCTCTCCCTAGATTATTAACTATATCTGGAGTTATAAAACTCCGATTCAAGCGAGATTAGTTAGAAAGCTAAGACATGAGGCTACAAATTCTATAATTAAGGAGAACCCAGTTCTGCCTTTAAGATAGTCAAAATTGCTCATGAACAAACAATTGGTAATTCTTCGCCCAAATCAGTATCGTCTCGTTTTTGAATTGTTACTATCTGACCTCTCCTTAGATTTTTAACTATATCTGGAGTTATAGAACTCCGATTCAAGTGAGATTAGTCTCGTTGGAAAGCTGAGACATAAGGCTACAAGTTCTATGATGAAAAAGAACCCGGTTACGCCTCTACGATAGTCAAAATTGCTCATCAACAAACACTTGAACTGTTACTGTCCAACTATTACTGACTCGTTTTTGAACTGTTACTGTCTAACCTTTTTTCATATTTTTAACTATATCTGGAGTTATAGAACTCTGATTCAAGTGAGATTAGTCTCGTTGGAAAGCTAAGACATGAGGCTACAAGTTTTATGAATTAAGAAGAACCCAATTCTGCTTCTAAGATAGTCAAAATTGCTCATCAACAAACACTTGGACTGTTATTGTCCAACTGTTATTGTCTTGTTTTTGAACTATTACTGTTTGACCTCTCCTCAAATTTTTAACTATATCTGGAGTTATAGAACTCCAATTCAAGCGAGATTAGTCTCGTTGGAAAGCTTAGACATAAGGCTACAAGTTTTATGAATTAAGAAGAACCCAGTTCTAATTCCCTCATCCTCTTATCTGAAATTTTACTTAAAGTCAGGAGACGAGTGTCTAGATTCGTCACCCCCTTCCCTTCACACATAACTTTCACAAACTATATTTTCTGGGTAAATTATCATGGTTTCACGTCCCCAATCATATACCACACATGAATTAACTTAATTTAACAACAAATACTTTCCCCCCAATTCAAGTCTAAGAACCCTAATCTATAATTCACATCTAGGCATCAATTCATTATCAAATTTAAAATGACTTGTAAGATCATGTTTATAACACCTTACCCGGTACGAATTAAGGTTTTGATCTTCAACGAGTTGAAGATTTTTTCAACTCCCTCCTTTCTTATCTAATGATAGCCAAACCCTCCATCTTCTCTTCATGTTCAATTTCCTTGTTAATCCCTTGCCCACAAGTGTTTATTCCATCTATAAACCCTTAATCTTGGATGGTTTTCTTGAAATTTTGGTGTTTCTCTCTTGATTTTGCAAGAATGAATACAAAAACTCCCTCTTTTCTTTCCTTATGATTTCTGCAGATTTTGGTGAGAATAGAAGTATTTATGCCCTACAATTTTTCTTATTTGCATTTAGGCGCCTACATCTTTTTTTTTTCTTATAATTAAGTTATACCTCTTCTCGTTTCTTATAATTTCACCCCACAACTTTTAGTTTAGTTTATTTTCTTTAATTTAATCCAACCCTCAACATTTTCGGGTTGATTTATAATATCTCGAAATATTTCATCTAGAAACTTATATCCAAAAATTTATGAATTCATGTTTTTATTTAACCATATGCATGAATTTCTTCACTTTTATTTCTCATGTAGTTAGTTTGCAATCTAAGTAACCTTTATTTTTCCGGGGTTTCCGGGTTTATAGTTTTGTTCCCTTAGAGCAAGTCTTCAATTCTGATATGCTCAATTTTATTCTTAAACTTGGATTAAATGGAACTTGGGTTCACGAATTCCATTAAATTCTGCTAGGGTTTGCATCAATTATTGTTTCTACATTTGAGCTTAATTAATACTTTGGTTTTTAATTAAGATACAAAGCTTGTTTGGATCAAGGTTTGAACTTACTAGTAAAGGTTTGGGGTTAGTCTTTGTAAGCGGGTCAATTTAACCTACAAGGATAGATCCATTAGGGTTAATTTCTCAGAACTATTTAAACACATATAAAGCCTAAATTTTGAAGAAAAAAAACCTTTGATGAATAATACTTATGAACTTTTCAATTTAATGTGTGAGAGATAATCTTTCATTCTTTAGCCCTTGAATGAACTGAATCTGACTTCTCAAAGATTAACTAACTTCATGCCATCATTTAACTTCATTACAATAGTGTTGGTGCCTAGGGGCAGATTTCCATTGTGTCACACTCTTATCATACCTTTGTTGGCTTTCCAGGATCAGATATCAATCTTGATTGTGAGTTGCATGACCACATAATCACAGGATTCACATAAGTTGGTATCAAAGCTAGGCTCCGAGAACAAGTCATCTCTTTCTAAAAATTTTGTTTTCTTAGTATTCGTTAAGTTTTTTTCAGTATTTGCAGATTAGTAAAAAAATTAATATTTTGATTTGTTACTATCTCTAAACATATTAGTAGTATAAAAGTAAAAAAAGACATTATTCAAAACTTGTTGCAATTTTACCGTAGAAACATAACTCATAGAGAACCTTAAGCAAACCACCTCATGATTAATTTAAATTTCATATAGTACATACTAGTTGTGAAATCACACTATATATTAAATTTTAGCTTATTTTGATATTATTTTCTTGAGGTTTCAATTCGGAGTTTAATTTTACCGCAAACTGATCATACATGATTTTTTATACTAGGCATAAGAGAATGACCTATAAACTAAGATCTATAGTTCGTTTGGTATCAAGATACTACATATTGAATTTTAGGTCATTCTGATACCGTTAGGTCTTAATTTCATTTCTGTTGGTTTAAAATTGCGAAACAAGTTAGATTTGTATTAAGTCAATATATGTTTTTCTACTATTTGTTTTGATCAAATTAGTTTGTTTATATTATATTGGGGTTATTCAGGAGTCAAATAAGTGTCTTCATTAATTTTCACTTCTATTTTATTTCGCGTCTTCGTTTCCTCCACAATTTGTACGAATTTGTATTGCTACTTGCGAAATCATATTTGTAGTTCCATTTTGCTTGTTTTTAGTATATTGTTTTCATTTTTTAGTCTATATTCATAACTGAATTGCATTGTGAAAGACTCTAACCTTGATTGGTTGCATTAAATTGAGTCTTTTGGTATATATAAAAAAAGATGTCATGTATTCAGCAAGGGAGAAGGAACAAAGGAGGATTCCAGAGCAAGAATAGAAAAAACTAAGGCATGGGGTAAGGGTGTTTGAATGAGAAGTTTATAAGTGTAAAATATTCTTCTATGACCTTCAAGCTTCAATGGAAAAGGAGGAACAACTCCACAAGCATGGAAAAAAAAAAGAGTAGTCGTGGTTATTATTCAAAAGTATGTGTATAAGTGGTTAAAAAAGCATGCTTATTTGAAATCCTTATGTGCCACTATATACATACAGTGTTGTCGGAGGCAAGTGTTAGCAATAAGAGAATTCCAAAAGCTTAAACATCATGCTTATGAAACATCCATTATTCCTATTAAAAGTTCGAGGATGAATCTTCTTGAAGAGAGAGGGAATGATACGGTTCAACTATAGATTTCTCATTAAAGGCCTTTGATTTTGTGCTTGGGTTTGATAGGGAGGCCATTTGGCTAAGATTGTGTTTTTCCTTGGAATTTAGCTTGTGTTCCATTCGACCATGATGAATTTTTAACATGGGATAGTTTTAGCCAGCCTTGGTTTATGCATGATGATAGGTTCGGTCCAATCTCTTTGATGATTCATTCAACCAAATCAGGTTAACTCATGTATATATCTGATTTGGGCAGCAAAGTAGGCTTATTAGGAGCTTGTATCATGTCTAATTTGGGTTATATTATTAAGTATGATTTGGGCCATGTAGGGTCCAAAGTTGGCTTGGGCTAATTAAAATTTTAGGATCCTTTTCTCACATGGACCAACAAAATATTCTTCTAAAATTGAAAGGAAAATTCATTCATTATTGTCCCTATTATTTAGGAGAATATTTAGCAACAAATGAGGAAGTCTCTTAGTAATACAAGGAAACTAAAGGGGTCCAAATATGAATCCGAGACTTGGAAAGATTATTTAATGTTAAAGATTTGATTCTCCTAGTTAAGAAAGGAAAGTGATGGGTGACTACAAAAGGGATTAATTTCTAAGATTATTTTTTTATGTTCTAAAGGGAAATCCTAGTTCTACAATGAAAATAGACTTCAACAATTAAATTCCTCTTTAGATAAGATTTCCTAGCATCTAAAGGACTTCAAAAGTTGGCTAAACAATCCTATAGTATCTAGAAAGGTGGATCTCGTCCAAGATTTATTTAAGCTACAGAATTAAGATATTTTATCTTGTTTTTCTTTCTATTATATACAGTATCAACAAGCTATTATCCAGACTTGTTGTTTTCATTATTGTTTCTATGTTTGAGTTTAATTAATACTTTTATTTTCAGTTAAGATCCAAACTTTGTTTGGATCAAGGTTTAGACTTACTAGTAAAGGTTTTCGGTTAGTTTTTGTAAGCTGTCAATTTAGTCCACAGAGATAGATCCATTAAGGTTAATTTCTTAGAACTATTCAAACACATGTAAAGCCTAAATTTTGAAGAAACAAAACCTTTGATAAATAATACTTCTAAACTTTTTAGTTTAATGTGTGAGAGATATTCTTGCATTCTTTAACTCTTGAATGAACTGAATCTGACTTGTCAAAGATTAACTAGCTTCGTGGCATCATTCAACTTCATTCCATTAGTGCTAGTGCCTAGGGGCAGGTTTTCATTGTGTCATACTCCTATCACAGCTTTGTTGGATTTCTGGGATCATATCTCAATATTGATTATGGGTTGCATGACCATGTAATCACGAGGTTCGCATCATAACTTGTGGTTTGCAACAACTCAGCCTTTGATTAAATATTCAAAACCAAAGAAGATCAGATATTCTAGTAATAAATCTCTCAACAACTCTAGATCTGTCTAATAAGATCCTAGGGACTGTTGAATAATTTTTTTTATTTGTTTCTGTTGGGTGTATAATATTCGGTAAACCCAACAATAATAAAATGGAATAATATGTTTGAAGATAACCATATTGGTACCTATACATGTTAGAAAAGATCTTAAGAGGAACATGTGTACATGTGAGGATAATATGAACCTAGTTGTATATATGGACAATGAAGAAATAAAATCAAGTTTGAGTCGAAAAAGAAAAGTTGACTTGTAAAAATTCAAGAATTTTCCAAGCAATGTTGAAACGGCCAAGTAAGCCCATAATAAGGATAAATCTATTCAAGAATTTTTAATATAAATACTCATAATTTCTATATATTTTAATAAAAAGAATAAGCCAGAGTGAAGGAAAGTTAGAATAACATTTGCATATAAATTATCATTTTTTAAGAGCTTTGATGGTTTTATTCTTGTATATTATGTTATTGTGCTATAAAATTTAATAGATTTGTTATGGGGTCAACATACATAGCACCTTGAAATTTTATAATATCAAAAGATGCTTCGAGTCTTGAACTCGATAAAAAATAGGGTAATTGTTTTTTAGCTAAGTTGCACCACAAAATTATATAATCATGATTTATATCTTCTAATTCATATTGAAATTTCATCAGAATCTCCTTTACCCAAATCCCTAAACAACTCTTTTCTTTTCACCTAATAACACATGGATAACTCAAATCAAATGAATTCATATTCATTCCAACAACAATGTCTACACGTTAGGCCCTATGCCTCTCAACCAATCAACCACTTCGTTATCATAGTAATATTCATAAAACATTATAAACCATAACACATGGTTTACATTAAAGATCAGTTATACAAATGTAGAGTTTTCAAGTTTATATTTACTTACATTCTGATAACATTTAGTGAAGACACACTCAAGTATTACATGTATATCAAATACATTAAATACAATGTAATTTTACTCAAATACTAGCCAAGTAGAAAACTCCCTTGTCAGGTTGATAGTAGGATACAACCCCTACAAATTACAAGTTTGAAATGATACTTTCCAATTAAAGCGCAATAGTAATTAAAATAGCATGCCTTAGAATCATCACTAGAATATTTCTATTACCATATCTTCTATAATATATATATGGAATGTGTAAGCATCTCAATCATATTCCTTCATGCCTTGCCTTTACAAACATTTCTTTCCTTATAACCCTTATTTGAGTCTTTATTTACCTTCTATTTCCTTACCCTTTTATGAGTCTTTTACTTTGTTTCCTATTTTTACCCATGCTATTAACTTCAACCCATCATCATGTATGGATCACTTTCAACCCTTATAATGTTTAATCATGTCTTTAAAAAATATAAAATTCATAACTCCTTGCTAAGAAGTAATGTCTTATGCAAAGTACTCCCTATGTAGGCTTATTCCTTCAAACCTTGACCTCGAAGGTGTATTTCAATCAATCTATTTGGGAAGTACTTTTTTCTCTTTCTATTTTATGTTTATGGGAGAGAGAGAGAGAGGAGAGGTTTTGTGAGAAAGAGGAGAGGCTAAAGTGCACTTCAAGGTTATCAAAAACACTTTATTGACACGACATAAAAAATGCAATGTAAACTCGTATCATAAAAATGAATATTAAAATCATACGTATTTTTTTTCAAACATGGTTCATGCAAACAATTAGCAATTCCATCAACAATTCCAGCTCCTTAAAATACATGGTTCAAGTAAAAATTTATACATGGTTTAAGTAACTTAAAATTACAAACAATTATTCATATCCATATATTTTTATTAACTAACAATGAACAAACCTAAAATAAATAATTTATTGGTGTTTCATGTAAACTAAAATCAACCTTATTGTCTTCATCTTCCTTATTATTCCTAAGATATTCATCAAGATCATTATCATCTACAGGCTTATTAGTACTGCTACTAGTACCAACATCAATATTATGAATATTAATGCTACTACTTGTACTAACACCAATATTGTTAATATTATTTAACTCAAAACTCCTTGAATTCTTTGGATTGACATCAATTTTAATGTCCAAATCATCTCCAGTATATTGACTCTCCATTTCAGCATCATTAGAAATTTCTTCTTCATCACTTTCATCTTCTTTACCATTATTAGAAAAAACCTCTCAAATTTTAAAAAATAGGGTTTCTAAATAATTAAATAAAATAAATTCACTAAGTTAAACGAGCAACTCGCTTTATATGTGTTTCAATGCATTGCTAATTGCTTGGCGAAATTGTAGCTTGGAAATCCTAGACAATGATAAAGTGGTCCTCTTAGCGATCAACTCTAGCATATCTAATTTGATTTGAGAGGTGATGCTTATCACACCATGATGAATACGGGACTCTATAAAATTAAAGGGGGGGGGAAATAATAGAGTCACCACCTAGTAATTTAAGGAAATTAGGAATCTTAAAATTAACATTGGTTTCAAAGATTCAGGTATTGGATTAGTTATGCCTAAAAAAATATCTACATCACCTTTAATGTATCCTTTCAAATGAAAGATTATTTTTGCTATGTGTTTTCTCTTAAATTTATTCTATGCATGCTATTAATTATCTAGATTTATTTCTATGCTTATTTGTGATTTGTTTTAAGAAAAAATGATTTTGGTCTTTAATAGTAAGAGACTCATCGATATTTTTTTAACGTTAATCCCTATAAATAAACGTGTCACACGTGGTCGCATGATGTCGAGATGGGGGTCGTTGGAGTCACCACCTAGTTATTTGGTTCAGGGTCGCTAGGAAACCCAGGTATACTAGTCTTATAAGAGATTCTAAGGGTAAGAGACTAGTTGTGGCTAGGAAAGATATTAGTACCACTAGCATACCTGAGTTAAGCTGCATTGTGTGGTCTTAATGTGGTTTAGAGGGTTTGATGGGTTTCTAACCGGTAGTCTATCTATGGTTTAGATGGGGATTTATTCGTCTGAATAAATCTGATGTTAAGAATTTATTATGAGCTCGCGTACCCAAATAAATTTTTTAAAAAGGCTTTCTATAATTTGTATATTATGATGGAAAATACTCCTAATTGAAATTGGTGAATATTTAGAATAACATTGAGAATTTGCTAATCAACTCTTGATATTTAAATATCAGCCTCACTTATAGGTCCAACATTCTATACAAGAATATTAATAATTAATTCTCATGAATTAAAATTTTATCAGTTATTGAAATATTGACCAAATTCTCATGGATTCAGTAAATTGGTGATTAAATCCTAAAATACATGAAAATACATACTTTTGAATTTTTATATGGAAATACTAAACGATATGATTTTTTTATATATTTTTTTGAAAGACTTAGTCGTACGAAATTAAAAACATTTAATTAATTGAAAATTTTCATCTTTTTATCTTTCTTTTTTTTTGTTATTCATTGAACATAAAATAATTAAAAAAAACACATACACATTCTCTTTTTTACTATATTTTATTCATGCACACCTATAATTATCAATTTACAAATTACCAAAATTCAAAATAATCCAAACACATTAAATATTTATGAAAATTCACAAATCAATATGGAGAAATTGCTAGGAATTCAGGAACGTGTTGGGAAGTTTTTGAGTTGCTGGAATAGTGGCAACGTGTGGGTCTCACGAACCACCATCACTGGCGGCCCGTGAGCCCACACGCCATCAGCGGTGAAGACAAGAAAACCAGTGGATGATGAGTGATTTCTTCTCTTCTTTCTTCTTGTGTTGCAGGTAAGAACTACCGCCACCTACAAGACAAAAAAATCACACAAACAAATCTATCAGTTTTAGTTTTTTTTTCTCAGATCTGCCTTTCTCTTTCTCTATTGTAACTTATATTCTTCTATTTTCATATCTACTCCTCTCTATTATCTGCAAATGAGGGTTGTTGTGGATATAGGGAGGCTAACGACGCTGCCACAGTAAAGGAAGAAAGAAGGGGAAGCGGCTACGCTGTCGTGACTGATGATGGGAGGAGGAGGCAGTGATGGATTCTGTACTGATCATGATGCAGCTGCAATTATGGTCTATACTCGTCGTGGGTATGCTAATAATGAGTTGATTTGGTAGAGAGAGGGCCATGTTTATAGGGCTACCACTATAAACCGTATGAAAATAAATGTTTGCGTAAATTGCAAACTAAATAAATGGAAAATAAAAGTGAAGAAATTTATATACAGATTTAAATAAAATATGAATTCAAAAATTTTCGGATATAATTTCTGAATGAAATATTTTGAGATGTTATAAATTTAACTCAGAAATAGTGAGGGTTAGATTAAATTAAAGAAAATGAACTAAACTAAGAAGTTGAGGGGTGGAATTATAAGAAATGAAAAGAGGTATAGCTTAATTATAAGAAGAAAAGATGTGGGGGGAAAAATACACTTAAAGAAAATAGGGCCTAAATGCAAATAAAAGAAATTATGAGGTATAAACACTCCCCTTCCTTTCTCATCAAAACCGGCAGCAACTATCAAAAGGAAGGGAGTGAGTTTTTAATTTTGTTCTTGCCAAATCAAGAGAGAAACACCAAAAATCTCTAGAACCCGTCCAAGATTAAGAGTTTGTAGGTAGAATAAACACTTGTGGGTAAGGGATTAACAAGAAATTTTACAGGTAGAGAAAGAAGGGAGGGGCGACTATCATTAGAAAAAGGGGAGTTGAAATTTTTTGACTGATTGAGGATTGAGATCTTGATTCTTACCAGGTAAAGAGTTCTAACATGGTTCTGTAAGTCATTTCAAATTCGATTACGAATTGATGCCTTGGTGTTGAAATTTAATTAGGGTTTTAGTACTTGAATCGGGAGAAATGTATTAATTGTTAAAATTAAGTTAATTCATGTATTGTATGTGATTGGGAGTAAGAAATCATGATGATTCATCAAAGAAAAATGAATGGGTAATTGAGTTAGGGGTGGTCGGCCATATGAAGAACAAAGAGGAAAAGAGGGAAGATTTAAATAAACAAAGTAAATTGGCTCTCAAAGATATTTTTGACACTCTGATATGGTATGTGATATGGTTAAGGGTTGAGACAAAAGAGAGAAAGTTGAATTATGAATGTTGTGTGGAAATGGAAAAGTTGACGAATCTGGACAGATTCATCTCCTGACTTTGGAAAGAATTTGAGTACGAGGATGATAGAATTAGGATCAAGTTCCTTCACAGGAATTGTAGTTTTAGATGTTGAATAACTAAGGAAATTGATCTTCTTTAATTTGGAGATATAGAACTCCACTTACGGGTCACCAACCGAGACTGGGTCATGACAGACCCTATAGGGCAATAGGTTTGATTCGTTGATGAGTAAATTTGAGTGTCTTGAAGGCAGAAATGGGTTCTCCTCCCTTCAGAGGACTTATAGCCCCGTGTCTTAGCTTTCCAACGAGACCAACCTTGTTTGAAACAGAGTCCTAGAACTCCTGATATAATCAAAAATTTAAGGAGAGGTCAGAATACGACCTCTGTTGACAAATTCAAAAAGTTGTTAAAGCGACTATCTATAAGCGTTAATGGTCAAAATTGGATCCTTTCACTTTAGGGAACATGTAATATTACATTTTAATTTCCAAAATATATGAGCCATATGCAAAATGGAAATTTGTAATAATAGCTATGGTGGGACGAAGAGTGACAATATTAATTGATGAAATGAGAAAACATAAAATATAAAGAAAAGAATAATTAATAGAAAGATCTGTATTGGCTTTTAATATGGTTATTATAAAATGTATCCTTGAATGAGGATAATTTATGAGATATGTCTTTGATTACTAAGAGGGACCATAGGCGTGGTGCAGCAACAACAGTAGGGGAGCACAAGTAGAGCTTCTATTACAAGTCGGTGATCTGCACCTATAATTTTTAGTTCAATTCCATGATTTGATATGTTATTGATGTGAAATGTGAATTAGCGAATGTTGGATATTATGTGAAAGGATGAAAGTTTGCGTAATGATATTGATATTTTGGATAATATTCTAAATGCATGTGCATTCAAGGTGAATGGCTCTTGTGTGAATTGTCAAGTGATGAAATTATCGCTGACAAAGAAAATATAAGAAGTGTGATATGTGGCATAGACTAGCATACATTTAGTGTATGTTAGGATCCCGGGTAAGGGATCACCATGTTTTGACTAGCATACATTTAGTGTATGTTAGGATTCCGGGTAAGGGAATCACCATGTTTTGTACTAACATACATTAGTGTATGTTAGGATCCCGAATAAGGGGATCACCATGTATTGGCTAGCATTCATTTAGTGTATGTTAGGATCTCGGGTAAAGGGATCTCTATGCATTGACTCTTACGAGATGATGATGATACCGGTGAAATTGGTATTGGTAATGTGTTAGGTGGAAATAATCATGGTTGATCTGATGAAATCTTGAATGAAGGTTAATAATGGAAGAGGAAATGATTTTTAGCAATTGAATGTGAAAGAGTTCCAATAGAAACTAGAAAATAGAAGCGAATAGACTATGAATGCATGTTTGCTTTTCTAAATTGTTAGATATTTGTGTTGCTATATTTATTGTGATATTCATATTTTAATAATATGTATTTTGTTTCAGGACCATCGCATGCACGACAGGAGTAGATCCTAGCTTATGTTCACTTTTTGTAATCTAGGTTATAGGGAGTATATCCTTGTATTTTGTAATATTACAACTTTTATATAACTTAATTTGTATAATTGATGTTTAAACTTGAATATATAATCTTAACTCTGAAATTCACATGATTGTGTTCATGTATACATGTTTATCTCATTTATTCCTCTATAATGATATTTGTTATTCAATGTATGTTATAAATATTATAATTGTGATGACGATGATGTTTGTGGGATTGAGACACAGGACGATTGGGTCATGATTGAGTTATGAGATGTGAAATATTAGAAGTGTAAACATGTTATATTAGAAATGTAAACATGTTATTTATAGAACTACCATTATAATTTATTTAATGACTAAAGAGCCTTTAAAGCTAAATAGTAACAAGAATGCACTAAATGATTGTTGGAAATTTTTGAAAAGAAATAGCCATTGATAACTCTTATTAATTATAAGAATTACATCCATTTCTAAATATTTAAACATCTTCTGATATGATTTTCACTAACCATTTCCATAAAATAAAATAAAAAACATCATGTTATTCCTAAATCATTCACCATTTCCAGCCATAAGCAACCATTTATTCATCACCATAACTAAAAAAACATCACATTTTTTCCAAATCATTCACAATTTTTAGCCACAAACAATCAATTTATCATCACCATACTCAATAATATATACATCTAATTGAACAAAACAATAATGACCACACTAAGGTATCAAACCAAAAGTAAAAGAAGAACGAGAAAAACAACATTAAACGAAAAGTAAAAGAAACACAAGAGAATAGGCATCAAACCAAATTAATAAACCACATCCATTCACCCTTATTCTTGATATAAACATCAAACCTTTTAAAAAACTAAGGCTGAAACACATTGCAATAACAAAAGGAAAATAGACAAAAATTGACCCTTTTTAATCATATTCTTTATTTAGAAAAGGGTAGAAGGCATAAATATGTAATTGAATAAATGAATAATCAAATATAAAGATAACATTTATCTAATTCATTAAACTTTGATTCAAGTGGCATTCTTCCTCCTACAACTAATAACTTTTTTTCTTTGGAAGAAGAAGGACAAAATAACAAAAGGGAGCAACACACTTATCCTTCCTATAAAAGATAAAGAGTAACTGAAAGAAAACAAAATAACAAGAAAAATACCCAGCCATTAGCATCAAATGTTCACACATTATCACAACCTACATGACAATGCTATTTTCTAGGTCTAAATCCTACTCGTCATCATTATCGTGCTACATCAAATTGCAAATAGTTCTAAATTATACCAATTCAAAACTATCAATAACACAAACCAAACAATTGAACAACATTTAGAACCACTAACCTCCTCACTTTCCTCTTTATTATCTTTCTCTTCATCATTGATCTCTATCTGCTCTTTTTCCTTGGTCCTTTAACTTAAAATTCAAGAAGAAAACATATTAATTCAATCATAAACATGATCATTGTCTGATAAATAAACAATTAGTCAACCCAATTACCTGCTCCTTGTTGTGGGCTTTAATCTTCTTCTTATATTCAACCTTTTTTTATCAGCTTTAGTGATATAAGATGCTTTCTCCTATATTCATTCAATTCTAATAAAGTTAGAAAAAATCATACTAAAATTATTAATTACAAAACACACCACAAATATTAAAAGTTGTTCAAAAATGCATTTGGTGTTTGAAATTGACCTTTAAGAGTGACTGGGGTTGATCAAGAATTGTTGGAGGCGGTTGTAACAGTGGAGGCAACATAGACACGTGTAGTTCATGCATTGCCATAATTGGTGGCACATGGATCAATGCTCTAATGGCTTGAGAGGTGTGTTATTCACTGGATCAGGTGACCCTTCTTCTCCTCTTCTTCTTTATGTTAATGGTGTCACCAATAACCTGAAATGAGAGATTTAAAAACAAGAAGTTTTATTTTTTTTTCTTTTTCTGGTTTTGTTTTTCTCTCTCATTAGGTCATTAGGTTGGTTATGTTATGGTTGTCTATGTGGGTTGTTGTTATTTGAGGAGAAAGGGTCATGGTTGTTAGACTGGGTTTGTTTAGTGGTGTTGCTACTTTAATTGGATCTAATAATGGTTAACGTGGTAAAGGAGTCAGGATTTTTGGTGGTGGCTAGTTCGGGTGGAAACTAGTTCCCATGGAGTTGGTAGCTTGGGTTTGAAGAAGAAAAAGACTAAAGGGGTTGTTAGTGTTAGTGACATGGGTAGATTTTGGCAGAAGAGATGGTGGCATTGGCTAATAGTTCAGGATGATATGGATTGAAAAGAAGAAGATTGTCTTGCTAAGTTGTAGATGAATTTTTTTCTTTTTTATTTTTAATATATATGAGGGTAATTTGATCATTTCATTACATTTTAAAATCTTAATTGATCTATTATGTAAAGTGTAATTTTTTAAACTATATTGGGTAATCGCAATTTGGACCAAACCATACGATGTTAAATGTAATTTTATCGAAGAAACATACCAAATCTAGATCATAACTAAACCCTAAACACATAATTTTTTTAGTTTTCCCTTTATGTATTATTTTCTAATAAAAAACACATATTTAACCCATATTTTTTCATATTTTAAATAAACCCTAAATACACAACTAAACCCTAAAAACTTAAACTTTAAGTTTCTATTATTGTATTTATTTTCTAAGAAACCCAAAACACATATTTGGTCCTATATTTTGTTTATATTTGTATGATCAAAGACATAATATCTAGATTAAACTCAACTAAAACCTAAAAACACAAATTTTAGTTTTTTTTTCATGTAATTGTTTTCTAAGAAACCCAAAATACTTAGTTAGCTCCATATTTTTTAAATATTTTTTTATAATAAAAGACATATAATATCTAGATTAAACCCAACTAAAACTTAAGAAAACAACTTTTAGTTTATATTCATGTATTTATTTTCTAAGAAAAACTAAACACATATAAAGAAGTATTTTGAACAAAAACCCAAGGGAAAGAAAAAGAGGGAGGAAAGGTTATTACTTACCTTAGTGGTGGTTCCAGCTTAGTATGGAGGTGTTATGGTGGTCCATGGTAGAAGCAATGGTGGGTGGTTGGCAATGGTGAGATGTTTTTTTATGTTTTTCTCTCTCTAGTTATAGGTAGTTTTTTCTCTTTAATTTTGGATCCTTTTTATCTTATTTTACCTTCTTTTTATTCCTATTCTCTTTGTCTTTCTCTTCTGAAACTCTCTGGTTCAAAATGAACTAGTTTATGACAAAAAAATCAAATCTTTTTTTTTTACCCTATTCTAATTTTTATAGTTTTAGGGTGATTTTCTCCTTTTTTCTTATTTTTTTTTTCCCACTTCTTTCTAATCCTCTAGATAACCATTATCAAATCAAACCTTCTTTTCTCTCTCTCACTCTAATTTGGATTTTTTTTTCTCTTTAAGCTAGCTCTCCTTTTTTGTCATGTCCCTCTATTTATAGGCAAAAGGAGGTCCTAGAACTTTTCTAGATGGAACAATCTTGTCCCTTGATTTTCTTGGGTCAATCTTGACCCTTCATCAATTTTGTATATTTTGTACAATATGTTTGGGTTGGCTACTTTGACATGCCTTTTCAACCAAGAGTGGAGTATAACTACAAGTAAGGTGAAGGGTGTGTTTGTTGGCATTTATAGAATGTATGAGAGAGAGAGAGAGATAATTGTCTAAAGTCCAATCAAAGACCTACAAAAAAAAGAAAAAGAAACAAGAATTGCACGTTATGGATGCGTGAAGGGAAGAATACAATCCCTCATGCATGCTGAAATGATGTTGTTTCGATGTATTTCATTTTTAAAAAAACAATCTTCAGTGCAATACACCATTTCATTAAACTTCTTTTTTTATTTCATCTTTTTCTAATTATTTTTTGTTTGGTCTTTGTACTTCTAATTTTTTTGGCCAATTTTGACTTTTTCTTCAAGATATCTTTCAATTTAGTCTATGATTGTATTCAAAATAGTCCCACAATATTGACACCTCTTACAATTTAGTCATTGGATTCTCAATTTATGCATTTTTGGTCAAATTGACCCTAAATCTCAATATTTTTCTTCAATTACACCCCTGATTAACTCAATAAGACCCCTAAATTTTAGCACCACTTTTATTTTAGTCATTGATCCTTTGATTTGTTTTTTTTATAAATTTTATGTCAAATTGAATCTAAAATTCTTTTTTTTCTTCTTTAATTAAGCCCTTGATTGAATTAATAAAGCCCCCGAACTCCAACACCTCTTTCATTTTGGTCACTGGTTCTTTAATTCTTTTTTTTTTTTGTCAAGATGACTCTAAATTTTAATTTTTTTCTTCAATTAAATCATTGGTTGAATTAATAAGACCTTCAAAATTTATCATCTCATTCATTGTGATCTTTGGTATTTTAATTCTTTTATTTTGGCCAATTTAACCCTTTTGTTTTCAATTAAACCCCTAATCATCTCTCAAAATTATTCTTGACCTTCTGTGCTTACTCTAGCTTAGTCCTTAATTCTTAAAAATTCATTATTTATCTAATTTTATCACTAATTGTATTGTCTTTTTTTTCAACAATCATTTTTTTTTCAAAAATCTGTTAAATTTTATCTATAAAATATTTTGATGAAAACTCTTTAGTTTTTTAAGGGAGTAAAAATCGGATTATAGCACCCAGTCGTAGGAAAGGCGCCATTAAAAAATTAATTGCGATGTCTGACAATAGAAGTTGGGAAATCTCATCTTTACCAAAGTCAAAGGCTTTTCTACTTGGCTTGCCACCATATGTATTATAAGAAAAGCTAAAACATGTAGGGAAAACATTGTAGTTTTCATCACAAAATATTGAAGACCAAAAGATTGATGTCTTCTCCCAAGTGCAGGAGTGTCGAAGTAATAAATAACCCAGCAAGACCGGGGTTGAACCACAGGGAGGTTAATTGTATAAATTATAGATAACAACAATAACAATAACAATAATAATACTAGTAGTAGTAGTAGTAGTAGTAGTAGTAATACTAATAATAATAATAATAGTAGTAGTAATAGTAGTAATAATAATAATAATACCAATAATACTATTAATAATGATAATAATATAGATTAAGAAGAAGAAGAAGTTGATGAGAACTTGAGATGGAAGATTAACGTAAGGATTAAACAATGATAACAACAAATGTCAAGGTTAGAGGATCCACTAATGGTATTTCAAACAAGTATAGTATAAACTCTTATTATTCAATTGGAAACCACACACAAAGGAGGTTCCAATCAGATTATAAATTGTTAACATGATTACATTAGTTATCTTATTCGAATAATGCTAATACTTGTAAATGTTGTCAGGCATTCAAGATTATAACTTATGTTAACAACAAATCAAGTTCCTTTCATAGCTCAGGTGTCGGTTATACCATACAGTATGGGCTATGAAAGTGCCAAGTATTTGTTGTACCAAGTGTTATACAACATAAATCTAGATTAACCATTTAACAAGCAAAGTATTAAAAGTGAACAAGATAACAAATATAAAGCATGTTAGTATCCAACATTAAGGTCCATGTTAAGTTTATATTATACTTATTCTTACACCATTAGTGTACCCTTTTCACCTTGACATAATTAACTTAGCTACACATAATGAAAGAAAGAAACATAAATAAACAAGATAAAAACATAAATGAGAAAGAAGTTAACTAAGTAAAGAAAAGGAAATGAAAGGCATAAACAAGAGATTAATATTAACAAAACTTAAGTATTACAAAAGAGAGAGCAAGAGCATGATCTTGATCTGAACACCAAGATGCCTAAATACATGGCAAATGCCTCCTTTTATAGGCCAAAATTCGGAACTATTGATTTGTTGACTAATTGATGAGTGGGTGGCCACATCTTGACTTGGTGACAATCCTTATCTTCTTGTCTGCCAAAAACATCATTGATGACGTCATAATTGGAACAAACTTAAATCATGAAAGTTCTAGATAATTGTCTCATCTTTCTAGGGTAAATAGTTGAGATCATTTGGACTTTTAGAACTCGAGATATGGGCTGAACACTAAATAGTGTATGGGCTGCAGGACAGATTTGGACTTCTTTGTTGTTGCTGCAATTTGGACTTGAAAACGGCTTTTTTAAATCTTGGGCTTCACATGAAAGTTGTAGGCCTATGTCTTATCTTTCCATCCATATAAAATGGACCTAAATCCAAGATCTGCAGCTCTGGATATGACCTAATTACCGAATAATGTTCCAGTTTGGACTGCACCAGCATCTCTTTTCTAAGTTTGGCCATCTCTTTGTCCTTTCAATTTCAGTACTTTAACTAATCAATAAATTCTTTTATTTATCTGATAGGGCTGCATTTAAGATGAACATTTACCATAAATTAAAGGTATCTTATATAATTAGATATGTTATTATAAAACATGCTTTAGTTAAGGAGTTATTGATACTTCAAGTGCAAAATGATGATATAAAACCTTGATAAAAATGCACTTTTAAGTACTAACCACACCCCCCAACCAGCTTATTACTAGTCCCTAGTAATCAAAGCGTTTAAATAGAAAAACTATTTGTAAATTCCACAAAGCAAGGCATTCATCATTCAACTTCCATTAATCTATCCAGATAAATAAACTCTCATAAAGTTTATATATCTGCTCAATATCTCTTAAACAAAATATTAATAAACCTTCCTTTTTATGTGCTCAATGTATGAAAACATAGATGATGGGGCTTTAGATGATGGGGCTTTTATTGGAGAAAAATAGTATTTCGTTTCTAATGTTTAAAGTTAACTTCCTTGGGTTGGGATTATTATCGTTTCTTTTTTTTCTTTTTTTTTCTTTTTTTTCCAATATATATACATATAACTTAAAACACAATGCATCTTTAACCCATGTAACGAGCTTTCGGCTAATGACTCCCAGACCAGTTGGTCTTAGGGCATTGGGTTTTGAGACACCCCTACGAGCTTACTAACTCAGGTTACAGATACTGATACGTAGATAGTGCAATGTTTGATTCCCTTAAGCTTTTCTCCTTAACCCATATAACAAGCTTTGGGCCAATAGCTCCCAAGTCAGTTGACTTTAGGGTATTAGGTGTTAAAACACCCCTTCGGGCTTAATTGCTTAGGTTAGGGAGGCTTCGAAACCAAACTTATCTATGTTTTTATTATCATCATTTTCTCTCTTCTTTTTTTTGCAAAATATAGACTATCCCTATCCCTTAGTTGTTACCTTTAACAAAAGAACATAAGTAATGTAATAATCCAATGTGCAACCCACAATCATATGTTAAAGTGTGAGTGTGAAAATGAAGGTTTAAGAATACTTTTTAAATGAGTATATGAGCAGAATCAAGTGATAACAATGCGAGAGTTTGTAAACCTGAATATTTTAAGAAGTATTCTAATAGGCCTTGTTATGAATATTGCAAATAACCATTGAAAAATGTTTACTAAGATGCGTCTCAAGAGTCACTAAAATTCCTCCTTACTCTGCCATCCTAGTAATAACAGTTTTGTCAAATGGCTTTAAAAACAAAAGTAGTTAGTTTTTTTTTTGTCAACTACTACTACCCTCTCCCCCTAACCAAAACGAGACATTGTCCTCAATGTCATAAGGTAGAAAGATAGAGTATAGAAAACATCACCTGAAACAACGAACACTGACAAACCTGAAACACGCTTAAACAAATATAAGAAATAACAAAAAAAAAATACTATGCTATTAATAAAACCAAAAGACATAAGGTTTCACGAACGAAGGCTCAAATCCAATCTAAGCTTTTTACGGCTTTCCTTAGTTGACCAATTTATGCGACTCATGGAAGGATCAATTACAGGGATGAAAGATTGTAGTTGGTCAATCAATTGTTCAGCAGTAGCAGCAAAGATTATAATTTTTCGTGCCAAAGATGTTACAAATTCCCCGTTCCCGACTTGATCAAGAAAAGACAACAAATTATCATAAAAACCATTAACATTTAGCAAACCTATAGGTTTATGGTGAATGTGCAGTTAGGCCCAAGAGGAAATATGAAAGATCTCTTCCAATGTGCCTAGACCACCTGGTAAGGCAATGAAGGCATCAGCATGGTTAAACATTGCATTCAATTGATTATACATTGTGGAGACCTGTAGTTCCTCGCCAATTCTTTTTCCAATGATGTCCCCCTTTTGTTAAAGCTTCGGGGACAACCCTCAAAACTTGACTTCCTCCTAAAAATGCAGTTATTGCCACACCCCCCATTAACCCAAGGCTGCCTCCTCCATACACTAAATAAATCTTTCTCTCAGCGAATACCTGACCAAGATGATTTGCTGATTCTAAAAACTCTTTTTCTTTCCCAGGACTGGATCCACCGAAAACACAAATATTTCTGATGTGATGACTTGAGGAACCTGCCATTTCTACACACTTCTATATTTGTTAAATGTATGGGTTGAGTAGAAATGAAGGGAAGGAAGAGAAGATTTTATAGATGAGAAATTGAAGATGCAATCATACCACCTATATGTAGGCCAGCTGGAGTCTCACATAAACACACTCTCTCTCTTTATTTATTTATTTATTTATTTTGAAAAGGCATGTGTATGTACAGGTAGTTATGATTGTGGCTCACATCTTCCCTTGGTTTTACGTCCAAGAACGGCTTAAATGCCCTCTATGAGTCGGGGATAGGCTTCCCATCCAGTTTTCTTAAAAACTGGCAAACAGGGTCTTTTTTAGTCAGATTCCCAAGACTAAGTCGATCATGTTCTTTATGGAATTGTGGCCATTAATCATGAATAGCACGATGCACATCTCCACTAGGATGCGTCTCAAGGGTCAATAGAAAATTATCTAAAGACCCTTTACTCAGGCCATCCTTAATGAATTGTATTTTATCTTCACGGTTTATAGATACCATTCCTAAAGAATGACATGTTGCATTACAAGTCCATCTGGCACATCTGTGACAGACTTTCAGTCGTTTTGCACGACGTTTCTTTGCAAAAGTGCTTTTACCTGTTCCAGGCATGTATGAGATGAAAGAATTGGAGGACTCACCTAATAATTGGACCTTTGCTTCAATCAACCAACGAATATCTTCAGGAATTCCATGATTCATTAACAACCTCAATCTTGCACACCTAGCATGGTAAATTTTTGTAATCGCATTCTGAGGCAAAGCGGGAAAGTACTTTTTCAATTTTTCAAGAGTGGTGTCCATTTTCAAATGAGAAATGGAGAAGAGATTCAAAGAAGGGAGAAAGAGTAAAGAATTGCACAAATATACAGATATCAGTTATTATGGGAAACTGAAAGAACCGACTGAAGTCACAGAGTACCGTTATCCGCCATTTGACCGGGTTAAGAGAGACTGACAAAACAAAATTCACACCAAAAAGAAACACAAAACAATGTGAGAAAAACAAAATAATCAACCTTTATCTATAGGATCATTCAAACCAATGGATTCATTTTTACTAGGAAAATTATCAAAGTAAGCTTTCAAACGATGTCCATTTCCCTTAGAAACATTGTCATTCTTTGGATTCTCAATATCAAAGGCCCCATAAGGATACACATGTTTCTCAATAAATGGACCGCTCCATCTTGATCTTAGCTTTCCAGGACATAAATGGAGTCGAGAATTATAAAGCAAAACTTTTTGATCGATGATCAACTTTTTTGACAATTTTCACAAGTTTTGCCGAATGCATGTGTGTCCTTGAACATGGTGGGCCAATAAAATCCATTTTGTAAAATTTTCGCATTTGTCTTTTTTGACGAAATGACTCCCACATGCTTGAATGACAAAGTTTAATGACATTACTTACCTCATTGTCGGGAATGCATCTTCAAATATTTGATCGAGACAACATTCAAATAAGTAAGGGTCATCCCAATAAAATTTCTTCACTTCGTTCAAAAACTTACCTTTGTCTTGGTACTCCAATGAGTTGGCAAATCTCCTGTAGCAAGAAAATTGATATTTTTAGCAAACCAAGGCATTGAACTAAGAGAAAGTAAGGATTCATCAGGAAAGCAATCATCGATTGGTGTGATGTCGGATGTCGAATCTGTTGTCACTTTTGACAAAAGATCCGCATCAACATTTTCGGTGTCTTTTTCATCCGTGATTTTTTCCTGAGAATAAATCATTTGTAAATCTTCAGATTCATCCAATTCAATTTTACTCAAAGTAGATTCAAGTTGATCATAAACTAATTCTTCAATAGAATCTACTTCTTGTAAATCATTATCATCTCTAGGTTGCTTGCAAATATTGAAAATATTCATCTCCAATGTCATGTTTCCAAAAGATAGCTTCATCGGTCCATTCCTACAATTAATCAATGCATTAGAAGTTGCAAGAAACGGACGCCCTAAAATAACAGAAATGAATTACATGCTTCAACAGGTTATGTATCCAAGACAATAAAATCCACAGGATAAATGAATTTATCGACTTGTACTAACACATCTTCAACTATTCCTCTAGGCACTTTTATAGATCTATCGACAAGTAAAAGAGTTATAGAAGTTGGTTTTAACTCACCTAGATTGAGACTTTGAAAAACTGAATATGGAAGTAAATTCACACTAGCTCCAAGATCAAGTAAAGCTCTTTCAATTTTATGTTCTCCAATAAAGCATGAAATTGTAGGACAACTAGGGTCTTTATATTTCAAAGCATTATTGTTCTGAAGAATGGCACTTACTTGTTCGGCTAAAAAGGCTTTCTTTTTCACATTCAGTTTTCTCTTCACAGTGCACAGATCTTTCAAAAATTTAGCATAAGAAGGAACTTGTTTAATAGCATCCAGCAAAGGTATATTGATCCTTGTTTAAAGGTTTCAAAGATTTCAGAGTTGTGATTGACTTTTCTTTGTTTAGTCATGGCATGAGGAAATGGAAGTGTTGGTGGGGAATCAGTCTTTTCTTTGTAATGATCAGATTTAACCCCTTCCTTACCCTCAGAGATTGACTCATCATCATTCTCGCAAGGTTCAAGAATGGGTTTTTCAATAACCTTACCACTGCGAAGAGTGATGACTGATTTTACATGATCCATGTGTTGGCTTCCCGAACTACTTGCATTCGCATTGTATTGCCCCTTTGGATTTTGTTGTGGTTGAGATGGAAACTTACCTTTCTCTTGGAAACTGAGAGCAGATGTCAATTTTGCAAGAGTATCTTTAAAATTTGTCATGCTTTGAGCAAGTTGAGTGTTAATTGCCTCTTGCTTTTCCATAAATGCATGCAATGTTTCCTCAAGATTTCTTCTAGGAGGCGGAGCATAAGGAGGTGCATATGCATGAGAATTTTGGAAATTATGGTGTGCTTGAAACGGTGGCTGTGAAGTTTGTGCATTATTGTTATCACTCTTCCAATTGAAATTTGGGTGATTTCTCCAACCAGGGTTGTATGTTTGCGAGTATGGGTTATAGTTGGGCCTTTGAAAACTGTTTAGAGCATGGGCTTGTTCATGGAGACATTCTTTAAAAGAAGGCAAAGTTGGACAGTCATTGGTTGAATGTTCATTGGTTTCACAGATTTGACACACAATGTCTTGAACCGATTTTAGTTGACCACTCTTTTTTAATTCTAGTGCCTCGACTTTTCTAGCTAAAGATGCAAACTTGGCTTGGAGGTCATGATCTTCCCTAAGGTTGTGCATACCTCCACTAGATGTATGAGGTTGGGTTTTACTTAGTGCCTCATAAGTTCCTGTAGTGTCCCAATTTTGTGTATTTTCAGCTAGCGAGTCTAGGTATTCCATTGCTTCATTAGGGTCTTTGTCCTCAAAGGTTCCATTGCACATCAATTCAACCATTTGCGTATCTCTAGAAGTTAACCCTTCATAAAAATGTGACACCAATCTCCATGTTTCAAAACCATGATGAGGGCAAGTATTAAGCAAGTCTCGATACCTGTCCCAACATTGGTAAAATGTTTCTCCTGGTTTTTGAGTGAAAGTAATTATTTGTCTTTTAAAAAAGTTTGTTCTGTGAGATGGAAAAAAAAATTTTAAAAATTGTTGTTGCATTTCATCCCAAGCACGAATAGATCCAGGTCTCAAATTTTGTAGCCATGTTTTAGCTTTATCCTTTAATGAAAAAGAAAAAAGCTTTAACCTAATGGTGTTCATGCTACAATTTGAGTCATTATAAGTGTTACAGACCTCCTCAAATTCCTTTAAATGCAAGTATGGATTTTCTAAATCTAAGCCATGAAAAGATGGTAAAAGTTGAATACTACCTAGCTTAAAATTAAAATGAGATGCATCAGGTGGAAAAACTATGCATGAGGGTACACTTGTTCTTGTGGGATTCATGTGGTCTCTAAGTGTTCTAACCCGAATATTCTCATTATTCTCATTATGAAGCGATTGGTTATCTTTTTCGGCCATATTTTCTGAAAATGATGAGGATACCCTACAAAGTCTACCACTTAATGTACGTGACCACACTCTCATGCACGTGTAGGAAGAGAATAAAAGGAAGAAGAAAGTAAAAGAAAAAGAAACAAAACAAAAGAAACAAAGTTAGATACACGAACAATGAAAAGAGAAAATAAAATAAATAGTATAATTTGTACAAGAATTTACTTCCCCGGCAACGGCGCCAAAAACTTGACACGACCAAAAGATTGATGTCTTCTCCCAAGTGCAGGAGTGTCAGGTAATAAATAACCCGGCAAGACCGGGGTCGAACCACAGGGAGGTTAATTGTATAAATTATAGATAACAACAATAACAATAACAATAATACTAGTAGTAGTAGTAGTAGTAGTAATACTAATAATAATAATAGTAGTAGTAGTAATAGTAGTAATAATAATAATAATACCAATAATACTATTAATAATGATAATAATAAAGATTAAGAAGAAGAAGAAGTTGATGAGAACTTGAGATGGAAGATTAACGTAAGGATTAAACAATGATAACAACAAATGTCAAGGTTAGAGGACCCACTAATGGTATTTCAAACAAGTATAGTATAAACTCTTATTATTCAATTGGAAACCACACACAAAGGAGGTTCCAATCAGATTATAAATTGTTAACATGATTACATTAGTTATCTTATTCGAATAATGCTAATACTTGTAAATGTTGTCAGGCATTCAAGATTATAACTTATGTTAACAACAAATCAAGTTCCTTTCATAGCTCAGGTGTCGGTTATACCATATAGTATGGGCTATGAAAGTGCCAAGTATTTGTTGTACCAAGTGTTATACAACATAAATCTAGATTAACCATTTAACAAGCAAAGTATTAAAAGTGAACAAGATAACAAATATAAAGCATGTTAGTATCCAACATTAAGGTCCATGTTAAGTTTATATTATACTTATTCTTACACCATTAGTGTACCCTTTTCACCTTAACATAATTAACTTAGCTACACATAATGAAAGAATGAAATATAAATAAACAAGATAAAAACATAAATGAGAAAGAAGTTAACTAAGTAAAGAAAAGGAAATGAAAGGCATAAACAAGAGATTAATATAAACAAAACTTAAGTATTACAAAAGAGAGAGCAAGAGCATGATCTTGATCTGAACACCAAGATGCCTAAATACATGGAAAATGCCTCCTTTTATAGGCCAAAATTCGGAACTATTGATTTGTTGACTAATTGATGAGTGGGTGGCCACATCTTGACTTGGTGACAATCCTTATCTTCTTGTCTGCCAAAAACATCATTGATGACGTCATAATTGGAACAAACGTAAATCATGAAAGTTCTAGATAATTGTCTCATCTTTCTAGGGTAAAAATTTGAGATCATTTGGACTTTAAGAACTCGAGATATGGGCTAAACACTAAACAGTGTCTGGGCTGCAGGATAGATTCGGACTTCTTTGTTGTTGCTGCAATTTGGACTTGAAAACGGCCTTTTTAAATCTTGGGCTTCACATGAAAGTTGTAGGCCTATGTCTTATCTTTCCATCCATATAAAATAGACCTAAATCCAAGATCTGCAGCTCCAGATATGACCCAATTACCGAACAATGTTCCAGTTTGAACTGCACCAAAGATCTCTTTTCTAAGTTTGGCCATCTCTTTGTCCTTTCAATTTCAGTACTTCAACTAATCAATAAATTCTTTTATTTATGTGATAGGCCTGCATTTAAGATGAACATTTACCATAAATTAAAGGTATCTTATATAATTAGATATGTTATTACAAAACATGCTTTAGTTAAGGACTTATTGATACTTCAAGTGCAAAATGATGATATAAAACCTTGATAAAAATGCACTTTTAAGTACTAATCATTAAAATTTATGAAGTAATAAAAATTAAAGATTACAAGGGAAACCATTGTTCACATAACCCCATTGCACTGTGGATTACAATAGTAATCCATAGTGTTTTGCTTTCTTTTTAATTTTTTTTAATTTTTGTTATGATTTTTTTCAAATCTATTTTTTGTTGATTTTATCTTTTAAAATTGAGATCATTGAGAATTTAGTTTTGTAATTTGCTTCTTTTTATTTTGCCTTTATATGAGGTTAGTGTGGTTTACAGGTTTGTCAAGATAACCCAGGTTTTTCTGGTTTACGAGTTTGGTGGGTTGTCTTTTTTTTTCTTTTATTTAATTGAACTTGATTTTTTTATATAGTTTATTTTTTTCTCGTATAGTTAAAAAAAAAAAGGTTTTAGAAAAAAGTCATGTTATCAAACTTTATAAAGTAACAACAATTAAAGGGTGTGAGGAAACCATTGTCACCCACACACATTGCAATGTGATTGACAATAGTAATCCACAATGTTTTGCTTTCTTTCTTTTTTCTTTTTAAATTTTTGTTATGATTTATTTTTCAATTTTTTTTATCGATTTTATTTTTTAGTATTAGGATGGTTTGACTTTATAATTTATTTCTTTTTATTTTACCTTTCTATAAGATTAGCATGATTTACGGGTTTGTTAGGGTAACACAGGTTGCCCTAAATTACGAGTTTGGTGGTGTGTCTTTTTTATTAATTGAACTTGACTTTTTTATCATCTATTTTTTTCATATAGTTAAAAAAAAAGTTTCAAAAAAAAGTTAAGTTATTAAACTTTATAAAATTCATGGACTTATTCACATGTTTGACTGGTTGACTTGGTTCATGGATCTGACAAGTTTAACTTTTTTAAATTAGTTTTTTATCATCCTTAGATACCAGGTTAATTGGGAATTTAGTTTCATAATTGGTTTTGTTTCACTTTTTATGAGGTTATCGCGATCTAAAAAAATATCTCAGTATTGAATTGGTGTTTGATTTTGTAATCATCTATTATTGTTATCATATAGTTAAATAAAAAATAGTTTTGAAAAAAAAACAAATTATAATTTTAGTAGAGTCCATAACCCAATTCACAAGTTTAGCGTACAAGCCCGACTTACCCGATTCATAAGTTTGACGAGTTTATCCATCGATAGGATATGTTTTTTTTTTTTTTTTCTTTTAATTTTTTTATTTTATCATATAATATTGGATTGGTTGGGAAATAGACTGCATTATTGATTTTTGTTTGTTTTTAAGAATAATGGTCTCAAATGAGTGTCTATTTTTAAGTGATGCTCAATTTTATGAGCATCTATTTTTATTATATAATTAAAAAAGAAGTTCATAAAAAGTTATTAAATCCAATAAAGTACATGACTTGGGTTGCAAAGGCGGGGAGGGGGTGGGGTTGATCCAACTGTCATTGTCTCAATAATTAAAAAAATCATTATCTTGAAATTTTTTTAAAAGTTAAGTCATGTTTTTATCAATCATTAAAGTTGTATTTTGACCTATAAAATCGATTGCTTTAAGTTGAGCTATCTTTCACATAGTTTAATTAAAAACTTGAGTTAGGCAAATAGTTGAGTTGAGAGGTTTTCAAATTAACCCACTTGGTCAGTTTTAATAACATTGTTAAAAAAATCTCCATGCTCTTAATATGTTTTTATATATTTTTAAAAAAATTGGTAACCTGCTCCGCTAGAGCACATGCCAAAATACTAGTCTTTCTTTAATTTTGGTTGTATGTTACTTTATTTCCTGATGCCTTGTTTGACACTTTGATCCTTTTTTTTTATGTCTAAAGTAAGTATTTGTTGCTTAAGGTGTGTTTGAGATTGTGGTAGCGATGGAGGTTTAAAGTGTTTTTTGTTTAAAAATGCATCAAAATAAAAAAATTATTTTTAACATTAACACATCAAAACAATTCAAAAACATAATTTTTTTTTATTTTAAGTAAAAAAAATCAAAATTTAAGAGAACATGGTTTGTACCGTATTCCCAAACAAATAAGTAGGGGGTTGTCGATGCCAGGTAAGTGAGGTAGAGAAGTGGGAGAAAATACTCAAAACGTATGAAAATCAATATAGAAAAAAATGATTAAAAAAATAGATTTTGTTATGGAGCTTTAATATTTTATGATGAACCGTAAAACTTTATAACAAATTTTAGATATTTTAGTTTTATAGTTAATGTGACATGAAATTCACATTTTTTTTTATCTGAATGAGCTAATAAGAATATATTATATATTAAGAAATCAATATCATGAAAAGTTGATAGATTTAATAAGAATAATATGATAGACTTTTTACACATTATAATCTGATTATTGATATCATTCAATGATCATTTAAGCATATACGTATTATGTATATAAGATTATGCAATTTAATAATTTAAATTTTAAACTAAGATATGATGTAGGACAACAAACAAAAGAATTAAAGCCGGGAAAAAGAAAGAAGTTTTTAGAGAAGAAGCTGAGAAAAGAAAGTAAAGAAAGAGAAGAAAGGGGATTGAAGATATGCAAAGTCTGTAAATTTTTCATTAATCATCAAAAGTCCCTTAACATTTAGAAAAGTAGGGTATTAATACTAAAACCCTAACTAGAATAAGCGATTGGGCTTATGGCCCACTAAATAAAATACTCAATAATAATTAAATCAAACCCAACAAATAAAGCCAAATTAATAAAACTCAACTAAAAATTCATATAAATTAAACCCAAAACATAAGTTAAAGCCCAATCTCTCAATTGTTTGGGCTATCCTCCATCGTCTATGATCATTCGCGTGCATAAATAATATTTCAAGTTCGGTGTGCCCATCAATTCTCCCGGGGTTGAAAGAACTCGATCCCTCGGGTATAGGCCAAGGCGACTCCGATAACGCTCTCAAATATAAAGATCAAGCTGTTGTGATGTCTCTCTGATAATCTAAGTATAGTCTGAATCTGGTCGTCGAGCCCATATACTGGGATTTGCTGAAGTTCACCATCCCTGGTAAAAACAACTTGTGCATTCAAAGTAGCATTAATATGTTCTTTTTGTGCCGAAGATATGGATAATGAGGTAGAGGTATCAAAAGGAGCGTCAGGGATAGGCTGTATTTTATAAATACTGAAGTCTTTTATGTTAAAAGTAGAGTTAATATCAAAGCTTAATGGCAATTTAATGACATAATTATTTGATTTAATCATCTGCAACACTTTGAATGGTCTAGCACTACTTACTTGCAATTTATGATCGGTTTTCAAAGGATACCGTTCAGGTCCAATCTGTATCATGAAATAATCTCCAACATTAAGTGCATCATGATATTTAAGTAAATCAGCTCTAAATTTGTATTGTTCATTACTTGCTTGAATTTGTTTCATGATCTCAATATGCAAATTATAAACCCTAAATGGTAATGACTCCAAGCGACTTAGACATCCTATCGTGAGGAGATATAGGAAGGTATTGTATAGGCTTCTCGGGTTTGTAACTATGAACACTAAATGATTGAGGGGTGTGGAATGAGACAAACATTGTTTGAAACCTGTGCTGATATGGTATGGACACAATCAAGTAAACTAGGATTATCTTCATCTTCCTCATAACGTGCATGTGGTAAGGGGTCAAAGAGCTCAACATGTTGCTCTAAACTTATGATGTGCTGGACACCAAGCATGTGGGATGAGGAATCAGGTAATTCAGGAGGACTAATATCATGAGACTCTTCTAAGACCATACTTATCTCTATAGGCGATTCCTATCAAGAGTTCCCTAAAATTTCCTCCATCATTAAAGCAGACATATCAGACTCTTTCTTAACCTCAGCCTCAAGCTCATGTGGGCTCATTGTGTTAAGTCCCTCTTCTTGCACATCTTTGTCATCTAGGTCACTAAAATCCTCAAGATTAGGCTCATATACTTCAATAGTACAATATTCCTCTTTACCTATATCCTTATATTTTTGGATGACTAAAGGTTTAGAGGCACAATCTAAAGAGATATGACCAAAACCTAGACAATTAGTACACTTAACCATTGAACTAATCTTAGACACTTCATTAACAACTCGTTTGCCTTTCTCTTTCTTATAAAGTTGGGAGTTACTAGGATTAGGTCTGTGGGGTGGAGCATCTAACAAAGAATCACTACTTCTGAATTGGGACCTAATAGGGATACTATAAGAGTACTGACGATTCTTCCACTGATTCTTTGTGACCAACTTGTAGTCTTTAAATAAGGTATAAGCTTGGTTAAGGGTAGATACACCTTGAAATACAACTTCTCTTTTAAGATCATCATTTAAGCCTTTACAAAATCTACGCAAAGTCATGGCTTCATGCTCTTTTATGGCACATCTAATAATGTAATCGTTAAACTGCGTTATATACTCATTGATAGACTTATTTCCTTGTCTTAGATTGTTCCATTGGTCTAAGAGTTTATTCCTATAAAACTGGGGTAAGTACTTCTCCTGAAACCGCAGGTCTGCTGTGGTCCTGTGGAGGCGCCGCTGAAGACGATTTGGTGTGATCTGTCGGTGGCGTGGGAAGTGGCCTTCTGTAGGAGAATCTGTCACCGTGGGTCTTGGTGTGACCGACGTTGATGCATGCTGCAATCGGCGTTTTCCAGATTTGCTAAGTTTTTGATGATGAACAGTGACAATTTTGATCATTTCGGCGGCTGTTTGCTGTGGAGAAGATGAACAATGTTTCCCTCTTTTTTTTTTAGATCAAACCGGATCAAAGGTTTAGCATGAACTTAAACATAACATTAATATTTTTAGTATTTCCTTTGAAAATTGGAACTGCTAGGAGCAATTAAAACATATAGTATTATTGCCTATTTTGAGCAAAGAAATTGCTGGAAAATATTAACCAAATTAAGGTTGGTTTGTAATATAACCATCATTAAATTTCAATTAGCTGTAAATTATAAACATACACCGTGTGCGTGCGTGCGTGTGGGTGTGTGTGTGTGTCCTCTCTCAACACGCTTGCGTGCATATCTCTACAGTTGTTGCATGCATGGCTGGATATTGCTCTTCTTTTAGCAGTATAAATAAATAAACAAACTTCCCAGCTAGCTAGTTCACAGCTAATTTTGCCTCCACCATTGAGTTAGGCGCCTGGTGGCAGTTTCAAATGGAATATAAATAAGCATCCTCCGCTCAAAGGCTGATAAGAAACTTTTGCTTCATTATCGTTGTGTTTCCCATTAATTTGATTAGCTTCATGATCAAAATAATGAATTCTATAAATTGGGCCTCATACATTTCTTTTCTTTTATGTCATTTCCTTCTAGTGAATGACTCCCATGTTGCATCTGATCCTGGACCCTTCAAATCTGATATTTCTATTCCCGCTCTATTCGTGTTTGGAGACTCTTGGGTGGATAATGGAAATGGAAAATATATGGGGAATCCAAATCTATCTTCTGCGTATGGTGTGAATTTTAAAGTAGACAATCAGAACAGAGCCTCCAATGGAAAAACTATGGCAGATTTTATTGGTAAGAATAAAAACACAGACAAACCCTGCAATTTTGATAGAATATTATGGTATGAAAATTCTATAATGCATTCTAGAAGTCATGCCTTTTTCTTCTCTTTTTTTTCAAAATTTAGTGTGTTTTTGAAAATTTTATTGAGTTTTTCACCATATTTCATACAAACACCAAATTAATGAAATTCTAGAATTTTAAAGGAAGGCACAGCTATAAAATGTTAAAGGTGATCAAAATTATACAATTAACAGGAAACCTTGCCTAAAAGTTCATAAGTGATCAAGGAATATCAATTATTTTGAATCTAAATACATGTTCAAATTGCATGAAGATGCACGATCCATTAATTTTCTTTAGACTAGAAATTATTTAATAAAAGGGGATTATAATTTTATATAATCTATTATTTATCTTTGGAATGTTAACATTAATTGCAGCTCAAACTTTTGGATTACCATTTCTTCCTCCTTTTTTGAGTTTGAAGAAATCGGAAAGCATTCAATTCGGGGCCAATTATGCATCTTCTGGTTGTGGTATTCTTCCTGAAACAAAAAAATACACATATGTGAGCATTTTATGTATCTCCTTACCTTGAACTTTATTATTTGATGGTCAAGCTTAGGACATATATATACGTACATACACAAGGAAAGCTTATGGAGTCAGTTTGATACCTAATTAATTTATATTACTTGCTAATACTTATTTTTTAATCATCTTTAGGTCAAATGCATGGATTTGGATGAACAAATTGAATTGTTTAAGAGCTCCTTGAAGAATTTAAAAAATCTTGATGACTTGTCAAAATCTCTTATATTCATCAATATAGGACAAAATGACATGGACCTCAACAAAAGATTGTCGTCTAATGGTTCTCTTGACATGGGAAAATATCTTGCCGAACCATTAGCCAAACGATTACAGGTAAATATCATAAAATTAAAAGATATTAATCAACCGAATCTTGATAATGCAAAGTTAATTATCTTAACATAAACTAATTGATTTCCTTAATTGAATAAATAGAGACTTTACGATCATGGTGGACGCAAATTCTTAGTGAGCAATTCCCTTCCTCTAGGATGTAGACCATTCTCAATATCTCAAGAAAAACCCACAACACGATGTGTAGAACGACTGAACAAACTAGCTTCTGAATTTAACAGCTACCTTCCTCGGATGCTAAAGAACCTAGAATCCACTCTTTCGGGTTCTAAATTTGTCCTCTTAGATGTCTACAAGGTGTTTGAAGATGTCTTTTCAGAACCTGCTTCATACGGTAAGTGTTACTTGTTGTTGCAATTAATTATTAATTCATGTTGCCTTTTTAGTATTAATTTTCCTAGACCTCGTAGTTAGACATTTTCTTGTAAATGCCTTGCAGGAATAACTGACATAACCCATTCTTGCTGCCCCATTGATTCTATGAAGCACATCCCAATGTGTAAGGATGGAGAAGTATGCATTAACAGAAACCAATATGCTTTTTTTGATGCAATCCATCCTACCGAAGTAATGAATTCCATAATGGTAAGTCGTTGCTTAAAAGAGTCGTCCATATGTAAACCAATTAATCTGATAGAACTCGTGAAAACTTAATTCACGAGTCATATTTTATTTGTATTTCAATCCTTATTGATCTACGACTTTCTGCAACAAAGGAACAATTAATATCATATATATTTGATGGAACTTGTGAAAGCTTAAATAGTGAATCTTGTATCATATGTAATTCTATTGGCAATCCTATGAATATATATATTTTTTATTTTAATAGTCTATAATTGGCAATAAAACTATTAATATATAGACTCCTTTTGTTACCTTTCATCCACTTTTTCATTGAAATCTCATGTGCTTAATATTGCTAAAAAAATAAATATAAAGAACCTCTAGACTATCTACGTATTGGATTAGCACCTCTAGCTAGTATTTTTTTTTTTTCTATTTTGATTTTAATTCATGAACTATGATGTGCTAGGATTAGAAAGCCTTTCGTTATCATCATCATTGAAACTCCACCTTTATAATCACTAAATCAGCGCAAAAGATCCCTCAAAAACCAGTTCTAAACCCAAATCAAACTAAAAAAATTGAGTTTTTCAATTTAAAACTTTTAAATCTTAAAATAGTCAAATATGATAATAATTCAATTGAAAATTTGTACATATTGGATGAAATCTAATGGAGAGATCTAAATCCTATAACCTGTATTCCTAGCACGTGTCAGATATTTTTTTTTCTTTTAAAAATAAATTATATATACATACTTTCTTGATGCATTTATGTAGTTTTAAAAATTATAAGTATAAATAAAAAACGTATATATATAATCAAATAAATTGAGAATTATTTGTATTAATAAATAAATAATTAATTAATAATAACTAAAAAAATCAAGAAACAAGTGTAAATCAAAGATTTAATATTGCAAGTTGAAGATATTTATCCTGTTATGTTTGCTAAATTTTGTTTATTTAATTTTTTTTATTTGATTGAATAAAAAAAATATAATACTATGTATATTAAAATTATTATCTGAAAAATATTTTTATTTAAAAAACATAAGTTCATCTATAGAAAATATTTAAAAGAAAAAACACCCCAATTATCATTCCATCTATTAGCATTATATTATCCAAATATGAGAGAGGATACATCAAATCAATGTTGTATTGAGATTGCATTAATGTTTGTGTGAAAGTTATAAGGAACTTCATTGTACATTTAGAACAACTCGCAACTCGAAGGTTTTGGAAAGCATGCCAACAGCTTATTTGGCTTTGGTGAAAGACACGAATAATTGATCAATTACTGTATAATGAAGAGATATGCAATTTCCTAGCAAAGAAGTCTACATCCCTAACGTACTTTAATCTCATACATCAAATAAAACATTAACTAAAACAATGGGACTTTAGCATTACTTGAACTTTTCTTCATGATTTGTTAATGAAGCAAAGCTATACTACATAATAGGCTTTGAAAACTTAACACTTACAAACCTAATATATATATATACACTTCAATCCCATTCCGTTTGAAGATTTGTACAAAAATTCAGTAGCATTTTTTGCAGGAAGCATTATAAACATAAAACAGCAGCTTTAAGTTGGTTCAACCATGATTTCAAGCCAAGAAGCAAAAATTTAAAAACGATCACATAAGAACAGAGAGTTCTTTGCTTGCTGCTTAAGGGAAATAACAAATTTAGCAGCTCGTCTTTCACGGTTGTGCTTGGTGGTCAGGCGCTCTCCTACAAAAGAAAGATTCCACCATGTTAAAAACACAATTAGTTAACTAAACAGTGAGCAAAATTGCGTAAAGCTAAAGGCAAAGCAACAGATCATGAAGAGGTGAAATGATGGCAGTAAAGCTATAGTCCTCTGGGCTGCAAAGATCTTGCCTAAGGTTCCTAGCTCCTAGATTAATACATGAAGTTCTTGGGAACTTTGATCAAAGCAAAGCTTAGTATTCCATTCACCTTCATATCCCAAAAAAAATCTGTAAACTCCTCAAAACCCCCTAATACCAGTAGTTAGATTACGATCAAACACCATTAATTAACACAATTAACAATGAATGAATAACCTTCAGAATATGAAGGAAAATAATATAAATAAAGAATCAAAGAGAAAATTTTAAAGATGTGCACTTACATTCCAAGGTCACACAGCAAGTGACTTGCTGGCCTTTATTGAGGTATTGCTCCGGGTCTAAATCCTTCTTGCAATTGAGAAACTCTTCAATACATATAATCTTATATTATTCTCATGATCATTTAGACGAAATAATTGATTAGACATAATTAATAGCATCTATAAGCCAAGGACGAAATCTATAAAAACATGAAATGCACAAACATAAAGACAACACTTATCATAACCTCTTTCACCCAAACATCATTTAATTAGCATGTCTTTCCTTAAGAGCATCAAGAATCCAAAAAAAGGACTTACAAGCTCAACATACAGCAATAATAAAATCCAAAGAACAGCTTGAAAATAAACGCATCTCTCTCAAAATCCTTGTCAAACACCTTGTGTGCATCATGTGAAGACAGTCCAAACTAATTAGAACACTTAACTAAACCTATCACCTGCCTCCTAAGAAAGCTTCACATGACGTAAGCTTTCTCGGTCCAAGCTTGCATTTGAGGCCATATAAAACTTAAAACTATGAGTGTTGTAACACACCATAATCATTCGAGAGAGCTTGCATTCCAACCAGAAAAGAACAAAAAAGGCTCCCTCAACTTTTATAAGTAGGAAAAGTTATTCTAAGCCTTGAAATCCTTGTAAAACAATTCAAAGCAAGAGAGGCAACAATAAAGAGATTTAAGATTTCAAGGATCGGAAAAAAGTAACGAAGCGCAAGACACGGCCAAGAAACAGGAAAAAACAACAACAATGCCAGGGGAATAAGCAAAACAACCTGGAAAAAGACGAGTGACAACAAACAGGAAAAAAATGCAAGCAGACCTGTCCAGGAAAAAGGGACTCCAATTTGCAGGAGAAGAAAATCAATCAGAGTCAGAAGACAGCAAAAGAAAATTAAGGGATGCTAAAGAATTGGATTACTGCCCCCCAATAATGAAAACCAAAGAGATGAGCAGGAAGATAAGAACAGAAACAAACTTGGATAAACAGACATAGCGGAAGGTAGGGGTCCCGACCAAGTGGGAGGAGCTCCTCAGGTGCACCTTTCTTTCAGACAGCGCAGCAAAGAAAACATTTGAGTTGGTAAAAAAAAATTGGAAGCGAACCTGTAAATAACAGTCGCATATGAAGCAACGGAAGAAAAGAAGCAGTCTTGGCCAAAGGCTGAAGTTCTCAAGCAGCAGATCAAAGGGTGTTAGTATGTTCTCTCTCAGTAAGTGGCAAAAAAATAGTAGGGAAAAAAAAAAGAAGGAACTCGACTGGAGAAACAATCTCAAATGAAACAGCAAAGCAAAAAGGAATCAACATTAATGCAGCGTAGGAGCAACCAAGCTGTAGATTAACAGCTTGTCATGATTCTCTCTCTTTCAGAAAGCGCATCAAAATAAGAATCAAATGGCGAAAAAAAAACTAACCTGGGAAGAAACAGTTGCAAGCACAACGATGAAGTAATCTGCAGCAGTCCTGACCAAGGTTGAAGTTCTGCTCCTTGCAGGTAAGAGGGTGTCATTCTACCCTGTCTCAGTAAGAATTTAAAAATCAAAATAAATTTTTTTTAAAAGGAAAGACACTAAACTGGAAGAAGTGGTGCGAAAGTAACAGTGGAGTAAAAGCCTTGACGCAGCACAACAGTTCTCACGCTGCAGGCAAACATGCCATTAGTGGGTGCTATTTCGACACCATTGGACATGACATTAATCCAAGAACACAATATATCTCCTAATCCAATGCTCTAATTTGGTAATGCCATGATTATGGCCTGAAAACCAACAAAAAAGAAATAAACATGGAAAGTAATGAGAAAAGGCCCTTACACTTTGTCAGGACTGCGAGCAACGATAAGAAGACCATGTCACTGTCTTTCAGCTTCCAAAGAGAATGCAAGCACAACGAAACACAACCCTGCAAGAACAAAAATAAAGATAGCAAGCAAAACCTGAGTCTATTTTTATCCAGCCTGGAGATTTTAAAAAAGCAATGAAACAGACTCATTTGTTGTTGGCTGCGTTGCATTGTTTGTAAGCCATGGCCGAGAAGGAAAAAAGCATCGGCTTCAATCGAAGGAAGAACACACGGGAATCAATAGAAACCATGACGACTCTCAATGAAAAGACTAATCCTGCACGTTTTCTCATCTTCAAAGCAAAACGCGAAAGGCAAAACCAACAGCTGAAGCTTATTTATATCATGAGTGATTTAGCAACAACACCTTGTACAGAACAAAAAGCAAAGTGTTCCTAGAAAGGGTTGATTAGCAAGCTGCCCATGTCACAATAACAGAGTAAGCAAGCCTT
>CM027586.2:9502929-9702501 GCA_015852605.2 Populus deltoides
ATTGTTAGTCTACAATTGTTTTTAATTTATTGAATATATTTTATTGTTGCATTGGTATAATTATTGAATTGTAATTCTTAATGTTGAATTTACCTTAGGATTAGTAATTGAATATGTTGGAATAGTTAGTATAGATTAGGTCAATTGGTTGTGGCTTTTGTTAATATGTGCGAGTTTGTGGATTTGGGTAGTATCCAAAGAAGAGGAGGTCTTTGTTGAAATTTTTTTAACATTTGAATTTAATTATATAATTATTTGTATAAAATTATGTAGATCGTAGAATGAAGCGAGTTGGTCGCTCGTATATGTCGCGACTAGTTAGTCTAGCAGCATGATGATATTTCCTTAGGTGCCTCTCAAGAAGAGGCACCTACACAACCTCTGGCAACAACCGATGATGTCTCTTCCAGGTGCTACTTCAGCACAGCGAGGTGAGGTGCCTTCGCGTGGAATCAATTTACCCACAAGTACGAGACCGATGGAAGGACGACCTTTCAATGTAAGTTTGTTAAGGTTTAATTTTTTTTAAAAATTACAACATAATTTATGAAGTAATCACTATTTAATTTATTTCATTTATTTTCGGGTTCACAAACATTGAAGGTACGCCCCGAAGTAATATCATCGGCGTTTAAATCGTTGATGGAGATTCCATTGTTTCAATAGAGTTAGATATCCAAGCATCCCGAATAGATGCCTCAAATCAATGCATGGTTTGGCGATTTCAAAGTTGGTGTTAATTTATAATTTTCGACTTATTTCTAATAAATTATTAATATAATTGTAAATAAATTATTATTTTTATTTAAACTTGTTTATTTATACACAAGAGACATTCTTTGGGACGGTGAGCATAACATCTTGTTGTGAGGAGGGTGTGGGAAAATCACGCGGCAACTAGGTAAGATCGAAAACAATACAAGATTTTTTTGGACAAAAATTTATATTTCGAAATGTAATTTTTGGTTGTGTGAAGTACATTACGTGATTTTTGGTATGAAGTACTACAAAAAAGGCAAAACAAACGCAAGGGATAGGGGTTTCAAAATTTAACGATGTTGTGGAGGGATTTCAAACCGATATATATCTGGAAGATATATGGTCGCACTATATTGAGCACGTGGCGTCGGAGCGATTCACAAGACGCTCGCAATCCCGGTCTTAGCAACCTGAATCGGCCAATTCATGGCGGGGTGACAACGCACACCGGCGCTCGTTCCATTTGTCGCATGCAAAACGGATGGTAAGATTAATTTAAATGACATAGATCCTTAAATTTAGTTGTTGTTAATATATCTTTTTTTCATTATAGGTGCGCTCTTGGACGTGAGCCGCCCAATGGAGTTGTTTGTGTAGACGACGCAAGAGTCAAGACCGCCAAAAGGGGCCCTGAGTTCGTTGATAATCGTGCTCAACATTTCATGGTATGTTTATTCAACCATTTTATTTTGTAAGTTATTATGCAAGTTATTATGTTTATTGTATTGAATATGATGATTACTTTTTTTTTTTCGTGAGACCTATAATAATTGGTTGAGGGAGAGATATGAGGATGATATTTTGACCCATCCGAATTCGATCCGGATTTGTGGATGGAGGTTGGCTCGTTAGGGTGGACCCGATAAAAATCGGGTTTACGGGCTCTCTAACACTCTGGTGACAACTTGTGGGTTGACCGGTAGTGTTTCAACCATAGGAGCTCCCAATCCAAGGAGTTCGTGGCCTTGCAGCAACACCGACTCAACTCACCAAGAAATACGATAACCTATCGGTAGTTGCGCACAACTCAAAGCGTCTCATGCACAACAAATAGCGGAACAAAAAGTGGAGTCTGAGCAAATCAAAGCGTCTCAAGCACAACAAAAAGCAGAGTATGAAGCGACATGAACAACAAAAAGCGGCTTATGAACGACCGGCGAAATGATTATGAACATGGCAAATAGTGGAACATGTGCGCCTAATCTTTTTGGCCGTATAACCACCAACCTCCTCCAGGATCTCCTCCTCCTCCTCCTCTAGCTCCACCTTTATATTAATTTGTAATCAACATTATTTACCTTTAAAACTTCATTTTAATATTTTTCTTGAAACATATTGGTTTGTAATGAATATTATTTAACTTTGTTTTTTATGTTTAATATAAATTTTATTTGCATAATTGGTTTGTATTACAATTAATTTATATAGTTTTATATTATATATCCTAAATAATTTTTTAAAAATAAATTAAGAAAAAAACTATTACCAAGGGTTTTACCGACGGATGAATCTGGTCGGTATTTTTAAACACTCACAGACAGATTTACCGAAACGGAATTAATCATTTAACATTGAATTGTGACCGATCGAACAAATTTACTGAGCGGATATATTCGGTCGGTATTTCATCCACTCACCGACGGAGTTTACCGGCCGGATGGTTTCCGTCGGTTAATCACAATATCACCGGCGGAATAAAAATCAGTCAATATATTTCAAGCGGGGAATATTTTTTTGTGCGCGCGCAAATTTCATCCAGCAAAACCATCGGCAAATGGTTTTTTTGTTTTTCCGACCGATATAGCGATGGAAGGGGGAATCACCAAGGCGAGAGAAAGGCGAAAGCGTAATCATCGGTAATGATGTCGGTAAAAAATCACCGATGAACTTCTAATCATACACTGACAGAATTGGTCTATCGGTAAAATTGTGAAATCTTGTAGTGATAATATAGTAAAAACAAGAAGAACATTGATTTAGACTCAAGATTGCGAATCTGACTTTTGTTTGGACTAGAACTTATCGAAAAACAAACAAATATGAAAGTGATGAAAATGACTCAAACAAAGCCAAATATCAAAATATGATGATAGTATAATGTCAGGAAGGAAATCAACAGAAACAAAACAAATTTTGAAAGATATGATATGTTGTTATGGTTTACCAACAAGATTGATAACCGATAACGCTCAGAATTTCAATGGAATCTTTGATTATTGAGCTCTGCACTAGGTGGAATATTAAACACCCAATTCTTCTCCTTACTAACAAGAATCTCAAAAAGATCATACATAAGATAGTGGTCACCTACAAGGATTAGAATGAAATGCTTCCATACACAATTCACATATATCACACCATAGTTAGAACTTACCACGTGCAACCCCTTATTCTTTGATATACGGGATGAAAGCGGTTATGCCTTTAGAACGGGAGATTCAATCATTTAAGGTCTTATAGAATTCAAAATTGGATTGATTAATCGGAATAGGCAAAGCTGAGATTGAAGCAGTTAAATTTGATCAATGAAAAGAGATTAGTAGTGGTCGTTTATCACAACTGGTTATACCAAAGTATAATGGCTAAGGCATACAATAAGAAGGTCGGACCAAGAGTGTCTTCGTCTTCTTCTATTTTTCCTATTTGTGTCATGTATTTAGCAAGGGAGAGGGAACAAAGGAGGATTCTAGCTCAAGGATGCAAAAAACTAAGCCATGGTTTATGGGTTTTAGAACAAGAAGTTGATAAGTGTAGAAGATTATTCTATGATCTTCAAGCATCATGGAAAAAGGAGTACAACGCCAAAAAAATAAAAGACGAAGAAGAGCATTGTTGTTATTTCTCAAAAGTATGTACACAAGTGGTTAGTATGACGTGCTTATTTGAAATTCTTGTAAGTTATTACTTCCATACAATGTTGGTGGAGAAAGCTTTCAGCAACAAAGGAATTTCGAAGGCTTTAAACAAGAGGCTAATGGAGTCGCTACTAATCCTATTCAAGATTCAAAAGTGAATCTTCTTGAAGAGGGAGGGAATGATCAGATTCGACTTTGTGATATGACCTAAGCAAGGTTAGATTCAGATTTTGGCATAAAATTTTCTACCGTCCAGTTTTATGCTATTGAGCAAAACTCCAAATCCAATCGTTGGATCAAGCTGAATCTTTACCATAAGATTCCAAAGGTATGTTTCTATGTTGGGGTAACTTTTCAAGTGAATCGGAGTTGGGGAAGGACTTATGATATAGGTCGAACATGTTGTATGAATGTTGTTATTTATTTTCTTTTGACTTGTGGACTTTCTATTTGGCAAGAATCATTTTCCTACAAGGATTTTGGAGCTTGTTTTTGGGAATTTTCTAGTTCCACAAGGATTTTTAATGAGCTGCAATATAATCTCCAATTGTAGTAAGGATTCATTAATGTTTCAGAATCTTTTTTTATAAGAATTCCATATTCATCCTAGTTACACGAGGAAAGCAGGGTTGGTGGTATTTAATGACAAATTAATTATTTTATTATTTTCTTTCATGTTTGAGCTTAATTAATACCTTTTTTTGGCTAGAATTCAAGGCTTGTTTGAATCAGGTTATGAGCTTTTCAGTTTAGGGTTTTTAGATCAGTTTTGAGTGGACCTCTTATAAGTTCATATAAAGGGTCTATTAGGGTTAATTTTTCAAGAACTATCTAAACTCATGTAACTAAAATTTAGTGACCATTGATGAATATTACTTTTGAATTTTTACTTTTAACATGTGAGAGTAATTCTTGCATTCTTGATTCTTAAATGAACTGAATCTCACTTATCAAAGATTAACTGATTCCGTGGTGCCATTTTACTTTATTCCAATAGTATTGGTGTCTTGAGACAGGTTTTTATTATGTAATATTCCTATCAGATCTATTTTAGCTTTCCGGGATCAAACCTCAATCTTGATTATGAGTTATATGATCACGTGATCAGTGAAGTTTGGATCAAACTTCAATGAGTTCATCACGTTTTAATAGCCAAAAGTTTGTCAACACCGTTACGAGATTTTTGGAGACCAAGGGAGATGATGCATCTCCTAACTAAACTTCAACAATTTATAGTTCGATGGAGCTATTAGTACCCTAAATGCTATCTGCACTGCACTTTCGGTGCAGTCTAGCGCGACGTGAATAGCATTGACGATATGCAAATTCATCATCACTTGTCTGGGAGCCTAATTTATTTATGCTCATCAATTCATTTGTCTTGTCTTTATTGAAGATTCTAATTCATAAACCTGACTAATGCTTTGCTGACGCATTTTGCATGATAGCAGGTTGCACCCACCAGGCGTGTAGCCTTTGTAGTTCCACACCCCAGAGTCCAGCGGAAAAAATATTGAAGAAGGATCGGAGGAACAGTGGTTTTTCCAGTACTGCCTTCATCGATATTATATTTTACTTGTACAGCTGGTTTAAAAAAATTGAAAAATTGTCTGGAAAGGGAAAGCTAAATGTATTCCTTGTCACATCACGGCCATCTGAACATGTCTGCTTCTCAAAAATGAACTATTAGATTAAATGCTTTTATAGCAAAAGACAGAATACAGATAATAGTAGTTGTTTGAACCATGATTCGCCGCTGGTAGTATATTTTTTTGAAAAAGATAGATATACAGACTTTTTTTAATAAGTTTTTTTACATAAAACATTCTAAGTATAAATCAAAAATCTTATAAAATAATCTAATTAAAAAAATCTAGAACCATTATATAAATAGAAAAAAAATCAGTAACTATAATTAAAAACACAATTTAAAAAATCAAGAGACAAATATAAATCAAAATATTTAATCTCGCAATATGAAACATTTACTCAGTTATGTTTACTGATTTTGTTTATTAAAATAATTTTTATGCAATCATTTATAACAAAAATAGACACGCACATTAAATTGATTGAAAATAAATAAAAGAAAAAATAAATTATGCAAGGGCACACATATTAGAAATATTATCTAAAAAAATATTTATTATTTGTAAAAATAAAGTTCATCTATATAAAACATAATTATTTTTAAGATGAATAAGAATAATATCTTCAAAAATTAAATACATATAAAATAATTTAATATAAGCCTCTATTAAAAAAAGGCTAAATAAAAAAATAAAAATTATAGAGAAAGGATATTAATTCAAACATAAATTAAAAACTATTTTAAAAACACATTTTTTTAAAAAAAGTATCAATTAAAATAACAACTAAAATTAGAAAATAAAAATAAAAAGGCAACTATAGTCCAAGTGCTGCAAGCCATTTAAAAGAAATAACAAAAAGAAATGGAAAAGAAATACATACAAAATAACTCGACTAGGTTTAGTATAAGTTAATTCTATTTTAATTTGATAATAAACAAATAAGCAACAATAGTAAATGGAAAAAAAACAGAGAATACGATAACTTGAAAAAAACAACACTTTTAAAGCATGAAATTGGATAAAAAAAATGATAAAAAATTAAGTTTAGTGACACATGAGATAATATGATAGATATGTAACTTGGGTAATAAGGGGTGAGCCAACCTAGGTTCACCCCGAAACTCGTGGCACAAGCTATGAGATCAAGATAACCTAATAGAAAAGAAATTGAAGAAAGATACAAAGCCAATCTTTAAAAAATAATAATATCAAATGATAAAATAAAAAAGAATGTTGGCCCGTGTTAAGTTTTAAAACTCATGACTGGGTCATTAGATTGAAAACACCATACATGAAAAAACCATGAAGCCAAATCCCGGCAAATCAAACGTTGAAGGATGAGATCAAGGAAAAAAATCAATTACATAAAAGGACTTAAAATTAAAAACAAAATGGTAATTAAAAGAATAAGAGTGGAAATCAAAATAAAAAATAAATTAGAGGTTAAATTGAAAAGAAAAACAACTCTAACAAAAAGGAAAAAAAAATTAAAAGAATGAAGACTATATAATAAAAAATAATACATCATATAATTGGATTGAAGGATAAAATTTATAACCAATAAAACTTTTACAAAAAGACCAAGAAAAGAAATTATAAATCAAAAGAATAAGGACCAATTTGAAAAAAATAATACATGACAAATTAGAATTGAATTTTTTTACTAAATTAAAAACAAACAAAACTTTTATAAAAGGGCTAAGAAAAAGAAAAGAAATCAAAATACTAAAAATAAGGAGGACAAAGTTATACATTTAGGGAGAGAAAAGAGAAAAGAAGAAAAAAAAGGCTCATTAAATCGCCCAGCCACCGCCGACATACACCGCACCAGAAGGAAGATGAAGCGTCATCACTTCTACTAACAAGGTGAAAGGGCGGGTTTGGCCACCGGTAGGTGCAACATGTACTGCCCAAACAACATAGACACCTCTCACTTGCTAGCGCGTATATGAGACTAACAACTTTTTGAATTTTAAAATTAATTATTGACATCAAAAGAACCAAATTAGCCCTAATGACTATGGAATTAAAGAAAAAACAAAGCTGAAAAGACCAAAAAGTCTCTATACCCATGTTTTATTTTTTTGGTTTAAAGGGAAAATATATATTGTTGCTACCTAATTTTTGACCCTTATTTCGATAAATTTTTAAAAATAAAAATAAAAAAATAAGGGTTTACATGTGGCGATAACATAGAGCATCAGGGCTAATATTAAGGAAATAATATGTCAATGAGATAATTACTGAATCATAAATAATTACTGCAATATAAAATACCATAGATATATGATTTGATTCGTGCTAATTATGGAAAATAATCATTGCAATATAAAATATCATATATAGGATTTGTTGGTCTTTGGTTATAGAAGACAATCTCTACAATAATTATTGCAATATTTCCTTAAATAACACGTGTAGAGATTTTCTATATAAGTAAACCTCCAGCCATATGCAAAAAAAAAAAAAACAATTTACCGAGGATAATTTTTTTAAAAAGAGAAATTTAAGGCAACCACAAAAAAAACCCTAAACCTAATTTTTTCTCCCGACCGAAACCATGTCGTTGCCCCTATCTTTCTAATTCTTTTTCCTCTCTAAGCCTGACCACCAACAGAGCCCCTCCATTTCTCCATCTCAGCCACTGCACTCGCACAGACACCCGACCACAGCACCAACATTCTCTTCTCTCGGATTCCAGCTTTTTCCCTTTTGGTTTTCTTTTTCCCCTCAACCCCCACATGCACGACCTTCCCTCTTTAGCTGAACACAAATTCACGGTCTTCTCTCCCAACCAAGAGGCAGTCGGTGCTGCTCTCCCTCTCCACAGCACCACATCTTGCTCCTCCCCCTTTCTCGGCTAAAACTTTCCCTCTGCACACAAACTTCCTTTCTCCCTTCACCAGACCTCATTCCTTCAGCTTGCAACCACCGTGAACACCACTTACATGCCTTCCTTCTCTGTCAACACAACAACCAGAAACGAGCTGAGCCACTCGCCTAGCTGTAGCCTCCTCTGCAACCATATCCTTCCTCAGTCGCAGTGATGGAACCAACAGAAGCCACATCTTTCCTCATTCGCAGTAGCAGAATTAGCAAAAGCCAACCTTCCCTTCCAGCAACACGAGAAACAGAGGGGAAATATCGACTAGCCAGCAGGTCACCATTTCCCGTTTCATCTGCAACTGCGTCTGAAACTAGCAGAGACAACAGCCAGCACACCTGGCTCCACCGTGAACAGCGAGCAGGGACATCCTTCTTGAGCAGCAACCAGTCGTCTTCCTCCACTTTGCCTCCAGCCGCTGCCTCGCCAGGTAAGTCTTTCTTTCTTTGTTCTGTTGTGCATTGAGGTAAAAGGATTTGGGCACTGTGCGAAGGTAAATTAATTACCTTCACACTGTGCAGTGCATGCGTGAATAATTCACGCATGCAAATCTGCAATGATGCCAACTGAGGTCACCGGTTTGGGCCAATGACCCTCATTGGACCCAATTCAAAACAAACGAGTAATATCATTGGTTTTCTCGTGTATTTAGTTTATGGTTTGTATTTTTTTTTTACATTGTGGAAATACAAATCTAGTATTAAAATACCTGATTTTCCATGAAATGTTGCAAAATATATATATATATATATATATATATATGTTTGAAAAACAAAAAATATTTTCTTGTGTGTTTCATACAGCCAATACTCTAACATGTTTTGAATGTTTTTTTTATAAAAAAATAAATATTTGAAGTTTCAAAAATATGTTTTCGCATGGATTTTTTAAACACAACAAAAATTTATTTTCTTGCATTTCTGAATTTTATAACATGTTTGTAAAAATTCAAAGCGTGTTGACTAATATTCTAAAAAATATAAAAATCTTATTTTAGGGGGGAATTCATCTATTATTCACCGTTAATGTTTGGATAAAGAAATCCCTAAGGGATGAATATTTAAAATATTATTGGGAATAATTTGTTATTATTTGCTGTTAATGTTTAGATAAAGAAACCCAAGTGGTTAATATCCAAAATATTTTTCTAGGAATAATAAGTCACCACGCATCGTTGAAAGAAGCCTCGATTATAATTAAGGACATTTCAATTTTTGACTCCACGGTTTAAAGCGCTCTAAATTTCCTTAGATTTCTAAATCTTTTGTTTTTTTCCTTGCGATTTACGTAGTCGCGAAATCTTGAAAAACTTAGGGAAAACTGAGCGTTTAAAGCACAAAAAACTAAGGGAAAAATGAGCTTTTAAAGCACATTAAATCTCCTTGGATTTCTATCTTAATAAATTTAGTCTGAATCAAACACAGATTTTAAGAGATCTACATTGGTTCCCCTTGACACTTTGCAGACATATCCAAAGGTATGATCTATATTAGCCAAGGATTCTTGCTTTTAGACTTTGAACCCAAATCATTCATCATAGCAAACCTATCCTAGGAAACCTAACTAAGAGAACACCAACACCATAGCAATTATAAGGCAAACCAAACACCAAACAGCTTACCTAAGGTAGGGCATACTAGGGGTGCTAATATCTTCCCTTTACGCAACCAGTCCCTTGCCTTATATCTCTGAAAGACCAGTTAGGGTTCCTAGTGACCATAATACTAGGTGGCGACTCTCTTATTCACAAAACAAAAAAAAAAACTGAAATCAATCGAGGGTCGCCGCGAGGGTACGAAATATATTTTCACTGTATTTTTGAAAATAAAGACTTAAACACCCTTGCCGAAGAACTTAAAACAACTTGAACTGAAGGGTAGTGAATTCATTTTACTGTTAAAAAAAAAAGTCATATATACCCTAATGTGAACCTCATGATCACACAGTCACGCAACCCACACGCAAAGACGCTAATTCCCGGAAAGCCAAGTAAATCAGGTTCGATAGGAATGTGACGCAAATATAACTTGTACTTAGGCACCAGCACTATTGGAAACGGAGACCCCCACCTAACGAATATTGATTCACGAGCGAAGTATAAGGATGATGCCATGAAGACAGTTGTTCTTCGATAAGTCATTTTCAGTCCTTTAAAGAACCAAAGAAGGAAGATTATCCCACCAACACACAGCAAGTGCAGCAAAGAAGTTTATTGATATGAAAATTACGTAACCTTACATGTTTGGTTATGCCTTTATTTATATTGACTTTAGACTTAAAGAAACCTTAATGGATCCCCTTTAGGTGGTTACATACGTCAACTTACCAAAAAAAATCCCCTTTAGGTGGACTTATATGAAGCCCATTTACAATTGACTTGAATAAGTAATAATAACCCAAAAACTAAGAAGAAAATAATAAAAATAATAAAAATCTGAAAGTTATCATCCTAAATATGCTAGAATCAGATTTGTCACCCTTAAGAAGTTTTAAATAAACTAGGAAAAATCTGATTTGGAAATTTTATGTTCTTGCCCCCTTTGATGTCCTTGATTTGCTTGGATTTCCTTGTTTAACTTGGACAAATAAGAAAACAAATTTCCTCATGTGTTCTGATTTAATTACTTTCATTTCTAAGTTAGGAAAAGCATTAAATACCCGTCCCCTCTTTAGGAATAAGATATGACCAACTTCCTTACTTAATTGGAAGAATAAATTGCTGACTTTTATCCTTGTAGCATTAGGGGAAAAAAAGCCTAACAAGGTGGTATTGAGCCGAACACATCAACCCATTGTTCCACACGAATTGGGCTCTTCTTAGACATGAACTAGATGAATTAAAGGTTTTCCTTCATGCTCCTTAAATGTCCCAAGCCCCTCTAGGTCCATTTTACTCAATATGTTCTGAACAAGCTCATTCAATGCTTCTTTAAGCTTCTTTGCCCCAGCTCTTGTGATTAGCCCAATTGGCACCTCCAATGGGTCGTTGGCATGATTACGCTTGATGTTGGGCTGATCCGCATCATTCCCTCTCTCTTTAAAAGGACTCGACCTCGAATCATTACCTACATCAAATAGAGTAAGATCATAAACATTAAAGGTAGCACTAACACCATACTCACCTGGCAAATCAACTTTATAAGCATTATCATCGATCCTCTCAAAGATCTAAAATGGCCCATCTCCTCGTGGTTGTAGCTTTGATTTCTTATAGGCCGAAAATCTCTCCTTGTGCATATGCACCCAAACCCAATCGTCGGGCTGAAAGACAACATGTTTGCGCCCTTTATTGGCTTTGGTCGCATACACATGATTCCTTTTTTCAATCTGTTCGCACACTCTCATGAAGTGTTTTCACCACCTGTGCTTTACAATTACCATCCAAACTAACACTTTCATCAACGGGCAAATGAATCAAATCCATTGGAGTTAAAAGGTTAAATCCAAACACAATTTCAAATAAGCCTAACAAGGCTAGTATTGGGCCGAACACATCAACCCCTTGTTCCACACAAATTGGGCTCTTTTTGGACCTGAACTAGATGAATTAAAGGCTTTCCTTCATGCTCCTTAAATGTTTCAAGCCCCTCTAGGTCCATTTTGCTCCATATGTTCTGAACAAGCCCATTCAATGCTTCTTTAAGCTTTTTTGCCCTAGCTCTTGTGATTGGCCTAATTGGCACCTCCAATGGGTCATTGGCATGATTACGCTTGGTGTTGAGCTGATCCGCATCACTCCTTATACACAAGTAAGATCATCGGCTTGTTTTTATGTGACTTACCAATGCAAGTCACATCTTGTTGGGGAGACCATGGCAATATGATAGGAAGGCAATTCATGATGGGGTTAAAAATAGGTGTAGTTGTAAAAGATGGTAAAACCATCACTCTTGTACCTCTTACACCCAAACAGGTGTATGATGATCAAATAAAGCTAAAAAGTGAGCATGAGGCGATGGGGGAGAGAAAATCAAGGTGAGGAACAAGGGGAGAGAAGACCATCAGATTTGGCTAGAACTCAAACCACTACAACCCATTTGGCCACCCATCCAAACACAAACAAATATTCAGCCAACACTCCAAACAAATCAAACCATTCGACCACAACTCAAAAACACCCAAATCTGGCTGAGAGTGGAGGTAAAACAAGAGGAGTGAAGAAAGTCAGTAATGGTGATGAGAATTGTGTGGAAAAACTAAAGAAATAACCCAATTTTTATGCTAGAGAGGGTGAGATCAAATCTGCATTTTTCACTAACAAGCCAATGATTTTACTTGTGTACAAAGAGGCTTACTTTAATACTAACGATCTTGATCATATTGTGCCTAGTGTTGTTATTACTTTGTTGCAGGAGTTTGATGATGTGTTCCCCGACGATACTCCTAGCGGATTACCACCATTAAGGGGGATAGAGCATCAGATTAATTTCGTACCCGGAGCTTCAATTCCTAACCGGCCAGCCTATAGAAGCAATCCTGAGGAGACGAAGGAGCTTCAAAGGCAAGTTGATGAGCTGATGGAAAAGGGCTACATTTGTGAGAGTATAAGCTCGTGTGCTGTACCCGTGCTACTTGTGCCTAAGAAGGATGGAACATGGAGGATGTGTGTTGATTGCCGAGCCATCAACAACATACCCCACTTAGCATGTCTTCGGTTTAGTTTTCTTCGACCCTTAATATACTTTAAAGATTCATGGTCAGTATGCACAGCAAACTCCTTTGGTAATAAGTAGTGATGCCATACCTTTAAAGCCCGGATCAAGGTATAAAACTCTTTGTCATAAGTTGAGTAGTTTAATCGTGCACCGTTAAAATTTTCACTAAAATATACAATAGTCTCATTTCTTGTAATAAAACAACCTCATTCCAACCCTGGAAGCATCACACTCTATCACAAACATCGTAGCAAAATCTGGAAGTGTTAAAATAGGCACAGTACATAACTTCTCTTTAATCAACTTAGAAGACTTTTGTGCATTTTTGCTCCACCGAAACTCACTTTCCCTTTTCAAACATTCGATCAAAGGTGCAACTATAGAATTGAAGTTCTTCATAAATCGCTGATAAAATAAAGCCAAACCATGGAAACTCCTTACATCAACAATAGTAGAGGGTTTCAACCAATTTTTAATGGCATTTATCTTTTCTTTGTCAACCTTAATCCCACTACTATAAATGATATAACCAAGAAATACAACACTTTATTGAAATAAATGCACTTCTCTAGTTTCCTATATAATTTAGCATCTTGCAAAGGTTCAAATACAACCCTAAGATGCTCCACTTAATCATCAAAAGTTCTACTATACACCAAAATATCATCAAAATACACGACAAGAAACAATCCAATATGCTACCTGAAAACATGATTCATAAGTCACATAAATGTACTAGGTGTGTTAGATAGCCCATATGACATTACCAACCATTCATACAACTCATGTTTAGTTTTAAATGTTGTTTTCCACTCATCCCCTTCTTTCATCCTAATATAATAATAACCAATCATCAAATCAATCTTAGAAAAGAACACAGTACCATGTAACTCATCAAGCAAATCATCAAGTATAGAAAATCGATACTTTATTGTTATCTTGTTGATTGCACGACTGTCTACACACATCCACATAGTTCCATCCTTCTTCGGCACAAGCAAGGTAGGCACGGAACATGGACTAAGTGGCTCTCGCACGTAACCCTTCTCTAAAAAGCTCACCAAACTACCTTTGAATCTCCTTTACCTCCTCTGGATTACACCTATAGGTTGTTCGGTTTGGAAGTAAAGCTCCTGGCACCAAGTCAGTTTGATGCTCAATCCCACAAATAGGTGGTAAACCCTTAGGTAACTCTTCTAGAAACACATCTGAAAACTCCTGAAGCAACTTTATAATTTCTACATTCTCTACTTGCAATGATGGTTTTGCCCATACCATGAAAACAACCCCAATCAAAGCTAATGCTTGCTCGATGTCTACCTTCTTGGCTAACATAAGCCCTTTACCCAATTTCACCTCATTTTGTTGACTTTGCAACTGATCCTCTCTAACTTGTTAAGAACTCAATGGCAAACAAATTCACCTTTTTCCCATCCATTATAAACAAGAAAGTATTTTTCCATCCATTGTAGGTTACATCTTTATCAAATTACCACGGATGCCCCAATAAGACATGACTAGCTTGACATCGGAGCCACGTCACACAAAACCTCATCATGATAGGTTTTGATGGAAAAGGGCACACAAACCTTCTTTGTCACCCGAATATCTCCATTCCCATTAAGCCACCATAAACTATACAGTTTTGGATGTGAAACAATAGTTAAACCCAACTTCTCCACCAAGGTAGTGGGCACAACATTAGTGCAACTTCCATTGTCAATAATCATTCCACACACATTATCTTGAATCTTACACCTCATATGAAAAATGTTCTCACATTGTTCTTCACTAACATCAATTTATGTATTCAAAACCCGTTGCACCACTAACAAATCCCCTTCCACTAGCACAAAATCTTCTCCATGCGTATCCTTAACTTCAGTTTTGGCCTCATCGCTACTAACCATCTCTCCATGTTTACCATGCACCACCATAACTCTCTTGTTCGGACATTTTGATGAGGATCGACCCAACACCAACCGTAACCATGTCAACGACCCATTGGAGGTGCCAATTGGGCTAATTACAAGAGCTAGGGCGAAGAAGCTTAAAGAAGCATTGAATGGGCTTGTTCAAAACATATGGAGCATAATGGACCTAGAGGGGTTTAAGACATTCGAGGAGCATAAAGGACAACCTTTAATTCATCTAATTCAGGTCCAAGAAGAGCCCAATTCTTGTGGAACAAGGAGCTGATGTATCAGGCCCAATAACAGCCTTGTTAGGGTTGTTTTTTCCTAATGCTACAAGAATAGAAAGTCAGCAATTTATTCTCTTAATTAAGTAAGGAAGTTGGCCAGATCTTATTCCTAAAGAGGGGAGGATTATTTAATGGTTTTCCTAACTTAAGAAGGAAAGTAATTAAATGAGCAATAAAGGAGGAAATTTGTTTTCTTATTTGTCCAAGTTAAAGAAGAAAATCCAAGTAATCAAGGACATCAAATTTTCCATATCATATTTCTTCTAGTTTATTTTGGACTTCTTAAGGGTGATAAATCTGATTCTAGCAGATTTAGGATGGCAATTTTCAGATTTTTATTATTTTCTTCTTATTCCTTGGGTCAATTATAACTGGGATTCATATAAGTCTACCTAAGGGGGGGTCCATAAGGGTTTGTTTAAGTCTAAAGTCAGTATAAATAAAGGCATAACCAAACATGTAAGGTTATGCAATTCAAATTAATAAAACTTTTGTTTGCTGTACTTGTTGTGTGTTGGTGGGATAATCTCCCTTCATTGGTTCTCTAAAGAACTGAAAATGACTTATCGAAGAACAATTGGCTTTGTGGTGTCATCCTTATACTTCTCGTTCAGGAATCAATATTTGTTGGGTGGAGGTTTTCCGTTTATAATAGTGTTAGTACTTAGATACAAGTTATCTTTGTGTCACACTCTATCAAACGTGATTTACTTGGCTTTATGGGAATTGATGTTTTTGCATGTGGGTTGTGAGACCACATGATCACGAGGTTCGTATCATTTGGTATTTCTCACTACACAATACACTAAGTACATTTCGCAAATGATCAAGATGCTAATTTAAGTTCTTGCTATAGATTTAATATTAGGGGTTTATTTTATTTTGTGAGCCATATAACCCAAGACTTGTTTAAGCTTAATTAATACTTTGTTTCAGTTAGGATCCAAGGCTTGTTTGGATTAAGTTATGGGCTTTTCAGTTAGGGTTTTGGGTTAGTTTTGAGTGGACCTCATATAAGTTCACATAAGAGCGTCCATTAGGGTTAATTTTCAAGAACTATTTAAACTCATGTAAGCTAAAATTTCGGCAGATTTGATGATAATTACTTCTGAATTTTTCATTTTTAATGTGTTAGAGTGATCCTTGTATTCTTCGATTCTTTGTTGAACTTTCAACTCTTCAAAGAATTAACCATTATTTGTTGTGAATTTATACCTCCTTTGCTCGTCTCTAGGTGTAGGCGCTGTGATCGAATTGGTTTATAGTCTTGTTGCCTTGGAGCAAGTCTTCCATTGTGATAAGCTCATTCAAATCTCAACAAACTTGGATTAGATTGATCTTGGGGTCTCGAATTCCATTAAATTCCGCTAGGGTTCGCATTAGGTGGTATCCGAGCTGATCTAATCACAGGTTATATCCTTTAATTTGAGTCTTTATTATTTCTTGTTTGATTCTTGATAGATTCGGCCACCTAAAAAAAAAAATTTGGGATCTTACTTCTTATTGCTTTGTCGAACACTTAATCATAAGTTAGTGTTCTTTTGATGCTTCCTTGATCAAAATCGGGATACACACCTAAGTTCTTGATTTGTTTTTTTTTTTTTGGTAAGTTGACGTATGTATTAAAAGAAGAAAAAAAATTATAAAAGGAGGCTTGATCTTGAAATCTAAGTTCTTGATTTGTTTTGTTCTTGCCTATATATATATATATATATATATATATATATATATATATATAAAAGGAGGCTTGATCTATATATATATATATATATATATAAAAGGAGGCTTGATCTTGAAATCTTGATTGCTGCCGCATAAAAAAAATTAAAAAAATCACTTTGTTTGAGTTTTGGCCAAATACATGCTTGAAGAAACCTTGATCATTAGGCAATTGGTTAGTCTTGATTCATGAATCTTTTAGTAGTCTTGATAGTGTTCTTGAAAATTTAGGTAGTGAGTTGATTTCTTGAGTTTCTAGAATTTTCTTGAATTAAATCCTTAGTTCTTGATAATTCGTAATTGTTTAGCTCTTTTCTGATTTTTTTTTTGTGTCTTCAAATCATCATATTATTCGTACAAATTTGCATTACTATTCGTGAATACAACATTAAGTTTCGTTTTGTTAGTTTCGTAATTCTTTGCTTCTTGAGTTTATATTGTGTTTATAAATTCACTGCGTAGTTGGTTGTTTTTCTGAAATTGTTGCTAGGTGATCTTAAGAACTAAAGAAAGGCAATTTTGATTGAAAAAAAAGGCGTGGTGAGCATATTAGAGTGAAAATCCTATATTTTTGTGTGAAACACGAATGTGCGAGGTATTATTTTATTTTTATTTTTTTGGCTAACAATTTCGGGCAGGTATAAAAGAAAAAAAAGGGAGATAATGTCTTCTAGCAGTGTGTCATCGAAAAAGAGGGGAGTTCTAGAGGATGGGCTATCTAAAATGCAAAAAGAGATGGAGTTCATGTTTGGAGAGATGATGAGTATGTTTGAAGATAGGTTTGAAAATTTGAAGACTAATGTTGAAAGTGGGCTTGGAAAAAAGGGTAGAGAAGCTAGGAAGAAGGAGAGTGTTGCTGAAAACTCTAGAGAAGGAGCCGAAGATGATTTTAACCGTGGTAGTGAGTTCCATACACATAAGAATGACTTGTATGAGGCTCGGCCAATGAAGGGTAGAATTCAGCCGGATAGGAATTCTGGGCATAAGAGGAATTTTGATGATAAGGGTGATGTAGATCAAAATTTGGATAGTATTAAGTTGAAAATCCCAGCATTTAAGGGAAAAAATGACCTTGAAGCTTACTTAGAGTGGGAAAGAAAGGTAGAGATGATTTTTAACATTCATAGGTGATACGATCCAATAATGGTCAAATTCGGATTCTGACGTAAAATGTACAACTATCCAGTTTTATGGCAACAATCATAATTCTCAATCCAACCGTTAGATCGAGCTAAAATTTTATGTGAAGTCTCCTAACATATCTTCTTACCTTTGGTTAACATTTCAAGTTAATCAGAGTTTGGGAAGGCATCTCAATATAGGTCAACAGAGGCTGTATGAATTTTGTTATTTACTCCCTTTTGACTTGTGGACTTCGTATTTGGCTAGGATTCTTTTCCTAAAAGGATAGGCAACTTATTTTGGAAATCTACTAATTCTACAAAGATCTTTAATGGGCTGCAACATAGTTTCCAAGTGTGGCAAGGATTCATAATTATTTCATAATCCTGTTCTTACAAGGTTTCCTTATTCATCCTAGCTACAAAAAGGAAAGAAGACTTCATGATACAGTTCAGCCTTGTGATACGACCCAAGTAAGATCAGATTCGGATTTTGGCGTAAAAATCCGTCCGTTGGATCGAGCTAAAAGTTTATGTGGACTCTCCAGACATGTTTTCCTACTATGGGTTAAGATTTGAGGTCAATCAGAGTTTGGGAAGACACCACAATACTGGTCAAAAGAGGCTGTATGAATTTTGTTATTTACTTCCACTTGACTTGTGGACTTCCTATTTGGTTGATGTTTTAATTCGAGGTTCAATTCTGCCGCATAAACACTACTCTTAGTGAACCATAAGCAAACCACCTTAGAATCAATTGAAACTTCATATTCTGTTTATTGGGTGTGATATCGCATTTTATGTCAAATTTGAGCTTATTTTGATATCGTTGGCTTGAGGTTTTAATTTGAGATTCAATTCTGCAGCAGAAACACCATTCTTAGTGAATCATAAGCAAATCACCTCAGAATCAATTGAAAATCCATATCATATCTATTCAAGGTGATATCACAACACGAATAAAATTTGGTCTTATTTTGATATCGTTTGCATGAGGTTTTAATTGTAGGTTTAATTTTGCCACAAACTGATCATACAAGGGGTTTGGGTACCTAGACATAATAGAAGGACCTATAAACTTATATTTGTTGTTGTCTTGGTATCCTAAGACTATATTTTAAATTTGAGGTCATTTGGATTGCGTTTTCTTTAGGTTCCAGAATCGAGTTTTGTCTTGCTGTAACGGGTTTGTTTGGTGTTGTCTTTCAAAATTTGTTTTGTTTCGTTGATTTCGTTCCTGCCATTATACTATTGATTAGTACTTAAAAGTGCATTTTTATCAAGGTTCTACATCATTATTTTGCACTTGAAGTATCAATAACTCCTTAACTAAAGCATGTTTTATACTAACATATCTAATAATATAAGATACCTTTAATTTATGGTAAATGTTCATCTTAAATGCAGGCCTATCACATTAATGAAAGAATTGATTGATGAGTTGAAGTACTGAAATTGAAAGGACAGAAAGATGGCCAAACTTAGAAAAGAGATGTTGGTGCAGTCCAAACTGGAACACTGTTTGGTAATCGGGTCATATCTGGAGCTGTAGATCTTGGATTTAGGTCTACCTTATATGGATGGAAAGCTAATACATAGGCCTACAACTTTCATGAGGAGTCCAAGATTTAACAAGGCCTTTTTCAAGTCCCAATTGTAGCAACAACGAAGAAGTCCGAATCTGTCCTGCAGCCCAGACACTGTTCAGTGTTCAGCCCATATCTCGAGTTATAGAAGTCTAAATGATCTCAAATTTTTACCCTGGAAAGATGAGACAATTTCCTAGAACTTTCATGATTGAAGTCGGTTTAAATTATGACGTTATCAATGACGTTTTTGGCAGACAAGAAGATAAGAATTGTCACCAAGTCAAGATGTGGCCACCCATTCATCAATTAGTCAACAAATCAATAGTTCCGAATTTTGGCCTATAAAAGGAGGCATTTGCCATGTATTTAGGCATCTTGGTGTTCAGATCAAGATCATGCTCTTGCTCTTTCTTTATATTTTGTAATGCTTAAGTTTTGCTTATATTAATTTCTTGCTTATGTTTTTCATTTTTTTTTTTTTGGTAAGTTGACGTATGTATTAAAAGAAGAAGATACAAACTATATAAGGGGCATACCCCAGATTTACAATGATAACAGAAACATAAAACAACAGATGGCTACAGGCTAGCCACCGACCCTAAAACTGAAACCTCACTAGATTCGTGAGGGAAACCAAGACAACCAGCTAACTAACAAATTAAGAATCTATGGTATTCACCCTCCAAGCTCGTTGGATCCTTTTGTTTTCATTTGTTGGTACGACATTCCTCATCAAATCAAGCTTATCACGAATGATACATTCGATTTGATTAAAGACCAAATTCGAAGTTCTAGACATTCCAGCAAAGATCCTTGCATTCCGTTCTTGCCATACATGATACACTGTAGCCGCAAAACTTAGTTTACGAGAAAAATTGATGAAACTCTTGCCATGCCAAGAGATGGTGGCCCATCGAATCCATTCATCCCAGCCTTTTGTCATTCTTGGAATGTCGCATCTGTCACAAACATCCCACCGGATCGCTTTAGTATAGGAGCATTCAAAGAACAAGTGGTTGTGATCCTCATTGTTGCGAGACGAGTGAGCATCTATTGGGACCATGTATACCAAACCGATGAAGTTTATCTTGAGTTGTGAGTTTCTGTTGGACAGCCATCCATAGAAGAAATGAATGTCTTGGAACAGCATTCTTGAACCACACAATGTCATGCCATTCAACCATCGGCGATGACGTCTTAGTTGTTCCCAAGCTACTTTGACCGAGAATCTGTGATTTGGCGAATCCAACCAAACTATCTCATCCTTTTGCCCCATCTTAGGATTAGAATTGGAAGGAATGGCTTCTATAATGGGGTGCCGAGCCAATAGCTTGGGTGGTAGGAGTTTTCCATTCGAAGTTCGAATTAGCACATTCACCTTCACGTTCTTGGCCATACCCGAATCATAGATGAATCTTTCCCCGTAAGAATCCATGAGTGGGCTTTGAGGATGCCAATTATCAAACCATAGAGAGGTTGTCATTCCATCTCCTATGATGTACTTCATCTTCGGCCATGCTAAGGATCTGAGCTTTAGAATCTTTCCCCAAGCCCAAGAGCAATTGCGTGGCGTCTTGATTGTCCGGAAATTCCTACCTCGCAACAGATTGGATCTGATCCAAGTAGACCATATTGAGCCATCCGAGTCATTGCACGAGTTCCAAATGTGTTTCAACAAAGCAATCTTGTTCCATTCTGTTATCCTTTTTATTCCTAGCCCCCCTCCTTTTTTTGGAAGACATACCGATCCCAAGCCACTTTAGCCCCAAGAGTTCTCATATCCGAACCCCGACCAAAGAAAGGATTTCATAATTTGCTCCACATTTTTAATTACTTGCCCAGGTAGGAGAAAGAGAGATGCCCAATAGACTGTATGGAAAATAAGACTGAATTAATCGGTTGTAACGGCCCCTGCATACGAGAGTGTTCTACAAGTCCAATGTCGAACTTTAGAGGTGATTCGATCCACGAGGCCCTTACAATAAATAAACCTTTAGTGCGGGCGAGAGAAGAGGTACTCCCAAATATTTCATTGGGAGCTCCCCTCTCTAAACCCAAGAATATGAATAATTTGTTCCCTCTCAAGCATTTAACACACCGCTCAAGAAGACGTCGCTTTTGTTTGGATTTGGATACGGACTGATAGATCTTGAAACTTTGTGAGCACACAGTTCGATCATACGGATTGAGTTTACATCCCCCAGTTGCTAAAAATCATCAAGTCATCAGCAAAACAAAGATGAGAAATTCCGTCCTTCTTGCATCTCCGGTGGAACTTGAATTCTTGGTTGGCACTCATCTTGCGGAATAGCCCCCGGAGGATTTCCATACATAGGACAAACAAATATGGGGACAATGGATCCCTTGTCTCGACCCTCTTCCCCCCTTGAAAGTAACCCGCAAGCTCACCATTGACGTTGATAGAGAATTGACATGATGTAACACAAACCATGATCCAATCAATGACTGTTCTAGGGAATCCCATTTTTATTAACATAGCATCAACGAAATCCCACCGCGACCGAGTCATAAGCCTTCATCGGATCAACTTTCATAGCACAACGAAAGGTCCCGTGAGATTTATGATAGCCTTTCATTAGTTCCCCGAGACAAAAGAATGTTATCACCGATTCTCCGGTCCCGAGATAAAAGCAGTTTGATATGGGCCAACTAAGGATGGCAAAACAACTTTGATTCTCCCGACTAGAATCTTAGCGATGCATTTGTACACTGTATTGCAGCAAGATATAGGACGGAAATCTGTCAACCTTGTAGGCTTAGCAACTTTAGGAATAAGGGAAATGGATGTAGCATTAATTTCTTTAAGCATTCTACGAGTCTGAAAGAAGGATCTAACAGCGTTGATTACATCTTCCCAACTATGTGCCACATTCTTTTGAAGAAACTGCGTTAAAGCCATCCGGACCAGGGGCTTTGTTGTTCTTCAAACTAAACATAGCATGCTTAATCTCCTCCCTTGTTACATCTTGTGCGAGAACATGCTGTTGCGTTGAAGACAGTTTCAAGTTAATTGTCGATTCCATCACTTCCTCGTTCAGAACCTTAGGCATCCGATCAACACCTAACACACGATGGAAGTATGCAATTACTTCTGATTTGACTGCCTCGTGTCCTTCGACAACCTCTCCATCCTCCCTTGTAAGTGATAGAAGCTTATTTCTATTCTGTCTTCCATTTACCGATTTGTGAAAGTAGCTAGTATTCCGATCCCCCAAGCTAAGCCATTGTATCCTTGCCTTCCGTTTGAAAAAACTCTCTTCAGCCCCGACGATAGAAGCGTATTTATGAAAAAGCATCCCTTTCTCGCATGCACAAAATTGGATTCTCATGCATTGTGCAGAGCCCGTTGAGCCTTATCCATTTCGTTTTTTGCATCTTTCACTCTATCCTGAAATGTTGGAGAAGTGAGCCATATTGAAAAGTTTCAATTCCTGCTTTAGCTTTCTTAGTTTGCAACCACAGGCGATACATTGGACAACCCCCCGAATTCTGATCCCATACCTTCTTCACCAAGGGCATGACCTCGTCATGATCCATCCACATATCGAAGAATCTGAATGGTTTCTTTATGTTCTGATCATTGCCAATAACCCTTACCACCATAGGAGAATGGTCTGATATACCCGAAGGCAAAAATCTCGCTTCCGATAATGGAAATTTCAGATTCCACTTCTCATTGACAAGCACTCTATCTAGTTTCTGCATAATCAGATTCTCAGGACATTGGTTGGACCAAGTATAATGCATACCTGAATACCGAAGATCATCTACTTTCGCTTCTCGAATACATGTATCCAATCTGTCCATAGTACCAGCCCACGTAGTAGACCCTCCTAACTTTGTCCGACTGGTTGCGGATAGCATTAAAATCACCCATAAGAATCCACGGGGTTGACTCCCATCCATCACTACGACTCACAATATCAGACCATAATGCCTCACGTAAGGAAGCATTATTGTCTCCATAAATAATTGAAGTATTGAAACTTATATTGGTAGCTAATATAGTGATGAAACATGAATAGCCTGGTCTGACATTCCAAAAACATCCACCTTCACCGTATCAGCATTCCAACAAACCCAAATACGCCCACGACAAGAGAAATCATAATTATACAAGAAGGACCAAGAACGCAGAAGAAGTTGAGAAACATTATCTTTATTCTTGTCTTTAACTCGAAGTTTCAACCAGACCAAAAAGAGCTATCCTCTCTTGATGGATGAGCCGACGCAATTCTGAATGCTTTATAGGATCATTCAAACCTCTAATATTCCAACATCCAATAATCATAGGAAATAGAGAGGAGTACAAACAGCAACACAAAGATTACCTTGACGTGCCTCCTGGAGAGGAGCCAGATTTCTTATGCTTTTTTGAAGAAGCTTTTGAACCCTTTTTCTTTTTCTCTAGAGAGTCTCTAGCCTTAATTGCTAACTGATTAACAGTTTCCCTTTCGGTGGAATTCAGGGTTTGAGGGGTTGTCAGGATCGTTGATGTTGACTCCTTATCAGTTTGTTCCCCATCTGTATCACCTCTCATTGCGTCCATATCTTGATCTAAAGCAGTAATTGCAGCCCCTTGCTCCTGATTCATGTCTTCTCGTAAACTCTTCAAGACAAGAGGAGAGGAAGGATTTTCATCTTCATGACAAGCAGCATTGTGCACATCTGATGCCGCATGATCAATCATCTTACAATCAGACATACCAGATGTTGAACAACCATTCTCATTACAATTACCCACTTTAGATGCCAAGGAGGCATTCTCCCCACTCAAAGAACCCTTGTTTCGTTTTACCAACTACCCGCCACCAAACGATTCCGCTTGTTATCCAGATTTAGAGTTCATAGCTCCTAGATTCCTCTTACCCTCTGCCACCACTTTAAGATTATCAATGTTATTAGTAGCACATAGCGCTGTGGTGTGTCCAAAGACATTGCAATTACTGCACTTCGACGGTATCCATTCGTACTCAACCAAAATTGGTATGAATAACCCATTTGGACAGCGAAGATCATATTCCTTAACCAACGTCTTGAAGCATCTATCTCAACGCAAACTCTTGCGTAACTAAGCCTTTTTACGCAACAATGTCGTATGATCGGCATGAAGAGGGACTCCAATAGCACTCGCTACAGCTCAACCCCTTAATAGTCAAATACTACAGAGGGACATTATACACCGAACCCATACCTGGAACTCGGCCAAATCATCTTTCAAAAATTGCATGTTCTGCCAACGTTTAAGCACCAAAGGCCGTTGGCCATGTGCCATGGGGCTCGTTCAGCACATTAGTGGCATGATCAACGGAATCAAAATTGAAGATGTAGAAACCGTTATCCAAGACAAAACTTCGATAGACCGTAGGAGCTCCATATTCCGTTGGCAATAGAATTAACCACGGGATACGGTAATTTCTCGCCCCACAAAATGACCAACTAGGGTGGATTTCCAAAATTCGCAGACCATCTTCAAACACATCAAGTGGAGGAGCTACTGTCACACGACCATCCGTCATAGTAGGGGGAGCAAAGTGCAGATTACGGACTGAACTAATGCCAAGGGTCTTGCTACCCTCATTGTCATCAACATCAGAACCCTTCAAAGCAGTTAAAAAGTTCAATTTGGGTCTAGGTTTTAGTTGTTCTTGTTGATGAGACCCTACCTTCACCTCATCAACTTTAGAACCCAACACATGGTTCATTTCTGGAACAACATTAGGAGCTTGGACAGTAGAGTGGTTCTCTATACTAACATCAGAATCTGCTTGAAATTGAGAAATCTTCATCCCATGGCTATTCAACATATCTTGCAATTCTAATCTTAATGTATGTCCAGACTTAACTTGATTGTGTTGTTCAATGTTAGAGAACCATTGGAAACTCAGAAATAACAGCAACCTAACTCATAAACAACAAGATGCAGAATAGTTCATGAAGGAAGGAGAGAATTACAAAATTACGAGGCCAATATCTCCCAGCACACTGATTATAACAATGATCCGTTCGGTCAAAATGTAGAGTGGGTTCCGAAGAGCAACATACTAAAAAATGGTAACGATCCAACGGTGAACAAAGGAGATCAAGCTATGACAAACCACTCTGAACTAGCAAGAAAAGATGAAACTTTTTCCAAAGAACTGTGATTTAATCTTCACATAAGGTAAAGCCCTTCATGTCTATGATAATCCATTCACTATACTGCAACTTCACCACTTCTCCATAGTTCCAGAACTGAAAATGCAGAATAGTAGAAATATTGCGAGATCAATATCTCTTACCTCGTTGATTGGATAACAAATCCGTTCGGTCAATGTTGAGAGAAGGTTGGAAGGAACAACATAGTCAGAAATGAGAACAATCCAACGGTGGACGGAGTAGATGTAGCTCCAACAGCACCACTCTCTCTCTCTTTTCTCTCTCTCACTAATCTTCACATAAGGTTCATATTTTTCATTTCCTTTCCTTGTTTATTTATGTTTCTATCTTTCATTATGTGTTGCTAAGTTAATTATGTCAAGGTGAAAAGGGTACACTAATGGTGTAAGAATAAGTATAATATAAACTTAACATGGACCTTAATGTTGGATATTAACATGCTCTATATTTGTTATCTTGTTCACTTTTAATACTTTGCTTGTTAAATGGTTAATCTAGATTTATGTTGTATAACACTTGGTACAACAAATACTTGGCACTTTCATAGCCCATACTGTATGGTATAACCGACACCTGAGCTGTGAAAGGAACTTGATTTGTTGTTAACATAAGTTGTAATCATGAATGCCTGACAACATTTACAAGTATTAGCATTATTCAAATAAGATAACTAATGTAATCATGTTAACAAAGTGATAAGCTTGATTTGATGAGGAATGTCGTACCAACAAATGAAAACAAAAGGATCCAACGAGCTTCGAGGGTGAATACCATAGATTCTTAATTTGTTAGTTAGCTGGTTGTATTGGTTTCCCTCACGAATCTAGTGGGGTTTCGGTTTTAGGGTCGGTGGCTAGCCTGTAGCCATCTGTTGTTTTATGTTTCTGTTATCATTGTAAATCTGGGGTATGTCCCTTATAATGTTTGTATCTTCTTTTTTTAATACATACGTCAACTTACCAAAAAAAAAATTTATAATCTGATTGGAACCTCCTTTGTGTGTGGTTTCCAATTGAATAATAAAAGTTTATACTATACTTGTTTGAAATACCATTAGTGGATCCTCTAACCTTGACATGTGTTGTTATCATTGTTTAATCCTTACGTTAATCTTCCATCTCAAAGTTATCATCAACTTCTTCTTCTTCTTCTTTATTATTATTATTATTACTATTACTATTATTGTTGTTGTTATTGTGTTACTGTTAACTATAATTTATACAATTAACCTCTCTGTGGTTCGACCCCGGTCTTGCCGGGTTATTTATTACTTCGACACTCCTGCACTTGGGAGAAGACATCAATCTTTTGGTCGTGTCAACTATCATCATATTTTGATATCTGGCTGATGTTTGAGTCATTTTCATCACTTTCACATTTGTTTGTTTTTCGATAAGTTCTAGTCCAAACAAAAGTCAGATTCGCAATCTTGAGTCTAAATCAGTGTTCTTCCTGTTTAAACTCTATTCTTGTCTTCGTCTTCTTCTTCTTCTTCTTTTTTCTCTATTTGTGTCATGTATTCACCAAGGGAGAGGGAACAGAGAAGGATTGTTGATCAACGATGCGAAAAACTAAGCCAGAGGAAAAGAAGGTACAACGCCAAAAGAATGAAAGACAGAGGAGAGCCGCTGTGGTTATCATTCAAAATTATGTACGCAAGTGGTTAGTACGGTGTGCTTATTTGAAATTCCTGTCACTCACTACCTTTATACAGTGTTGTTGAAGAAAGGTGTTAGCAATAAGGGAATTTCAAAGGCTTAAACAAGAGGCTATTGAAGTCGCTACTAATCCTATTCAAGATTCGAGGGCGAATCTTCTTGAAAAGGAAGGGAATGATACTGTTCAGCCTTGTGATATGACCCAAGTAAGGTCAGATTCGGATTTTGGTGCAAAAAGCGCAACAGTCCAGGTTTATGGCAACAGTTATAATTCTCAATTCGACCGTTGGATCGAGCTAAAAGTCTATTTGGACTCTCCAAACATGTTGTCCTACTATGGGTTAAGATTTCAGGTCAATTAGAGTTTGAGAAGGCACCACAATACTGGTCAAAATAGGTTGTATGAATTTTGTTATTTATTTTCGTTTGACTTGTGGACTTCCTATTTGGTTAGGATTCTTTTCTAACAAGGATGTGGAAGCTGGTTATGGGAATTTCCTAGTTCCACAAGGATCTTTAATGAGCTGCAATATAATCTCCAAGTGTGGTAAGGATTCATTAATGTTTCAGAATCCTTTTCTTATAAGGATTCCTTATTCATCCTAGCTACATAAGGAAAGAAGGGTTGGTAGTATTTAATGACAAATTAGTTATTTTTATTATTTTATTTTGTTAGCTGCAGTCCAAGGCTTGTTTGGGCTTACTTAATACTTTGTTTTCAGTTAGGATCCAAGGCTTGTTTGGATTAAGTTATACGCTTTTCAGTTTAGGGTTTTGGGTCAGTTTTGAGTGGACCTCATATAAGTCCACATAAGGGGTCCATTGGGGTTAATTTTTCAAGAACTATTTAAACTCATGTAAGCCAAAATTTCGGCAGCTTTGATGTTAATTACTTCTGAATTTTTAGTTTTAATGTGTGAGAGTGATTCTTGTATTCTTGATTCTTGAGCGACTGAATGTGACTTATCGAAGATTAACTGGTTTCGTGGCGTCATTCTACTCAATCCAATAATGTTGGTGCCTTGGGGCGGGTTTCCATTGTGTCACACTCCTATCAGACCTATTTCGGCTTTTCGGGATCAGATCTCAATCTTGATTGTGGGTTGTGTGATCACGAGGTTTGCATCACTTCAGAATAAATTCTACCTTCAAATCAGATTTCCTAGTCTATTTGTGACTTCTTAATGGTGACAAATCTGATTCTAGTATATTTAGGATGGTAATTTTTGGATTTTTATTATTTTCTTCTCAATGGTGACCAGTATTTTGATGCCTTTCCGAAATCTGATTGACCTGAAATTTTAAACCAAGCTAGGAAAACATGTCGGGGAGACTCCATGTAAACTTTCAGCTTGATCCAACGATCGGATTGAGAATTATGACTGTTGCCGTAAAACTAGATAGGTGCACTTTTTACGTCAAAATCCGTATTTGACCTTGCCTGGATCATATCATTCCTTCTCTCTTCAAGATGATTCATCCTCGAATCACCAACAAATTGAATGGACAATTCCTTGGCCTCTTTTTGAAGCCTTTGGAGTTCTTTTCTTGCCAATGACATGACCAAAAGATTGATGTCTTCTCCCAAGTGCAAGAGTGTCGAAGTAATAAATAACTCAGCAAGACTGGGGTCAAACCACAAGGATGTTAAACTATACAAATTATAAACAACAACAACAACAATAATAAGAATAGCAACAAGAATAATAATAATAATAAGTTAAAGAGAGCTTTGAGATGTGATATTGATGTAACGATTAAACAAGGATAAAATAAATGTCAAGGTTAGAGGATCCACTAATGGTATTTCAAACAAGTATAGTATAAACTCTTTTTATTACTCAACTGGAAACCACACACAAAGGAAGTTCCAATCGAATTATAAATTGTTAACATGATTACATTAGTTATCTTATTCGAAAAATGCTAATACTTGTAAATATTGTCAGGCATTCATGATTATAACTTATGTTAACAACAAATCAAGTTCCTTTCATAGCGTAGGTGTCGGTTATACCATACGGTTAGGCTATGAAAGTGCCAAGTATTTGTTGTACCAAGGGTTATACAACATAGTATAAACTCTTTTTATTACTCAACTGGAAATCACACATAAAGGAAGTTCCAATCGGATTATAAATTGTTAACATGATTACATTAGTTATCTTATTCGAATAATGCTAATACTTGTAAATGTTGTCAGGCATCCATGATTATAACTTATGTTAACAAAAAATCAAGTTCCTTTCATAGCGCAGGTGTTAGTTATACCATACGGTTGGGCTATGAAATTGCCAAGGGTTATACAACATAAATCTAGATAAACCATTTAACAAGTAAAGTATTAAAAGTGGACAAGATAACAAATATAAAACTTGTTAGTATCCAAAATTAAGGTCCATATTGAGTTTATATTATACTTATTCTTACACCATTAGTGTAACTTTTTCACCATGACATGATAAACTTAGTTAAATATGATGAAAGAGAGAAACATAAATAAACAAGGAAAGGAAATGAAAAGCTCAAGGGATTAATATAAGCAAAACTTAAGCATTACAAATATAAAGAGAGAGCAAGAGCATGATCTTGATCTGAAAACCAAGATGCCTAAATACATGGCAAATGCCTCCTATTATAGGCCAAAATTCAGAACTATTGATTTGTTGACTAATTGTTGAGTGGGTGGCCACATCTTGACTTGGTGACAATCCTTATCTTCTTGTCTGCCAAAAAGTCATTGATAACGTCATAATTTGAACAGACTTAAATCATGAAAGTTCTAGAAAATTATCTCAGCTTTCCAGGATAAACATTTGAGGTCATTTGGACCTCTAGAACTCAAGATATGGGCTGAACATTGAACAGTGTCTGGGCTGCAAGTTTGATTTCAGACTTCTCTATTGTTGCTACAATTTGGACTTGAAAATGGCCTTTTTAAATCTTGGACTCCTCATGAAAGTTTTAGACCTATGTCTTAGCTTTCCATCTATATAAGGCAGACCTAAATCCAAGATCTACAGGCTTGGATATGACCTAATTACCGAACAGTTTTCCAGTTTGGACTGAACCAGCATCTCTTTTCTAAGTTTGGCCCTCTCTGTCCTTTCAATTTTCTTATTTAAACTCATCAATCAATCCTTTCATTCATATGATAGGCCTGTATTTAAGATGAATATTTACCATATATTAGAGGTATCTTATGGTATCAGACTTATTATTATAAAATATGCTTTAGTTAAGAAGTTATTGATACTTCAAGTGCAAAATAATGATATAAAACCTTGATAAAAATGCACTTTTAAGTACTAATCAGCCAAAAATCATCGCCAACTTTGGATGAAAGTTGCAGCCGTTCTATTTCATATATCATCATTGCAGCGTATTTTCTCCTCTCTTTCAAGCTTCCGGGCATTGATCATTGCCGTTAACACATCAAGTTCTTGCTTCATCTCTCTAGAATACGGGATAGACTCTTGGATTCTTTTTTTAGAACACTAATCTCTTTATTTCTCTCCATTTGATACCACCTCTCCTGTTGAATCCTCCTTTTCTTTTGCCATAACACCTCATCAAAATACATGAAATCCCTTTGGTTTCTAGGCTGCCAAAAACCTTCCGGTGGCCTATGATCTCATCCTTAAAACCGCCATTACCAATATCATCAACGTCCTCCTCAAAATCCCCATAATCAGCCCACCTTAGCCTTTCGGCCTAACTGCCATTGTTAGATTTGTGCTGAGCCCCAACTTTTCTCACGTCTTGGGTACATGTTCCAGCCACGTTACCATGTTTTCCCACCTTCTCAAGTCTGCCACACACATTCCCCATCATCAAATTCATTCTTTCCATCATCTTCGTCATGACATGCATTTGGAATTTAAGTTCTACATCGAGAGGGGGTGGTGTGTTGTTTTGCGCTGACATGATAGTACCTTCTTGCGGTTCTTGCGAAACTGAAACCAACACCAAATAGAACCAACTTGGCAGTGCAATCCAAATATATATATGACTCAAAAAGCAATAAAAACTAGAAACGATCAAAACAAAACTGCGATGATAGTCTCGCGAGTAGCAAGTGAGTTTATCCGAAATATGAACGAAACTGAAGACTCGATAAAAACAGAGACAAAAAATATGCAAAATCATGAACACCCAAATAAGTTGGATATGATGAAAATAAACTACAAGAAACGAAAACAACAAAAAGCAAGTGAATTTCAAAAGTTGACGCAAAACAGACTCGTTTACGACAAGTCCGAATCTGAAACCTAAAGTAAATGATGTCCAATTGAGTTAAAATATCAGATATAGTGCGATATCAATCCAAATAGACAGAATATAGAGTTTGAGCAATTTATGACAAGGTTTGATATACTGATGCAAAACATTATGAATCAGACTTGATTAAACCTGAATTTGAAACCCCAAGCAAACGATATCCAATTAACCCCAAATTTGATATGTGATGCGATTAAGATCCCAGTAACTATAGTATCAAATTTGAACTCATTCTGAGTTGATTTGATCCACTTTTTCTCTTGTTTAGTTTTCTGCGGCAGAATCCAATAAACGTCTTTTTGAACAATTTTTTTTCTTTTCTCTTCTCTTTTTTTTGTTTTTGATGCAACTAATATATTTTGAACAATAACATAATGAAATAACAATTTTTTTTATATGACGCAAATTCAAGTAGAAGAAGAAATTGGATACTAAGGAATTTTTGCGGAATCAACAAGAAACAAAAATTTCAGAAGGATATAACCTGATTAATGGAGCCAAGCTCTGATACCAAATGATGCAAATCTCATGATCACGTGGTCATGTAACCCACACGCAAAGACACCAATTCCCGAAAAGCCAAGTAAATCAGGTTTGATAGGATTGTGACACAAAGATAACTTGTACCTAGGCACCAGCACTATTGGAAACGAAAACCCCCACACAATGAATATTGATTCGCGAATGAGAAGTATAAGGATGACTCCACGAAGATAGTTGTTCTTCGATAAGTCGTTTTTCAATTCATTAGAGAACTATGGAAGGAAGATTATCTCGCCAAGGTGGGCTGATTCTGAGGATTTTGTGGAGGCGGTTGATGATATTGGTGATGGTGGTTTTGAGGATGAGGCCATAGGCCATCGGGAAGGTTATCGGCAACCTAGAAACCAAAGGGATTATGGGAATAGAACTAGGGGCCAATTCGGCCAAAGGGAAACTTTTCGTAGTTATGGGGGACATGCTGATTTAGATGGTGATTTGGATGCTATCAAACTTAAAATACTTCTTTTCAAGGTAAAAACTATCCCGAGGCATATTTGAAGTGGGAGAAAAAGGTGGATTGGATTTTTGATTGCCATAACTATTCGGAGGCGAAGAAGTGAAATTAGTAGTCATCGAATTCACGGATTATGCACTGATTTGGTGGGATCAGAATGTTATTAGTAGAAGGAGTGGAGAGAGGCCGGTAGCATCGTGGGAGGAGATGAAAGTGTTGATGAGAAGGTGATTTGTGCCTAACCACTATTATAGAGATTTGTATCTAAAATTACAGGGTTTGAATCAGGGTTCTAAGTATGTGGATGAGTATTTCAAGGAGATGGAGATCGCCATGATTTGGGCCAATGTGATTGAGGATCGGGAAACTACTATGGTAGATTTCTAAATGGGCTGAATAGGGACCTTGCGAATGTTGTAGAATTACAACATTGTGTGGAATTGGAGGACATGGTCCATATGGCAACAAAGATGGAGAGGCAAATAAAGAGAAGGGGCAGCACACGTTTACGAGAGCTTTTGAAGTTGAATGTGATGCATCAGTTTGTGATACATTCTGATCATGAATCATTGAAGCACTTGAAAGGGCAAGGTAAGTTGAGTAGGAGACATGCCAAATGGGTTGAATTTATTGAAACCTTTCTGTATGTGATCAAGTATAAGCAAGGGAAAGAAAACATTGTGGCTGATGCACTTTCACGCAACTATGTTCTTTTATCTACTTTGGATGCTAGATTTCTAGGATTTGAATAGATAAAAGAATTGTACAAGGATGATAGTGATTTTGCTAATGTTTACAATGCTTGCGAAACTTCGGCTTTTGGGAAGTTTTATAGACTTGATGGATATTTGTTTAAAAAGAGTCGTTTGTGTGTTCCATTAAATTCTATACATGAATTGCTTATACGTGAAGCACATAGAGGCGGGTTGATCAGTATTTTGGTGTTGTTAAGACTTTGGATGTGTTGCATGAGCATTTTTATTGGTCTAAAATGAAAAAAGACGTGCAACGCATATGTGACGAATGCATAAATTGTAGAAAAGCAAAGTTTAGGACTCAACCACATAGCTTGTATACCCCTTTGCCTGTACCAAAAAGAACCATGGGTAGACATTTCGATGGACTTCGTCTTAGGTTTACCTATGTCATAACAGGTTAGGGATTCCATCTTTGTAGTTGTTGATAGGTTTTCAAAGATGACACACTTCATTCCATGTCATAAAACTGATGATGCAACTAACATTGCTGAATTGTTCTTTAGGGAGATAGTAATCGGCTTCACGGGGTCCCTAAGAGCATTGTTTCTGATAGAGATGTTAAGTTCCTTAGCTATTTTTGGAGGGTGTTATGGGGCAAATTGGGTACTACTAAACTGTTGTTTTCAACTACTTGTCACCCCACAAATAGATGGACAAACCGAAGTAGTTAATATGACCTTAACACAACTTTTGCGTGCTGTCATTCAAAAGAACTTAAAGAATTGGGAAGATTGTTTGCCATTTTTAGAGTTTGCATATAATCGTAGTGTGCACTCTACTACTGAATTTTCACCATTTGACATTATGTATGGATTTAACCCTTTAACTCCAATGGATTTAATTCCTTTGCCAATTGATGAAAGGGTTAGTTTGGATGGTAATCGTAAAGCACAGGTGGTGAAAACACTTCATGAGAGTGTGCGGCAACAAGATTGAAAAGAGGAATCGTGTGTATGCAATCAAAGACAATAAGGGGCACAAACATGTTTTCTTTCAGCCCACGCGATTGGGTTTGGGTGCATATGCGCAAGGAGAGATTTCCGGCCCATAGGAAATCAAAGCTACAACCACGAGGAGATGGGCCATTTCTGATCCTTGAGAGGATCAATGACAATGCTTATAAAGTAGATTTGCCAGGTGAGTATGGTGTCAGTGTTACCTTTAATGTTTCTGATCTTACTCTATTTGATGTGGGTGATGATTCGAGATCAAATCCTTTTGAAGAGAGACGGGATGATGCGGATCAGCCCAACACCAAGCGTAATCATGCCAACGACCCATTGAAGGTGCCAATTAGGCTAATCACAAGAGTTAGGGCAAAAAAGTTTAAAGAAGCATGATGCTAACTTATAAATTATAAATAATGTAACAATTGGATATTGAGACGATCAAAGAGTTGATGTCTTATCCCAAGTGCAGGAGTGTCAAAGTAATGAATAACCCGGCAAGATCGAGGTCGAACCACATGTGGGTCAACTATATAAATTATAAATAATATATATAATGTAACAAAGATTTAAAGAGATCTTTGACTTGTGAGATTAATATGAGGATTAAACAATGATAAAAAAAGTTGTCAATGTTAGAGGATCCACTAATGGTATTAGAAATAAGTAATGTATAAACTCGTTTTATTACTCAATTGGAAACCATACACAAAGGAGGTTCCAATTGGATGATTTATCCTTAATAGTTCATTATAATTTTTTAACATGATCATATTAATTATCTTATTTTTTTTTTTGGTAAGTTGACGTATGTATTAAAAGAAGAAGATACAAACATTCTAAGGGGCATACCCCAGATTTACAATGATAACAGAAACATAAAACAACAGATGGCTACAGGCTAGCCACCGACCCTAAAACTGAAACCTCACTAGATTCGTGAGGGAACCAATACAACCAGCTAACAAACAAATTAAGAATCTATGGTATTCACCCTCCAAGCTCGTTGGATCCTTTTGTTTTCATTTGTTGGTACAACATTCCTCATCAAATCAAGCTTATCACGAATGATACATTCGATTTGATTAAAGACCAAATTCGAAGTTCTAGACATTCCAGCAAAGATCCTTGCATTCCGTTCTTGCCATACATGATACACTGTAGCCGCAAAACTCAGTTTACGAGAAAAATTGACGAAACTCTTGCCATGCCAAGAGATGGTGGCCCATCGAATCCATTCATCCCAGCCTTTTGTCATTCTTGGAATGTCGCATCTGTCACAAACATCCCACCAGATCGCTTTAGTATAGGAGCATTCAAAGAACAAGTGGTTGTGATCCTCATTGTTGCGTGTACAGAGTGAGCATCTATTGGGACCATGTATACCAAACCGATGAAGTTTATCTTGAGTTGTGAGTTTCTGTTGGACAGCCATCCATAGAAGAAATGAATGTCTTGGAACAGCATTCTTGAACCACACAATGTCATGCCATTCAACCATCTGACGATGACGTCTTAGTTGTTCCCAAGCTACTTTGACCGAGAATCTGTGATTTGGCGAATCCAACCAAACTATCTCATCCTTTTGCCCCATCTTAGGATTAGAATTGGAAGGAATGGCTTCTATAATGGGGTGCCAGCCAATAGCTTGGGATTAATTATCTTATTTTAGTAACACCATACTTTTAAATATTGTCAGGAATTCATGATGCTAACTTATGTTAACAAAAAATCAAGTTCCTCTCATAACAACGATGTTGGTCGAAGACTATGAATGATCAAGCATAAATTTAGATTAACCATTTAACAAGCAAGGTATTAAGAATTAGTCAGATAAAAAGATAAGACATATTAATAACAAACTCTCTTGGATATAAACATTGAAGTTCATATTGAGTTTATATTGTACATATTCTAACACCATTAGTGAAACCTTTTCACCTTGACATAATTAACTTAGCTAGACATAATAAAGAAGAACATAAATAAACAAGATAAGAACATAATTATGATATAAGTTAACTAAGAGTAGTAAAGGAAATGAAATAAAACATTACAAAGAGAGAGCAAGCAAGAAAATGATCTTGATCAGAAAACCAAGATGCCTAAATGAATGGCAAATGCCTCCTTTTATAGGCTAAAATTTGGAACTATTTATTTGGTAATTGATTATTGATGTAGTGGCCAACTATTGATTTAGTGGACTTGGTGGACAGCAGCACTCAAGTATTTTGGCTGGATGAAATGACATTGATGCATTCAGAATTTGGCAAAGTGTTCCTTATGAAAGTTGTTGTAAATCATCTTATCTTTCCACCCACAACATTTTAGAGCATTTGGATCACTAGAGATCGAGATATGGCTAAAATACTGAGTAGTGCTTCTTGTGGACGTGGTGGATATCCCTCAAGATCTTGTCTGGATGAAATGTCATTTCTAACATTAGAAATTGAGCAGGTGGTCCTAATGAAAGTTGTGGAAATTATCCTATTTTCCACCCACAAAATTTGACATCATTTTGCCTTCTAGAACTCCAGCTAGGGGTAAAATTTTGAGCAGTGTTTGGGATGAATTGCAGGACAGATTTTGACTTCTTTTTTGTGGCCAAGCTTTGAATTTGCAAACGGCAGATATGGGTGTTCCACTCTTCATGAAAGTTGTAGACCGATGTCTTAACTTTCTAGAACAATAAACCAAATATCAATCCAATGTCCACAACTACATATATGACCTAAGGACATAATGGTGTTCCAGTTTAATCCAGCATCTCTTCTCTAACCTTAGCCCTTTCTTTGTCTTTTCATTTTCAATAGTTAATCACGTCAATCAATCCTTTGAATTGTGAAATATGCATGCCTTTAAAATGAGCATTTACCATAAATTAAAGCTATCTAATATTATTGATGCGAACCTCGTGATCACGTGGTCACGCAACCCACACGCAAAGACACCAATTCCAGAAAAGCCAAGTAAATCAGGTTTGATAGGATTGTGACACAAAGATAACTTGTACCTAGGCATCAACACTATTAGAAACGGAGACCCCCACCCAACGAATATTGATTCGCGAACGAGAAGTATAAAGATGACGCCACGAAAATAGTTGTTCTTCGAAAGTCGTTTTCAGTTCTTTAGAGAACCAAGGGATATTATCCCACCAACACACAATAAGTGCAGCAAGAAGTTTATTGATCTGAAAATTGCATAACCTTACATGTTTGGTTATGCCTTTATTTATACTGACTCTAGACTTAAAAAAACCCTAATGGACCCCGCTTAGGTGGACTTGTATGAAGCCCACTTACAATTGACCCAAATAAGTAATAATAACCCAAAAACTAAGAAGAAAATAATAAAAATAATAAAATTCTGAAAATTATCATGCTAAATATGCTAGAATCAGATTTGTCACCCTTAAGAAGTCCCAAATAAACTAGGAGAAATCTGATTTGGAAAATTTGTGTTGCTGCCCACCTTGATGTCCTTGATTAGCTTGGATTTCCTTGTTTAACTTGGACAAATAAGAAAAAAAATTTCCTCCTTTGTTGCTGATTTAATTACTTTCCTTCCTAAGTTAGGAAAAGCATTAAATAGTTCTCCTCTCTTTAGGAATAAGATATGGCCAACTTCCTTACTTAATTAGGAGAATAAATTGCTGACTTGTTATCCTTGTAGCATTAGTAAAACAAGCCTAACAAGGCTGGTATTGGGCCGGACAAATCAACCCTTTGTTCCACATGAATTGGGCTCTTCTTGGACCTGAACTAGATGAATTAAAGGCTGCCCTTCATGCTCTTTAAATGTCCCAAGCCCCTCTAGGTCCATTTTGCTCCATATGTTCTGAACAAGCCCATTCAATGCTTCTTTAAGTTTATTTGCCCTAGCTCTTGTGATTGGCACAATTGGCACTTCCAATGGGTCGTTGGCATGATTACACTTGGTGTTGGGTTGATCCGCATCATCCCCTCTCTCTTCAAAAGGATTCGACCTCGAATCATCACCTACATCAAACAGAGTAAGATCAGAAACATTAAAGGTAGCACTAACACCATACTCACCTGACAAATCAACTTTATAAGCATTGTCATTAATCCTCTCAAGGATCTGAAATGGCCCATCTCCTCGTGGTTGTAGCTTTGATTTCTATGGGCTGGAAATCTCTCATTGCGCATATGCACCCAAATCCAATAGTCGGGCTGAAAGACAACATGTTTACGCCCCTTATTGGCTTTGGTCGCATACACACGATTCCTCTTTTCAATCTGTTGCCGCACACTCTCATGAAGTGTTTTCACCACCTGTTAACTACTTCGGTTTGTCCATCTGTTTGAGGGTGACAAGTAGTTGAAAACAACAGTTTAATACCCAATTTTCCCCATAACACCTTCCAAAAATAGCTAAGGAACTTAACATCTCTATCAGAAAGAATGCTCTTAGGGACCCCGTGAAGCCGTACTATCTCCCTAAAGAACAAATCCGTAATGTTAGTTGCATCATCAGTTTTATGACATGGAATGAAGTGTGCCATCTTTGAAAACCTATCAACAACTACAAAGATTGAATCCCTAGCCTGTTTTGACCTAGGTAAACCTAAGACGAAGTCCATCGAAATGTCTACCCATGGTTCTTTCGGTACAGGCAAAGGGGTATACAAGCCATGTGGTTGAGTCCTAGACTTTGCTTTTCTACACGTTATGCATTTATCACATATGCGTTTTACATCTTTTTTCATTTTAGGCCAATAAAAATGCTCATGCTGTCATCCAAAGTCTTTACAACACCAAAATGCCCCATCAACCCGCCTCCATATGCTTCACGTACAAGCAATTCACGCATAGAACCTAATGGAACACACAAACGATTCTCTTTAAACAAATATCCATCATGTTTATAAAACTTTCCAAAAACCAAAGTTTCGCAAGCATCGTAAACATTAGCAAAATCACTATCATCCTTGTACAATTCTTTTATGTGTTCAAATCCTAGAAATCTAGCATCCAAAGTAGATAAAAGAACATACCTGCGCGAAAGTGCATCAGCCACAATGTTTTCTTTCCCTTGCTTATACTTGATCACATACGGAAAGGTTTCAATAAATTCAACCCATTTGGCATATCTCCTACTCAACTTACCTTGCCCTTTCAAGTGCTTCAATGATTCATGATCAGAATGTATCACAAACTCCTTGGGCCACAGGTAATGTTGCCACGTCTCTAAAGTTCTTACCAAGGCATAGAGCTCCTTGTCATATGTAGGGTAATTCAAGGCTGCCCCATTAAGTTTTTTGCTGAAATACGCAATGGCCTCTTATCCTGCATTAACACAGCTCCTATACAAATACCTGACGCATCACATTCAACTTCAAAAGCTCTCGTAAAGTCTGGCAAAGCTAAAACAGGTGCCGAACAAAGTTTATCTTTCAACCAATTAAAAGCCTCATCCTGTTCATCATTCCATTTGAATCCAATAGACTTTATCACAATTTCAGTTAAAGGTGCAGCAATAGTACTAAAATCCTTCACAAACCTTCTATAAAAACTAGCAAGTCCATGGAAACTCCTTACCTCACTTACTGATTTTGGTGTAGGCCAATCCCGGATGGCCTTAACTTTCTCCTTGTCCATCTCGATACCCTGCGCAGTTACGACATAGCCAAGAAACACAATTTTTTTCATGCAAAAGGTACACTTCTTAAGATTAGCATATAATTGCTCACTACGTAACACACTAAGTACATTACGCAAATGATCAAGATGCTCATTTAAGTTCTTGCTATAGATCAAAATGTCATCAAAATACACAACAACAAACTTACCGATAAACGTACGCAATACATGATTCATTAAACGCATAAATGTGCTAGGTACATTTGTAAGTCCAAACGGCATGACTAACCATGCTTAGTCTTAAATGCAGTTTTTCACTCATCACCCTCTTTCATCCTAATTTGATGGTACCCACTTTTTAAGTCAATCTTAGAGAAAATACATGATTCATGTAACTCATCTAACATGTCATCAAGCCTAGGAATAGGATGTCGATACTTTACCGTTATGTTATTGACGGCACGACAATCAACACACATCCTTTTTAGGCACAAGTAGCACTGGCACAGCACAAGGACTCATACTCTTACGAATGTACCCCTACATCATCAACTCATCTACTTGCCTTTGAAGCTCCTTGATCTCCTCGGGGTTGCTTCTATAGGCTGGACGGTTAGGAATTGAAGCTCCGAGCACAAGATCAATTTGATTTTCAATCCCCCTTAATGGTGGTAATCCATTAGGGATGTCTTCAGGGAATACATCATCAAACTCCTGCATCAAAGAAACAGCCACACTAGGAATAGCATAATCAAGATCGTTAGTGTTAAAATAAGCCTCCTTATACACAAGTAAGATCATTGGCTTATTAGTGAAAAATGCAGACCTGATTTGAGATCCCTTTGCATAAAAATTGGGTTGTTTCTTTAATTTTTCCATACTATTATCATCACACAAGTTTACTTTTTTCACTCCTCGGTTTTTACCTCCACTCAACCGGTTTAATTTAATTAATGATTTAGGTTTAGCTGAATCTGATGGTTTTCTCTCACCATTGTCCTCACGTGAATTTTCACTCTTCCCATCCTCACATTCCTTTTTTAATTTCATTTGATCATCATACACATGTTTTAGAGAAAGAGGTACAAGAGTAATGGTTTTACCATCCTTTACAATAGTGAACCTATTTCTAAACCCATCATGAATCGCTTTCCGATCAAACTGCCATGGACGCCCTCAAAGTAAGTGACTAGCATGCATTGGGACTACATCACACAAAATCTCATCGGAATACTTCCCAATAGCAAACGCAATCACAACCTGCTTAGTAACCCTCACTTCACCACATTCATTCAACCATTGCAATCTATAAGGCCTAGGATGCTTAACACAACTCAGATTCAATTTCATCACAAGAGTATCACTAGCAACATTAGCACAACTACCTCCATAAATTATCATGCTACATACCTTGTTTTTGATGTGACATTGAGTGTGAAACATATTTTCCCGTTGCTGATCTACATCTTCTTTGATTTGCATGTTCAGCGCACGTCTTATAACCAAGGCCTCCCCCTCAACGTGATATGCAATCTCCTCATCACTACAATCCACCAAAGGTGGCATCTCTTCACTTTCAGATTCAACCTCCCCATTGTCTCTTGTAAGCATAACTCTTCGGTTTGGACACTGAGATGCAATGTGCCCCTTCCCTAAACACTTAAAGCATTTAATATCTCTATCACGAGTAGGTTGAGATTCAGATTTACCTTTCCCATCTGTATGAGTATCCTTTTTGGCCTTCGGTGGTTCGGCCTTTGCATAAGGCTTTGGTTGGACAGCCCCCTCTCTCTTCAAATTTGGCCTCCATATTAAGGAAGATGAAGCCGAATTGGTCTGAAAACGTGTACTCCCCTTCTTTTTATTTGCCTCTCCACCTTCATTGCCATACGGACCATGTCCTCCAATTCTACACAATGTTGTAATTCTACAACATTCGCAATGTCCCTATTCAGCCCATTTAGAAATCTAGCCATGGTAGCTTCCTGATCCTCAATCACAATTCCCCGAATCATGGCAATCTCCATCTCCTTGAACTACTCATCCACGGACCTAGAACCCTGATTCAAACCCTGCAATTTCACATACAAATCTCTATAATAGTGGTTAGGCACAAATCACATTCTCATCAACACTTTCATCTCCTCCCACGACGCTACCGGCCTCTCTCCACTCCTTCTACTAATAACATTCTGATCCCACTATAATAGTGCATAATCTGTGAATTTGATGACTAGTAATTTTACTTTCTTCACCTCCGAATAGTTATGACAATAAAAAATCCAATCCACCTTTTTCTCCCACTCCAAATATGACTCGGGATAGTTTTTACCTTGAAAAAAAGGTATTTTCAGTTTGATGGCATCCAAATCACCATCTAAATCAGCATGTCCCCCAACACTACGGAAATTTTCCCTTTGGCCGAATTGGCCCCTAGTTCTATTCCCATAATCCCTTCGGTTTCTAGGCTGTCGAAAACCTTCCCGATGGTCTATGGCCTCATCCTCAAAACCACCATCACCAATATCATCAACGGCCTCCTCAAAATCTTCATAATCAGCCCACCTTGGCCTTTCGGCTCTACTGCCATTGTTTGCTTTCGGTTCAGCCCCAAGCTTCCTTAAATTTTGGGTGCTTGTACCAGCCTCATTACCACGTTTCTCCAACCTATCAAGTGTGTCACACACATTTCCCATCACAAAATTCATCCTCTCCATCATCTGCGTCATGGCTTGCATTTGGAACGTAAGTTCTCCCTCGGGATGGGGTTGTGTTGTTTTGGTCTGACATGATAGTGGTAAAAAAAAACTATCCTCACGTCGCTCGTGTTTCACTCAAACTACTCTTAATATCCTCACATGCTCACACCTCTCGTCTTCCTTTCCTGCGGTTCTTGCGAAACTGAAACCAACACCAAATAAAACCAACTTGGCAACAAGCAATCCAAATATATATGACTCAATAAGCAATAAAAAACCAGAAAACAAGCAAAACAAAACTGTGATGATAGTCTCGCGAGTAGCAAGCCAGTCTATCCGAAATATGAACGAAACTGAAGACTCGAATGAAAAAACATAAAAAAAAAAACATAAAAAAAGAAACAACACTCAGATATGTTGGATATCCAATTTCTCTTGTTTAATTTTCTGCGGCAAAATCCAATAAACATCTTTTTGAACGGTTTTTTTTTGTTTTTTTTATGGTACTGATATATTTTGAACAATAACAGAATGAAATGACAAAAAAAAATTTTATATGCTGCAAATTCAAGGAGATGAAGAAATTGGATACTACGGAATTTTTTTTTTGCGGAATCAACAAGAAACAAAAATTTTAGAAGGATATAACCTGATTAATGGAGCCAGGCTCTGATACCAAAATGATGCGAACCTTGTGATCACGTGATCACGCAAAGACACCAATTCCCGGAAAGCCAAGTAAATTAAGTTTGATAGGAGTGTGACACAAAGATAACTTGTACCTAGGCACCAGCACTATTGGAAACGGAGACCTCCACCCAACGAATATTGATTTGCGAACGAGAAGTATAAGGATGACGCCACGAAGACAGTTGTTCTTCGATAAGTCGTTTTCAGTTCTTTAGAGAACCAAGGAAGGGAGATTATCCCACCAACACACAATAAGTACAGCAAGAAGTTTATTGATCTGAAAATTGCGTAACCTTGCATGTTTGGTTATGCCTTTATTTATACTGACTCTAGACTTAAGAAAACCCTAATGGACCCCCCTTAGGTGGACTTATATGAAGCCCACTTATAATTGACCCAAATAAGTAATAATAACCCAAAAACTAAGAAGAAAATAATAAAAATAATAAAATTCCAAAAATTATCATGCTAAATATGCTAGAATCAGATTTGTCACCCTTAAGAAGTCCCAAATAAACTAGGAGAAATCTGACTTGGAAAATTTGTGTTGCTGCCCCCTTTGATGTCCTTGTTTAACTTGGACAAATAAAAAAACAAATTTCCTCCTTTGTTGCTGATTTAATAAGTTTCCTTCCTAAGTTAGGAAAAGCATTAAATAGTCCTCCTCTCTTTAGGAATAAGATATGGCCAACTTCCTTACTTAATTAGGAGAATAAATTGCTGACTTTTTATCCTTGTAGCATTAAGAAAACAAGCCTAACAAGGCTGGTATTGGGCCGGACACATCAACCCCTTGTTCCACCACAATTGGGCTCTTCTTGGACTGAACTAGATGAATTAAAGGCTGCCCTTCATGCTCAAATATCCCAAGCCCCTCTAGGTGCATTTTGCTCCATATGTTCTGAACAAGCCCATTCAATGCTTCTTTAAGCTTCTTTGCCTTAGCTCTTGTGATTGGCCCAATTGGCACCTCCAATGGGTTGTTGGCATGATTACGCTTGGTGTTGGGCTGATCCGCATCAATTATCATACTTGTTATTATAAAACATGCTTAAGTTATGGAATTTAATGATATTTTAAGTGCAATATGATGATATAAAGCCTTAATGAGAATGCACTTTTAAGTACTAATCACAGACCCCCAACCAGCTTATTACTAGTACCTAGTAATCAAAGCGTTGAAATAGAAAAACATTTTGCAAGTTTCACAAAGCAAGACATTCATCATTCAACTTCCATTGATCTATCCAAATAAACAAACTCTTATTAAATTTATATATCTGCTTCATACTATAGAAACAAGATATTAATAAACCTTCTTTTTATGTGCTCAACGTATGAAAACATAGATGATGGGGCTTTTATTGGAAGAAAAAAATATTTTGTTCTAATGTTTTTCTAAGGTTAACTTCTTTTGGTTGGGATTATTATCTTTTTCTTTCTTTTTTTTTCTTATATATATATATATATATATATATATATATATATATATATATATATATATATATATATATAACTTAAAACACAATGCATCTTTAACCCATGTAATGAGCTTTCAGCTAATGACTCCCATACCAGTTGGTCTTAGGGCATTAGGTGTTGAGACACCCCTACAAGCTTAGTAACCCAAGCTGCAGATACTATACGTAGATAGTGCAATGTTTGATTCCCTTAAACTTTTCTCCTGAACCCATGTAACAAGCACTAGGCCAATACCTCCCAAGTCAGTTGACTTTAGGGTATTAGGTGTTAAAATACCCATTTGGGCTTAATTGCTTAGATTAGGGGGGCTTCGAAACCAAACTTATCTACGTTTTTATTATCATCAATATTTTTTTAAAAAAAAATTATATACTATCCCTTTCCCTTAGGTGTTACCTTTAACAAATGAATATAAATAATGTAATAATCCAATGTGCAACCCCACAATCATATGTTGAGGTGTGTGTGTGTTTGTGTAAATAAAGGTTTAAGAATACTTGTTAAACGAGTATATGAGCAAAATCAATTGATAATAATGCAAGAGTTTGTAAACCTGAATATTTCAAGAAGTATAATGATAGACCTTGTTATGAATGTTTACTAAGATGCGTCTCAAAAGTCAATATTCATTACTCTGCCATCTTAATAATAAGAGTTCTGTCTAATGGTTTTCATAACAACAAAAACAGTTAGTTTTTTTTAATTTAACTACCCTCCCCCAAACCAAAACGAGACATTGTCCTCAATGTTTTAAGGGAGTATAGACGACATCACCTGAAACAGCGACTACTGACAAACCTGAAATACACTTAAACAAAAGAAGAAATAACAAAACAAAATATTAAGCTAAAACCAAAAGACACAAGTTGTTACAGAACATGTATATGCACAAATAGTTATGATTGTGGCTCACATCTTCTCTTAGTTTTACGTTCAAGAATAGCTTAAACGCCCTCTATGGGTCGGGGATAAGCTTCTTATCCAGTTTTCTTAAAAATTGACAAACAATGTCTTTTTAAGTCAGATTCCCAAGACTTTGTCGACCATGTTCTTTATAAAAATGGGGTCATAAATCATGAATTGCACGATGCACATCTCCATTAGAATGCGTCTCAAGAGTTAATAGAAGATCATCTAAAAACTCCTTACTTAGGCATCCTTAATGAATTGTATTTTATCTTCACGGTTTACTAATACCATTCCTAAAGAACGACATTTTGCATTACAAGTCCATCTAGCAACCGTGACAAACTTTCAGTCGTTTTGCACGACGTTTCTTTGCAAAAGTGCTTTACCTATCCCAGGCATGTATGAAATAAAAGATGTAGAAGACTCGCCTGATAAGCAGACCTTTGCTTCAATTAGCCAACGAATATCTTGAGGAATTTCATGATTCATTAACAACCTTAATCTTTCACACCTAGCACGGTAAATTTTTGTAATCGCATTTTGAGGCAAAGCGGGAAAATACTTTTTTAATTTTTCAAGAGTGGTGTCTATTTTTCAAAAGAGAAGTGGAGAAGAGATGCAAAGAAAAGAAAAGGAACAAGGAATTGAAAACATATATACACCGATATCAGTTATCATGGGAAACTAAAAGAACTTATTTAAGAGTAACGGAGTACCGTTATCCATCATTTGACCAGGGTTGGAGAAAAACTAGCAAAACAAGAGTCACACCAAAAAGAAACACAAAAACAATGTGAGAAAAACAAAACAATCAATCTTTATATACAGGATCAGTCAAACCAATGGATTCATTTTCAGTAGGAAAATTATCAAACTTTCAAACGATGCCCATTTACCTTAAAAATATTTTTTTACCATTCTTTGGATTCTCAATATCAAAGGCCCTAGAAGGATATACATGTTTCAAAATAAATGGACTACTCCATCTTGATCTTAGCTTTCCATGAAATAAGTGGAGTTGAGAATTATAAAGCAAACAAGGATTCTCTTGTCATGAAACTCTTTGATTCTTGCTTTATGAATTTTTTAATTCTCATATGCATCATTTCTTATTTTCTCAAGCTCATTTATTTGTAATTTACGCAGCTGGCTAGCATCATCAAGGTTTGAATTAAAAGCTTTAATAGCCTAGTAAGCTTTATGTTCAAGTTCCACAGACAAATGACAAGGTTTTCCATAAACCAGTCTATAAGGTGACATACCTAATGATGTTTTAAAAGTAGTTCGATAAGCTTAAAGTGCATCATTAAGTCTTAAAGACCAGTTTTTCCAATTAGGGTTCACTGTTTTTTCCAAGATTTGTTTGATCTCCCTATTAGCAAGTTCTACCTATCCACTTGTCTGACGGTGATAAGGGGTGACAACTTTGTGTGTGATTCCATATTTTTTTCATTAAAGATTCAAATGGCTTGTTGCAGAAATGTGTTCCACCATCACTTTTCATGGCTCGAGGTATTCCAAATAGACTACAGATATTTTCTTTCAAAAACTTGATCACTGTTTTATGATCATTATTTTGACTTAGGATTGCCTTTATCCATTTTGAAACATAATCTACTGCGACCAATGTGTACACAAAACCAAATGATGTAGGAAATGGACCCATGAAATCTATACCCCAACAGTCAAATATTTCAATGACAAGGATAGGATTTAAAGGCTGATGTGACGTTTTGAAATAGACCCGAACTTTTGATAATTTTCACAAGTTTTACAGAATGCACGCGTGTCTTCGAACATGGTGGGCCAATAAAATCCACATTGTAAGATTTTTGCAGTTGTCCTTTTTATGAGAAATGACCCCCACATGCCTCAGAATGACAAAATTTAATGGCACTACTTGGCTCATTGTCGGGAATGCATCTTTGAAATATTTGATCAGGACAATATTTGAATAAGTAAGGGTCATCCCAATAAAAGTTCACTTCGTTCAAAAACTTTTTTCTATCTTGGGTACTCCAAGGAGCTGGCAAATCTATTATTGCAAGAAAATTGATAATATTAGCAAACCAAGGTATTGTAGCAACATAAAGTAAATATTCATCAGGAAAGTAATAATTGATTTGTGTGATGTCATATCTGGAATCTATTGTCAATCTTGACAAATGATCCGCGACAACATTTTCGGAGCCTTTCTTGTTTTTTATTATGATATCGAATTCTTGAAGTAACAAAATCCACTGTACCAATCTAGCCTTAGAATCCTTCTTAAAAAGAAGGTATTTTAATGCTACATGATTACTAATAACAATAACAGGTGAGCCAACAAGATAAGATCGAAATTTTTCACATGTAAATACTACTGCAAGTAATTCCTTTTTAGTGGTAGTGTAATTCATTTGAGCACTATTTAAAGTTTTACTTGCATAGTAAATCACGTAAGGTTTCTTATCTTTTCTTTGTTCTAAAACAGCACCCACGACATAATCACTAGCATCACACATATTATTTCAAAAGGTAATAACCAATTAGGAGGTTAAATGACAGGAGCGAAGTATGCTAGTTTTTAAGTTTAATAAAGGCTTCTTCACAATGTTCAGTCCATTCAAAAACATTATCTTTTGTTAGAAGGTTGCACAGTTGCTTAGATATGACACTAAAATCTTTTATGAACCTTTTATAAAAACCAGCATGTCTTAAGAATGATCTAACATCTTTAACAGATTTTGGTGTTGGTATGTTGTCAATTAACTTGATTTTAGATTTGTTGATACGATGCAGGAAAGGTTAAATTCGGATTTCGACGTAAAATGTGCAACTATCAAGTTTTACGGCAATAATCATAACTTTCAATCTGACCGTTGGATCGAGCTGACATTTTACGTGGAGCCTCCTCACATGTTTTCCTACCTTGGTTTAAAATTTTAGGTTCATCGGAGTTTGGAAAGGTATCGAAACACAGGTCAACAGAGGCTGTATGAATTTTGTTATTTACTTCCTTTTAACTTGTGTATTTTCTATTTGGCTAGGATTCTTTTCCTAAAAGGATGTGGCAGCTTATTTTGGAAATCTACTAATTCTGCAAAGATCTTTAATAGGCTGCAACATAGTTTCCAAGTATGGCAAGGATTCATAATTATTTCAGAATTATTTTCTTACAAGGATTCCTTATTCATCCTAGCTACAAAAAGGAAGGAAGACTTCAGAATAAATTCTACCTTCAGATCATATTTCTTAGTCTATTTGGAACTTTTTAATGGTAACAAATCTGATTCTAGCATATTTAGGATGGTAATTTTTGGATTTTTATTATTTTCTTCTTAGTCTTTGGGTTAGTATTACTTATTTGGATCAATTGTAAGTGGGCTTAATATAAGTCTACCTAGGGGGGTCCATTAGGGTTTATTTAAGTCTAGAGTTAGTATAAATAAAGGCATAATCAGACATGTAAGTTAGACAATTCAGATTAATAAAACTTCTAGTTTGCCGCACTTTGTGTTTGTGTTGGTGAGATAATCTCCCTTCCATGGTTCTCTAAAGAACTAAAAAAAGCGACTTATCAAATAACAACTGTCTTCATGACGTCATCCTTATACTCTCGTTTGCGAATCAATATTCATTGGGTAGGGGTTTTCGTTTCCAATAGTGCTAATGCCTAGGTACAAGTTATCTTTGTGTCACGCTCCTATCAAACCTGATTTACTTGGCTTTCTGGGAATTGGTGTCTTTGCATGTGGGTTGCGTGACCATGTGATCACGAGGTTCGCATCATTTGTCAACCTCAATTCCTATTGATGAAACAATGTGACCAAGTACAATCTGTTTATTTCTTCTATCTTTGTGGCTTAGATGGTTGAATGGCATGACATTGTGTGGTTCAAGAATCTGTTGTTCCAAGACATTCATTTCTTCTATGGATGGCTGTCCAACAGAAACTCACAACTCAAGATAAACTTCATCGGTTTGGTATACATGGTCCCAATAGATGCTCACTCTGTCTCAGACAATGAGGATCACAACCACTTGTTCTTTGAATGCTCCTATACTAAAGTGATCCGGTGGGATGTTTGTGACAGATGCGACATTCCAAGAATGACAAAAGGCCGGGATGAATGGATTCGATGGGCCACCATCTCTTGGCATGGCAAGAGTTTCGTCAATTTTTCGTAAACCGAGTTTTGTGGCTACAGATGTATCATGTATGGCAAGAACGGAATGCAAGGATCTTTCTTTGGAATGTCTAGAACTTCGAATTTGGTCTTTAATCAAATCGAATGTATCATTCGTGATAAGCTTGATTTGATGAGGAATGTCGTACCAACAAATGAAAACAAAAGGATCCAACGAGCTTGGAGGGTGAATACCATAGATTCTTAATTTGTTAGTTAGCTGGTTGTCTTGGTTTCCCTCACGAATCTAGTGAGGTTTCAGTTTTAGGGTCGGTGGCTAGCCTGTAGCCATCTGTTGTTTTATGTTTCTGTTATCATTGTAAATCTGGGGTATGCCCCTTATAATGTTTGTATCTTCTTCTTTTAATACATACGTCAACTTACCAAAAAAAAAAGCACAATGCTGTTTATTACCATAAAATGATATTTTTCCCAATTCAGCACAAGATTCTTTTCTTCACACCTGTTTAAAACCTTTTCTAAGTTAGTCACACAATCATCAAATGAATCGCTAAAAACAGAAAAATCATCCATAAAAATCTCAAGAAAACGTTCAACCATATCACTAAATATATTGAGCATGTATCTTTGAAATGTGGCTGGTGCATTACATAATTCAATTTGGTTGTAACCTGAATAACCATCTAGGAAACAATAAAATTCATGACCTGCGACTCTTTCTAGGATTCAAAGGTAAAGGAAAATGACCTTTTTCTAGTCATTGAATTAAGTTTTCTATAGTCAATGCACATGCACCAACCAGTAATAGTCCTAGTTGGAATTAACTCATTTTTCTCAATTGTTATCATGGTGACTCTAGACTTCTTTGTACAACTTGGGTAGGATTTGTAACCATTTGTGCGAAATAGGATAAATGATTCCATTTTTCGAAGCTATTAGACTTCATTCCTCAAAACATCTTTCATATTAGGATTAAGCCTTTGTTGCATTTCTCTAGAGGGTTTAGCATTTTTTCTCCAAATAAATCTTGTGTGTGCAAATCAAAGGACTAATTCCTTTTATGTCGACTATGGTCCATCCTAATGCATTTTTGTGTATTTTTAGAGTCTGTAATAACTTACCTTCTTGATGTGCATTAAGTTTGCAAGAAATTATTACCAGAAAAGTTTTATTTTCTCCCAAGAATGAGTATTTGAGATTAAATGGTAATGGCTTCAAATCAGGTTTTGGTGGTTGAACATTTGAAGGTGTGGACTCAATTGATCGTGGTGGCATTTCCTCAATTTTGGTCTCCAATTGCTTGCCTTTGATTCTTCCTGAAAATAAACCATATGCATATTTTTAGATTCACTAAACTCAGTTTCACTGGAAGTATTTTCATATTGATCATAAACTAAATTTTCAATAAAATCTACTTCAGTAAATCATTATCATCTCCAAATGCTTGCAAATGTTAAAAATATTCATCTTCAATGTCATGTTTTCAAAAGATAACTTCATTAGTCCATTCCTACAATTAATCAATGCATTAGAAGTTGCAAGAAATGAAAGTCCTAAACTAACAGGAATTGAATTACATGTTTTAACAAGTTGTGTATCCATGACAACAAAATCCACAGGATAAATGAATTTATCAACTTGTACTAACACATCTTCAACTATTCCTCTAGGCACCTTTACATATCTATCTTTTTTTTTGGTAAGTTGACGTATGTATTAAAAGAAGAAGATACAAACATTATAAGGGGCATACCCCAGATTTACAATGATAACAGAAACATAAAACAACAGATGGCTACAGGCTAGCCACTGACCCTAAAACTGAAACCTCACTAGATTCGTGAGGGAAACCAATACAACCAGCTAACTAACAAATTAAGAATCTATGGTATTCACCCTCCAAGCTCGTTGGATCCTTTTGTTTTCATTTGTTGATACGACATTCCTCATCAAATCCAGCTTATCACGAATGATACATTCGATTTGATTGAAGACCAAATTCAAAGTTCTAGACATTCCAGCAAAGATCCTTGCATTCCGTTCTTGCCATACATGATACACTGTACCTGCAAAACTCAGTTTACGAGAAAAATTGATGAAACTCTTGCCATGCCAAGAGATGGTGGCCCATCGAATCCATTCATCCCGACCTTTTGTCATTCTTGGAATGTCGGCATCTGTCACAAACATCCCACCAGATCGCTTTAGTATAGGAGCATTCAAAGAACAAGTGGTTGTGATCCTCATTGTTGCGGAGACAAAGTGAGCATCTATTGGGACCATGTATACCAAACCGATGAAGTTTATCTTGAGTTGTGAGTTTCTGTTGGACAGCCATCCATAGAAGAAATGAATGTCTTGGAACAGCATTCTTGAACCACACAATGTCATGCCATTCAACCATCTGACAATGACGTCTTAGTTGTTCCCAAGCTACTTTGACTGAGAATCTGTGATTTGGCGAATCCAACCAAACTATCTCATCCTTTTGCCCCATCTTAGGATTAGAATTGGAAGGAATGACTTCTATAATGGGGTGCCAGCCAATAGCTTGGGTGGTAGGAGTTTTCCATTCTGAGTTCTGAATTAGCACATTCACCTTCGCGTTCTTGGCCATACCTGAATCATAGATGAATCTTTCCCCGTAAGAATCCGCGAGTGGGCTGTGAGGATGCCAATTATCAAACCATAGAGAGGTTGTCATTCCATCTCCTATGATCTACTTCATCTTCGGCCATGCTAAGGATCTGAGCTTTAGAATCTTTCCCCAAGCCCAAGAACAATTCTGTGGCGTCTTGATTGTCCAGAAATTCCTACCTCGCAACAGATTGGATCTGATCCAAGTAGACCATATTGAGCCATCCGAGTCATTGCCCGCAAGTTCCAAATGTGTTTCAACAAAGCAATCTTGTTCCATTCTGTTATCCTTTTTATTCCTAGCCCCCCTCCTTTTTTGGAAGACATACCGATCCCAAGCCACTTTAGCCCCAATGAGTTCTCATATCTGAACCTGACCAAAGAAAGGATTTCATAATTTGCTCCACATTTTTAATTACTTGCCCAGGTAGGAGAAAGAGAGATGTCCAATAGACTTGTATGGAAAATAAGACTGAATTAATCAGTTGTACCCGTCCTGCATACGAGAGTGTTCTACAAGTCCAATGTCGAACTTTAGAGGTGATTCGATCCACGAGCCCCTTACAATAAATAGCCTTTAGTCTGGACGAGAGAAGAGGTACTCCCAAATATTTCATAGGGAGCTCCCCCTCTCTAAACCCAAGAATATAAATAATTTGTTCCCTCTCAGCATTTAACACACCGCTCAAGAAGATGTCGCTTTTGTTTGGATTTAGATACAGACCTGATAGATCTTGAAACTTTGTGAGCATAGTTTTGATCATACGGATTGAGTTTACATCCCCGTTGCTAAAAATCATCAAGTCATCAACAAAACAAAGATGAGAAATTCTGTCCTTCTTGCATTTCTAGTGGAACTTGAATTCTTGGTTGGCACTCATCTTGCAGAATAGCCCCGACAGGATTTCCATACATAGGACAAACAAATATGGGGACAATGGATCCCCTTGTCTCAGCTCTCTTTCCCCTTGAAAGTAACCTGCAAGCTCACCATTGACGTTGATAGAGAATTGACATGATGTAACACAAACCATGATCCAATCAATGACTGTTCTAGGGAATCCCATTTTTATTAACATAGCGTCAACGAAATCCCACCGCACCGAGTCATAAGCCTTCATCAGATCAACTTTCATAGCACAACGAAAGGGTCCCGTAGATTTATGATAGCCTTTCATTAGTTCCCGAGACAAAAGAATGTTATCACCGATTCTTCGATCCGAGATAAAAGCGATCGATATGGGCCAACTAAGGATGGCAAAACAACTTTGATTCTCCCAACTAGAATCTTAGCGATGCATTTGTACACTGTATTGCAGCAAGATATAGGACGGAAATCTGTCAACCTTGTAGGATTAGCAACTTTAGGAATAAGGGAAATGGATGTAGCATTCATTTTTTTAAGCGTTCATGAGTCCGAAAGAAGGATCTAACAGCGTTGATTACATCTTCCCCAACTATGTGCCACATTCTTTTGAAGAAACCTGCGTTAAAGCCATCCGGACCAGGGGCTTTGTTGTTCTTCAAACTAAACATAGCATGCTTAATCTCCTCCCTTGTTACATCTTGTGCGAGAACATGCTGTTGCGTTGAAGACAGTTTCAAGTTAATTGTCGATTCCATCACTTCCTCATTCAGAACCCTAGGCATCTGATCAACTCCTAACACACGATGGAAGTATGCAATTACTTCTGATTTGACTGCCTCGTGTCCTTCGACAACCTCTCCATCCTCCGTTGTAAGTGATAGAAGCTTATTTCTATTCTGTCTTCCATTTACTAATTTGTGAAAGTAGCTAGTATTCTGATCCCCCAAGCTAAGCCATTGTATCCTTGCCTTCTGTTTGAAAAAACTCTCTTCACTCCGACGGTAGAAGCGTATTTATGAACAAAGCATCCCTTTCTCGCATGCACAAAATTGGATTCTCATGCCTGTATGCAGAGCCTGTTGAGCCTTATCCATTTCGTTTTTTGCATCTTTCACTCTATCTGAAATGTTGGAGAAGTGAGCCATATTGAAAAGAATTACAGAAGTTGGTTTTAACTCACCTAGATTGAGACTTTGAAAAACCGAATATGGAAGTAAATTCACACTAGCTCCAAGATCAAGTAAAGCTCTTTCAACTTTATGTTCTCCAATAAAGCAAGAAATTATAGGACAATCAGGGTCTTTATATTTCAAATCATTATTGTTTTGAAGAATGGCACTTACTTGTTCGGCTAAAAAGGTTTTTTTTTTCACATTCAGTTTTCTCTTCACGGTGCACAAGTCTTTCAAAAATTTAACGTAAGAAGGTACCTGTTTAATATCATCCAACAAAGGTATATTGATCCTTACCTGTTTATAAGTTTCAAAGATTTGAGAATTGTGATTGACTTTCCTTTATTTGGTCATGGCATGAGGAAATGGAAGTGCTGGTGGGGAATTAGTCTTTTGTTTGCAATGTTCAGGTTCAACCCCTTCCTTACCCTCAAAGATTACCTCATCTTCTTTCTCACAAGGTTCAAGAATGGGTTTTTTAATAACCTTACCACTGCGGAGAGTAATGACTGATTTGACTTGATCCATGTGTTGGATTCCGGAGCCACTTGCATTTGGATTGTATTACCCTTTGGGATTTTGCTGTGGTTGAGATGGAAACTTACTTTTCTCCTGATAACTGAGAGCGGATGTGAATTTTGCAAGAGTATCTTTTAAATCTTCATGGTTTGAGCATGTTGAGTGTTGATTGTCTATTGCTTTTCAATGAATGCATGCAATGTTTCCTCAAGATTTCTTCTAGGAGGGGGAGCATAAGGACCTTGAGAATTTTGAAAATTATGATGGACTTGAAATGATGGTTGTCAAGTTTGTGCATTATTATTACCACTCTTCCAACTGAAATTTGGATGATTTCTCCAACCAGGGTTGTATGTTTGCGAATATGGGTTATGATTTGGCATTTTAAAACTTTTTAAAGCATTGGCCTGTTCATGGAGACATTCCTTAAAAGAAGGCAAAGTTGGACAAATCTGATTCTAGCTTCATATCAGAATTAATTATGCTAGAATCAGATTTGTCACCCTTAAAAAGTCTCAAATAAACTAGGAAATGTGATCTGAAGGTAGAATTAATTCTGAAGTCTTATTTCCATGTTGTAGCTAGGATGAATAAGAAATCCTTGTAAGAAAATGATTTTGAAACATTAATGAATCCTTGCCACACTTGAAAAACTATATTGCATCCATTAAAGATCCTTGTAGAATTAGGATATTCCCAAAACAAGCAGGGATATCCTTTTAGTAAAAGAATCCTAGCCATATAAGAAGTCCACAAATCGAAAGAAAGTAAATAACAAAATTCATACAACCTTTGTTGACTAGTATCGTGATGCCTTCCGCAACTCCAATTGACCTGAAATTTTATCCCAAGGTAGGGCAACATGTCAGGAGACTCCACGTAAAATTCAGCCCAATCCAACAGTCGGATTGGGAATTATGACTGTTGCCGTAAAAACTGGATAGTTGCACATTTTACTTCAAAATCCAAAGAAAGTGAATAACAAAATTTGTACAATCTCTATTGACCAGTATTGCACCCTTTCCGAACTCTGATTGACTTGAAATGTTAACCCAAGGTAGGAAAACATGTCAGGAGACTCCATGTACAATTTCAGCCCGATTCAACAGTTGGATTGAGAATTATGACTGTTGCCATAAAATTGGATAGTTGCATATTTTACGTTAAAATCCGAATTTGACCTTGTCTGGATTGTATCAGATTGTTAGTTTGTTTGGAAGCTAAGGCACATCAAGTTCCGTTTGGTCTAGTGATAAGACATGGGGCTAATAGGTTCAAAGAGGCTTTTAGTGGATTTTTTCATGGCACATGGACTAGGTGGACTTCAAAAAGATATTAAATAATAAAATACAAGTCTTGATTAATTCAATTCATATTTAAGAAGAGCTTGTAGGTGGCACACATTACAAAAAGATTGGAATAAGAAGATTTAAATGCTTCAAAGAGCATTTTAATGTGATTTTGTTTGTATTGAAAAGTAGGCATTCATAACTTTCTAGTGATATTTAAATTAGGCAAGCCTTCTAATAATATATAAAAGATAACCATGAGTTTGAAGTTGAACTTTGATTCTCCCAACATATTAAAAAAATGACTTTGGTCTTATTTAAATTAGTTGGGCTATTATTTATTTATTTTTTAGTTATTATAAGGCCTTTTAGAAAAAATTTAGGTTTTTATTTAAATTTAGGTTCATTGGATTAGTATTATTTATTAGGTTTTTATCTCATATTCATTAGGGATATCCTATTAGACATTGGATTCTTTCTAGTATAAATACTCTTTTTGTATAGATTTTTTGAAAAAAAACTATTTTTAATTAAAACAATCAGCATTCTTTTTATCTTTTTTTGGTTGCGTGGTTCCCATACTAAGTTCTTAATTGAACTTACAAACTATTCAAATGATTGATCAACTTCGTTGTGATTTTATACTAATTTGTGTTTCTTTATAGGTATAAAGTGAGAGTGATCATTGCATATAACAAGGTAGGAATTTCTGGACAATCAAGACGCCACAGATTGCTCTTGGGCTTGGGGAAAGATTCTAAAGCTCAGATCCTTAGCATGGCCGAAGATGAAGTACATCATAGGAGATGGAATGACAACCTCTCTATGGTTTGATAATTGGCATCTTCACAGCCCACTCGCGGATTCTTACGGGGAAAGATTCATCTATGATTCCGGTATGGCCAAGAACGCGAAGGTGAATGTGCTAATTCAGAACTCAAAATGGAAAACTCCTACCACCCAAGCTATTGGCTGGCACCCCATTATAGAAGCCATTCCTTCCAATTCTAATCCTAAGATGGGACAAAAGGATGAGATAGTTTGGTTGGATTCGCCAAATCACAGATTCTCGGTCAAAGTAGCTTGGGAACAACTAAGACGTCATCGTCAGATGGTTGAATGGCATGACATTGTGTGGTTCAAGAATGCTGTTCCAAGACATTCATTTCTTCTATGGATGGCTGTCCAACAGAAACTCACAACTCAAGATAAACTTCATAGGTTTGGTATACATGGTCCCAATAGATGCTCACTCTGTCTCCGCAACAATGAGGATCACAACCACTTGTTCTTTGAATGCTCCTATACTAAAGCGATCTGGTGGGATGTTTGTGACAGATGCGACATTCCAAGAATGACAAAAGGCTGGGATGAATGGATTCGATGGGCCACCATCTCTTGGCATGGCAAGAGTTTCGTCAATTTTTCTCGTAGAACTGAGTTTTGCAGCTACAGTGTATCATGTATGGCAAGAACGAAATGCAAAGATCTTTGCTGGAATGTCTAGAACTTCGAATTTGGTCTTCAATCAAATCGAATGTATCATTCGTGATAAGCTTGATTTGATGAGGAATGTCGTACCAACAAATGAAAACAAAAGGATCCAACGAGCTTGGAGGGTGAATACCATAGATTCTTAATTTGTTAGTTAGCTGGTTGTATTGGTTTCCCTCACGAATCTAGTGAGGTTTCAGTTTTAGGGTCGGTGGCTAGCCTGTAGCCATCTGTTGTTTTATGTTTTTGTTATCATTGTAAATCTGGGGTATGCCCCTTATAATGTTTGTATCTTCTTCTTTTAATACATACGTCAACTTACCAAAAAAAAAAAGATCATTGCATATAACTTTGATTCTCCAAGGTATGTTCAAGTTACAAACTAGGATGGTGACAAATCTGATTATAGCATATTTAGGATAATAAATTTTGGATTTTTATTTTCTTCATAGTCTTTGAGTTATTATTACTTATTTGGGTAAATTGTAAGTGAGTCTTATATAAGTCCATCTAAAAGGGGTCTATTAGAGTTTATTTAAGTCTAGAGTTAGTATAAATAAAGGCATAACCAGACATGTAAGTTAGACAATTCCGATTAATAAAACTTCTTATTTGCTGCACTTGTTGTGTGTTAGTGGGATAATACCCCTTCCATGATTCTCTAAAGAACTGAAAATGACTTATTAAAGAACAACTAGCTTCGTGGCCTCATCCTTATACTTCTTGTTCGTGAATCAATATTTGTTGGGTGGGGGTTTTTCGTTTTCAATAGTGTTGGTGCCTAGGTACAAGTTATTTTTGTATCACACTCCTATCAAACTTGATTTACGGGAATTGGTGTCTTCGTGTGTGGGTTGTGTGACCACGTGATCACGAGGTTCGCATCATTTCGTATCAGAGTTTGGCTCCATTAATCAGGTTATATCCTTTTGAAATTTTCATTCTCTTAGTCAGGTTCAGATATGAGAACTACTGGGGCTAAAGTGGCTTGGGATCAGGTATGTCTTCCAAAAAAGGAGGGGGGGCTAGGAATAAAAAGGATAACAGAATGGAACAAGATTGCTTTGTTGAAACACATTTGGAACCTGTGCAATGACTCAGATGGCTCAATATGGTCTACTTGGATCAGATCCAATCTGTTGCGAGGTAGGAATTCTCGGACAATCAAGACGCCACGAATTGCTCTTGGGCTTGGGGAAAGATTCTAAAGCTCAGATCCTTAGCATGGCCGAAGATGAAGTACATCATAGGAGATGGAATGACAACCTCTCTATGGTTTGATAATTGGCATCCTCAAAGCCCACTCGCGGATTCTTACGGGGAAAGATTCATCTATGATTCGGTATGGCTAAGAACGTGAAGGTGAATGTGCTAATTCAGAACTCAGAATGGAAAACTCCTACCACCCAAGCTATTGGCTGGCACCCCATTATAGAAGCCATTCCTTCCAATTCTAATCCTAAGATGGGGCAAAAGGATGAGATAGTTTGGTTGGATTCGCCAAATCACGGATTCTCGGTCAAAGTAGCTTGGGAACAACTAAGACGTCATCGCCGGATGGTTGAATGGCATGCAATTGTGTGGTTTAAGAATGATGTTACACGACATTCATTTATTCTATGGATGGCTGTCCAAACGAAACTCACAACTCAAGATAAACTTCATCGGTTTGGTATACATGGTCCCAATAGATGCTCACTCTGTCTCCGCAACAATGAGGATCACAACCACTTGTTCTTTGAATGCTCCTATACTAAAGCGATCTGGTGGGATGTTTGTGACAGATGCGACATTCCAAGAATGACAAAAGGCTGGGATGAATGGATTCGATGGGCCACCATCTCTTGGCATGGCAAGAGTTTCGTCAATTTTTTCAGAACCGAGTTTTGCGGCTCCGAGTGTATCATGGATGGCAAGAACGAAATGCAAGGATCTTTTCTGGAATGTCTAGAACTTCGAATTTGGTCTTTAATCAAATCGAATGTATCATTCGTGATAAGCTTGATTTGATGAGGAATGTCGTACCAACAAATGAAAACAAAAGGATCCAACGAGCTTGGAGGGTGAATACCATAGATTCTTAATTTGTTAGTTAGCTGGTTGTCTTGGTTTCCCTCACGAATCTAGTGAGGTTTCAGTTTTAGGGTCGGTGGCTAGCCTGTAGCCATCTGTTGTTTTATGTTTCTGTTATCATTGTAAATCTGGGGTATGCCCCTTATAATGTTTGTATCTTCTTCTTTTAATACATACGTCAACTTACCAAAAAAAAGAAATTTTCATTCTCGTTGTTTCCGCAAAAAATTTCTTAGTATCCAATATCTTCTTCTACTTGACCACATGATCACGAGGTTCGCATCATTTGGTATCAGAGCTTGGATCCATTAATCAGGTTATATCCTTCTAAAATTTTTGTTTTTGTTGTTTCCACAAAAAAATTTCTTATTTCCAATATCTTCTTCTGCTTGATTTTGCAGCCTATCAAGTAAAAAAAATTGTTTTTTTCATTCTATCACTGTCCAAAATATATCAGTAGCATAAAAAAAGGAAAAGAAATAGTTCAGAAAGACAATTGGTTTCTGCTGCAGAAAACTAAACAAGTTAAAATTGGATCAAATCAATTTCGAATTAGCTCAAATTTGACACTATGATTTTTAGGATCCTAATCGCACCACATATTAATTTTGGGGTTAATTGGATATTGTTTGCTTTGGTTTTCAATTTAAGGTCTAGTCAGTTCTAATTCATAACGTTTTTTGCGCCAGTATATCAAACCTTATCGTAAATTGTTCAAACTTTATATTCTGTCTATTTGGGTTGATATTGCACATATCTGAAATTTTAACTCAATTGGACATCATTTACTTTAGGTTCCAGAATGGACTTAACTCATCGTCAACGAGTCTATTTCGCGTCGCCTTTTGAAAGATGCTTTCTTTCTGTTTTTTTTCATTTCTTGCAGTATATTTTCAACATATCCAACATATTTGGTGTTGTTTCATCATTTTGCATATTTTGTTTTTGTTTTTATTCGAGTCTTTAGTTTCATTCATATTTCATCACAGTTTTGTTTTTTGCTTGTTTTCTGGTTTTTATTGCTTCTTGAGACTATCATCACATATTTGGATTGCACTGCTGAGTTGGTTTGAGTTTTGCAAGAATCGCAAGGTGAGACTAGAGGTGTGAGGATATTAAGAGTGTTTGAGCAAAACACAAGCGATGTGAGGATTTGTTTTTACCACTAACCAATTTTGCAGGTACTATCATGTCAGATCAAAACAACACACCACCCCCTCCCGATGTAGAACTTAAATTCCAAATGCAAGCCATGACAAAAATAACTAAAAGAATGAATTTTGTGATGGGGAACCTGTGTGACAGACTTGAGATGGTGGGAAAACATGGTAACGTGGCTGGACCATGTACCCCAGACGTGAGAAAGGTTGGGGCTCAACCGAAATCAAATAATGACAGTGGGGCTGAAAGGCCAAGGTGGGCTAATTATGCGGATTATGAGGAGGACGTTGATGATATTGGTGATGGTGGTTTTAAGGATAAGACCATAGGCCATCGGGAAGGTTTTTGGCAGCCTAGAACCACAGAGATTTCATTTATTTTGATGAGATGTTATGGCAAAACAAAATGAGCATTCAAAACAAGAGGTGGTATCAAAGGGAGAGAAATAAAGAGATTAATATTCTAAAAAAAGAATCCAAGAGTCTATCCCGTATTCTAGGGGACATGAAGCAAGAACTTGATGTGTCAGCAAGCTTCAAAAAGAGAGATGAAAAAACGATGTAAGGATGATATACGAAATAGAACGGTTGCTACTGTCATCCAAAGTTGTTGGCGATGATTGTTAGCAAGAAAAGAACTCCAAAAGCTTCAAAAAGAGGCTAAGGAGTTGTCCACTCAACTTGTTGGTGATTCGAGGATGAATCATCTTGCAGAGAAAGGGAATGATACGATCTAGGCAAGCTTAAATTCGGATTTTGGTGTAAAATGTGCAACTATCCAATTTTACAGAAATAGTCATAATTCTCAATCCGACCGTTGGATTCGGCTGAAACTTTATGTGGACTCTCCATACATGTTTTCCTACCTTAGATTACAATTTTAGTCCAATTGGAGTTCAGGAAGGCACCGCAATACTGGTCAACAGAGGCTGTATGAATTTTGTTATTTACTTCCTTTTGACTTGTGGACTTCCTATTTGATTAGGATTCTTTTTCTAGAAGGATGTGGTAACTGGTTTTGAGAATCTCCAAGTGTGGCAAAGATTCACTAATGTTTCAGAATCCTTTTCATATTAGGATCCCTTATTCATCCTAGCTACACAGGGAAAGAAGGGCTAATGGTATTTAATGACAAATTAGTTATTTTTATTATTTTCTTTGATGTTTGGGCTTAATTAATATTTTGTTTTTAGCTAGGATCCAAGGCTTGTTTGGATCAAGGTTAGGGCTTTTCAATTTAGGGTTTTTGGGTCGTTTTAACCCATGATGGTAAATCTTTTAGGGTTACTTTTAAGAACTATTTAAACACATGTAACCTAAATTTTGATAGCTTTGATGATTATTACTTCTGAATTTTTTAGTTTTGACCCCCCCTTAAATGGACTTACATGAAGCCCACTTACAATTGATCCAAATAAGTAATAACAAGTCAACGACTAAGAAGAAATAATAAAAATCTAAAAATTACCATCCTAAATATGCTAGAATCATATTTGTCACCCTTAAGAAGTCCCAAATAAACTAGGAGAAATCTGATTTGAAAAATTTATGTTGCTGCCCCCTTTGATGTTCTTGATCAGCTTGGATTTCCTTATTTAACTTGGACAAATAAGAAAACAAATTTCCTCCTTTATTGCTGATTTAATTACTTTCCTTCTATGTTATGAAAAGCATTAAATAATCCTCCCCCTTTTAGGAAGAAGATCTAGCCAACTTCCTTACTTAATTAGGAGAATAAATTGCTGACTTTCTATGCTTATAGCATTAGGAAAAAAAACAAGCCTAACAAGGCTGGTATTGGGCCGGACATGTCAGCCCCTTGTTGCACACAAATTAGGCTCTTCTTGGACCTGAAGTAGATGAATTAAAGTCTGTCCTTCATGCTCCTTAAATTTCCCAAACCCCTCTAAGTCCATTTTGGTCCATATGTTTTGAGTGCATTCGGACTACATCACACATAACCTCATCAGAATACTTCCCAATAGCAAACCCAATCAATACTTGCTTAGTAACCTTCACTTCACCATCTTGATTCAACCATTGCAATCTATAAGGCCTAGGATGCGTAACACAACTTAGATTCAATTTCATCACAAGTGTATCACTAGCTACATTAGCACAACTACCTCCATTGATTATCATGCTACATACCTTGTTTTGGATGTGACATCGAGTGTGAAATATGTTTTCCCGTTGTTGTTCTACATCATCTTCTTTGATTTGGATTTCAATGCACGCCTTATAACCAAGGCCTCCGCCTCAACTGGATATGCAATCTCCTTAAATTCGGCCTCCATGTTGAGGAAGAGAAGCTGAAATAATCTGAAAATGCGGACTACCCCTTCTCTTTATTTGCCTCTACACCTTCATTTCCATATGTACCATGTCCTCCAATTCCACACAATGTTGTAATTCTACAACATTCGCAATGTCCATTTAGGAATCTAGCCATAATAGCTTCCCTATCCTCAATCACATTGGCCTGAATCATTGCAATCTCCATCTCTTTGAAATACTCATCCACGGACCTAGAACCCTGATTCAAACCCTGCAATTTCACATACAAATCTCTATAATAGTAGTTAGGCACAAATTGCCTTCTCACCAACACTTTCATCTCGTCCCATGATGCTACTGGCCTCTCTCCACTCCTCCTTCTACTAATCACATTCTGATCCCACCAAATCAGTGCATAATCCGTAAATTTGATTACTACCAACTTCACTTTCAAATAGTTATGGCAATAAAAAATCCAATCCACCTTTTTCTCTCACTCCAAATATGCCTCGGGATCGTTTTTTATCTTGAAAAGGAGGTATTTTTAGTTTGACAGCATCTAAATCACAATCTAAATAAGCATGTCCCCCAACACTACGGAAATTTTCCCTTAAGCCGAATTGCCCCTACTTCTATTCCCAAAATCCCTTCGGTTTCTAGGCTACCAAAAACCTTCTCGATGGCCTACGACATCATCCTCAAAACCACTATCACCAATATCATCAATGGCCTCCTCAAAATTCTCATAATCCTCATAATCAGCCCACCTTGGCCTTTCAACCTTATTGCCACTGTTTGCTTTCGGTTTAGCCTTAAGCTTGCTCATGTCTTGGGTGTGTGTACAAGCCTCGTTACCACGTTTTATGCGAACCTCATGATCACACATTCACGCAACCCACATGCAAAGACACCAATTCTAGAAGCGAAGTAAATCAGGTTTGATAGGAGGGTGATGCAAAGATAACTTGTACCTAGGCACCAGCACTATTGGAAATGGAGACCCCCACTGAACGAATATTGATTCGAGAACGAGAAGTATAAGGATGACGCCACGAAGATAGTTGTTCTTCGATAAGTCGTTTTCAGTCCTTTAGAGAACCAAGGAAGGGAGATTATCCCACCAACACACAACAAGTGCGGCAAAGAAGTTTATTGATCTGAAAATTGCGTAACCTTACATGTTTTTGCTTATGCCTTTATTTATACTGACTCTAAACTTAAAGAAACCCTAATGGACCCCCCTTAGGTAGATTTATATTAAGCCCACTTACAATTGACCCAAATAAGTAATAAGAATCCAAAAACTAAGAAGAAAATAATAAAAATAATAAAAATCCAAAAATTACCATCCTAAATATGCTAGAATCAGATTTGTCACCCTTAAGAAGTCCTAAATAAACTAGAAAAACTCTTATTTGAAAAATTTGTGTTGCTGCCCCCCTTTGATGTCCTTGATTAGCTTGGATTTCCTTATTTAACTTAGATAAATAAGAACACAAATTTCCTCCTTTGTTGCTGATTTAATTACTTTCCTTCCTAAGTTAGGGAAAGCCTTAAATAGTCCTCTCCTCTTTATGAATAAGATATGGCCAACTTCCTTACTTAATTAGAAGAATAAATTGCTGGCTTTTTATCCTTGTAGCATTAGGAAAAAGCACAAGCCTAACAGGGTTGGTATTGGGCCGGACACATCAACCCCTTGTTCCACACGAATTGGGCTCTTCTTAGACCTTTAACTAGATGAATTAAAAGCTGTCATTTATGCTCCTTAAATGTCCCAAGCCCCTATAGGTCCATTTTGCTCCATATGTTTTGAACAAGCTCATTCAATGTTTCGCTTCTTTACCCTAGCTCTTGTAATTGGCCCAATCGGCACCTCCAATAGGTTGTTGGCATGACTATGCTTGGTGTTGGGCTGATCCTCATCACTTACCTATAAACACACGTGATACATGATTCATTAAATGCATAAACGTACGAAGCGCATTTGTAAGTCCAAACGACATGACTAACCATTCATACAAACCATGCCTAATCTAATGGTACCCACTCATTAAGTCAACTTTAGAGAAAATACATGATCCATGTAACTCATCTAGCATGTCGTCAAGCCTAGGAATAGGATGTTGATAGTTTACCATTATGTTGTTGATGGCATGACGGTCAACACACACCCTCTATGTTCCCTTCTTTTTAGGCACAAGTAACACTAGCCACAACACAAGAGCTCATTCTATCACGAATGTACCCCTTCATCATCAACTCATCTACTTGCCTTTGAAGCTTCTATGTCTTCTTGGGGTTGCTTCTATAGGCAGGATGGTTAGGAATCGAAGCTCCGGGTACAAGGTCAATGTGATGTTCAATTCTCCTTAATGGTGGAAATCCACTAGGGATGTCTTCAAGGAATACATCATCAAACTCTTGAAAAAAAGAAACAACCATACTAGGAATAGCATAATCAAGATCGTTAGTATTAAAATAAGGCTCCTTATACACAAGTAAAATCATTGGCTTGTTAGTGAAAAACACAGATTTGATTTGAGCTCCTTTTGCATAAAAATTAGATTGTTTCTTTAATTTTTCCACACTATTATCATCACACAAGCTTACTTTCTTCAGTTCTCGGGTTTTACCTCCACTCTCAACCGGGTTAATTAATGATTTAGGTTTAGCCGAATCTGATGGTCTTCTCTCACCATTGTCGTCATGTGAATTTTCACTCTTCTAATCCTCCCATTCCCTTTGAAATTTCATTTGATCATTATATACTTGTTCTGGAGAAAAAGATACAAGAGATGATTTTATAATAGTGTGAACCTATTTCTAAACCCATCATGAATCGCCTTCCGATGAAACTACCATAGATGCCTCAAAAGTAAGTGACTAGCATGCATTGGGACTACATCACACATAAAATGATGTGAACCTCATGATCACGTGGTCACGTAACCCATAATCAAGATTGAGATCTGATCCCGGAAAGCTGAAATAGGTCTAATAGGAGTGTGACACAATGGAAACCTGCCCCAAGGCTCCAAAACTGCTGAAATTTTGGCTTACATGAGTTTAAATAGTTCTTGAAAAATTAGCCCTAATGGACCCCTTATGTAGACTTCTATGAGGTCCTCTCAAAACCCTAAACTGAAAAGCCCATAACTTAACCCAAACAAGCCTTGGATCCTAACTGAAAATAAAGTATTAAGTAAGCCCAAACAAGCCTTGGGCTGTAGCTAACAAAATAAAATAATAAAAATAACTAATTTGTCATTAAATACCACCAGCACTTCTTTCCTTGTGTAGCTAGGATGAATAAGGAATCCTTATAAGAAAAGGATTCTAAAACATTAATGAATTCTTGCCATACTTGGAGATTATGTTGCAGCTCATTAAAGATCCTTAAGAAACTAAACAAGAGACCATTAGACTATAGGTATGCAACTGAATGGTGTAAGTCCCGTCTGAGTTTTACGGCAATAAATCCATATAACCTGCAGCCTGTTTCCTAGTTTATCTTTCCTTTCTATGGATTTTGTCTTTCACAGAACTACTTCTATTTCGGCTTCCTCTACCTCTAAATCTTCTGAAAGCAGAAGAATAGTACAAAGTGATATATATAGCATTTGGATACCAAGAAAACAATAAATCTCAGTTTATAGGTCGTTCTATTATGTCTAGGTACCCAAACCCCTTATATAATCAGTTTGCGGCAGAATTGAACCTCAAATTAAAACCTCAAGAAACCGATATCCAAATAAGCCACTACACAGAATATGAAGTTTCAATTAATTCTATGGTGGTTTGCTTATGTGATGTGCCGTGAATGATTCGAAAATTGGCTACAATGAATCTGATGAAAATGGATGAAGGATGGGTCTGGTTGTGTTGTCTTTCTTTTGGTGTTTAGGCTGGATTATAGTGATTTTAAGGTAAATAAGATGGGGGATAGACTAGAATGATACTTTGATAAGTCGATCTGGACGCCACAAAGATCAATCTAGGATTTCGACGCCACACACTTTGTGATTGAAGAGTGATAAGTCAGGTAGGGTTCTTCACAAAATCAATTTGGAAGAACTCGTAATTCTGTGAATTAAGTTTCAAATATTGGCCAAAAGTCCTTTATTACATATTCTGATACTATATTTATAACTGGAACATCCCTCCAAAATTAGGAAAAATTCAACATGGCAGAAGTCAAGCCCAGAAAATAGACTTTGACAAACTAACCTAGACAAATTAACTAGCACATGTTTTTTGACATTTCTAACATAAACAGACCAAATTTAAAACAATCATATCTTGTTACACAAAAGTCCAATGCAATCATGGTTGGACAATCTAGAAAGAACGTGTTCTGAACTTGAAATCCACCTAGATTAGTCATGTTTTCTCATGCAATGGATGACTTCAAATTCAGGTTCAAATTCATTTGCTGTTCTGACCATAAACAGCATAAATTCCTTCACTTATTTGCATATCAACCCAAATTCAAGTGGCCCAGCATCAAAAGAACCATTAAGGGCTTTTCCCATCTCCAAGTTCCAATTGTAGGCAAATAAACATCCTTGAACCAATTTTAAACTGATTGCTAATTTTTAACTCCGACGCAGCTTCAATCATTCCAATTTGACTCGTCAAGGCCCTTTGTAGTTGTTTCGCTCTCGCTCTTGTCATTGGACCATCTGAATCCTCTTGCATATTAGTTTTAGCTTTACAAGATGGATTATAATTCCCATGATGCACATCATTATGGTTCACTAAGAGTAGTGTTTCTACGGTAGAATTAAACCTCAAATTAAAACCTCAAGCTAAAATATCAAAACATGCCCAAATTTTATATGTTGCGATCTCACACCAATAGATAAAATATGAAGTTGAAATTGATTCTGAGGTGATTTGCTTATAGATCACTAAGAGTTGTGTTTCTGCGGCAGAATTGAACCTCAAATTATAGTTTGGGATAGTTTTAGCTTGGGTTGATTATTATTTAAATTGGGCCTATGTGAGACTCGTTAGAGAAACTTGGGTTTTGGCTTGGAGTTTAAATACTCTTTAGGAATAATTTTAGGCCAGACTTTAATGATAGTTTTCAACATTATAGCCGACTTTTGGTTGCTCAATCTTGGTTCTTGATTGCACTTTCAACTCTTCAAAGAATTGACCATTCTTTGTTGTGAATTTATACTTCCTTTGCTTGTTTCCAAGTGTAGGTTTGAAGTTCATGTTTGGACAGATGGTGAGTAGGTTTGAAAAATTGATGACTAAGGTTGAAAGTGGGCTTGGGAAAAAGGGTAGAGAAGCTAGGAAGAAGGAGAGTGTTGCTGGAAACTCTACAAAAGGAGCCGAAGATGATTTTAACCATGGTAGTGAGTTCCGTACACATAAGAATGAATTGTATAAGGCTCGGCAAAGAAGGGGTAGAATTCGGCTAGATAAGGATTATGGGCATAGGAGGAATTTTGATGATTTGGGTGATGTAGATCAAAATTGAGGTAGTACTAAGTTGAAAATCCCAGCATTTAAGGGAAAACTGACCTTGAAGCTTACTTTGAGTTGGAGAGAAAGATAGAGATGATTTTTTACATTCATAGGTACTTGGAAAAGAAGAAGGTTAAGTTAGCTGTAGTGGAGTTTACTGACTATGCCATGATTTGGTGGGAGAGATTGGTGGTAGAAAAAAGAAGGAATAGAGAAAGACCACTTAGCATATGGGAGGAGTTCGAGACAATAATGAAGAAGAGGTATGTTCCTAAACACTATTATCGGGAGTTGTTTAATCGTTTACAAATGATTACATAGGGTAATAAAAGTGTGGAGGAGTATCATAAAGAATTAAAGATGGCTATGATTATGGCTAATGTTAATGAAGATGAAGAAGTGACTATATCTAGGTTTTTGAATGGTTTGAATAGAGACATAGCTAATGTTGTGGAGTTGCAATCATATGTTGATTTGGAGGAGTTTTTGCAAAATCTAATGATCTTAAAACATGCATATCTTTTTGACTTGCTTATGTTTTTACTTGTGTATAAGGAGGCATTATTTAACTCAGATGATTAGATTCTTATGTTCTTAGTGTTGTTAAAGTTCTTTTGCAGAAATTTAAGAATGTCTTTTCGGATGACATTCCTAGTGGTTTCTGCCAATTAAAGGTATTAAGCATCAAATTGACTTTGTTATAGGAGCATCTATACCAAATAGGCCATAGTATAGGAGCAATCCTGAAGAGACTAAGGAGCTTCAAAGGCAAGTGGGGGAGCTGATGTTGAAAGGATACATTCAAGAGAGCATGAGTCCTTGTGCAGTTCTCGTGCTTCTTGTTCCAAAAATGGACAAAACTTGGTGAATATGTATGGATTGCTGAGCTATCAATAACATCACTGTAAAATATCGAAATCCCATTCCTAGATTAGATGATATGTTGGATGAATTACATGGTTCTAAATTGTTTTCGAAAATTGATTTGAAAAATGGTTATCATCAAATTAGGATGAAAGAAGGGGATGAATGAAAAACTACTTTTAAAACTAAATATGGTTTGTATGAGTGGTTGGTTATGCCTTTTGGACTTACCAATGCATCTAGTACTTTTATGAGATTTGATGAATCAGGTGTTGCGTGCTTTTATTGATAAGTTTGTAGTCATTAACTTTGATGATATCTTGATTTATAGTAAGGAGATTGATGAGCATATAGGTCATTTGAGACAAGTTCTTGATGTGCTTAGAAAAGAGTTTTTATATGCTAATTTGAAAAAGTGTGACTTTTGCATGTATATAATTGTTTTTCTTGGATATGTGGTTAGTGAAAAAGGTATATAGAAGGATGAGGCTAAGGTTAAAGCTATTCAAGAATGACTTGCACCAAAATCCATAATAGACATTAGGAGTTTTCATGGTTTGGCTAGTTTTTATAGGAGATTTGTTGAAGACTTTAGTACAATAGTCTCCCCATTGACTGAAATTGTTAAGAAAGTCGTGGGTTTCAAGTGGGAAGAAGAACAAAAAAATGTTTTTAGCTTGTTAAAATCAAAGTTGATTTCGGCACCTTTACTATCTTTACCTGATTTTAATAAAGTTTTTGAGATTGAATGTGATGCTTCAGGAATAAGTATTGGAGCTATTATAATGCAAGAAAAACGACCCATTGCTTATTTTAGTGAGAAACTCAATGGTGCAACTCTTAACTATCTCATTTATGATAAAGAGTTGTATGCAGTAGTGAGGGCTTTAGAGATTTGGCAACATTATTTGTGGTCCCGAGAGTTTGTCACACATACTGATCACCAATCCTTGAAACATTTGAAGGGTCAAGGTAAGTTAAGTAGGAGACATGCTAAGTGGGTTGAGTTTATTGAAACTTTTTCAAATGTGATTAAATACAAGCAAGGTTAGGAAAATGTGGTCGTCGATGCCTTGTCAGGTATGTTCTTCTCAATACTCTTAATACTAAATTTCTAGGATTTTAGTATATTAAGGAGTTGTATCATGATGATCATGATTTCGGTGCTATATATGACACATGCAAGGTTTTGGCCAAGGATATATATTTTAGGCATGATGGATTTTTGTTTCAGGATAATCAATTATGTGTGTCTAATTATTTTTTACGTGAATTGCTTGTGAGGGAAGCACATGGGGGAGGTTTAATAGGGCATTTTAGAATTACTAAAACTTTAAAGGTTCTACATGAGCACTTTTATTGGTTTAATATGAAAAGAGATGTGCAAAGAATATGTGATAGGTGCATAACATGTAGATAAGCTAAGTCTAGGATAATGCCTTATGGACTATACACACATTTGCCTATTTCTAAGGAGCCTTGGGTTGATATTTCTATGGATTTCATTTTTGGTCTACCTAGGTCTAGGACACATTTCATTGCTTGCTATAAAACCGATGATGCAACAAATATAATTGACCTATTCTTTAGAAAGGTCATTCGGCTATATGGTCTTCCTAAGAGCATCGTCTCCGATCGAGACGTTAAGTTTTTGCGTTACTTTTGGAAGGTTTTGTGAGGTAAGTTAGGAACTAAACTTTTATATTCTACTACTTGTCATCCACAAACAAATGCCCAAACTGAAGTTGTTAACCAGACTTTGATTCAATTGCTAAGAGCTATCATTCAAAAGAATCTTAAAAATTGGGAAGATTGTTTGTCATTCATTGAATTTGCATATAATTGTAGTGATGCGAACCTCGTGATCACGTGGTCACGCAACCCACATGCAAAGACACCAATTCCCGGAAAACCAAGTAAATCAGGTTTGATAGGAGTGTGACACAAAGATAACTTGTACCTAGGCACCAGCACTATTGGAAACGGAGACCCCCACCCAACGAATATTGATTCGCGAACGAGAAGTATAAGGATGACGCCACGAAGACAGTTGTTCTTCAATAAGTCGTTTTCAGTTCTTTAGAGAACCAACGAAGGGAGATTATCCCACCAACACACAATAAGTGCAGCAAGAAGTTTATTTGAGCTGAAAATAGCGTAACTTTACATGTTTGGTTATGCCTTTATTTATTTTTTTTGGTAAGTTGACGTATGTATTAAAAGAAGAAGATACAAACATTATAAAGGGCATACCCCAGATTTACAATGATAACAGAAACATAAAACAACAGATGGCTACAGGCTAGCCACCGACCCTAAAACTGAAACCTCACTAGATTCGTGAGGGAAACCAATACAACCAGCTAACTAACAAATTAAGAATCTATGGTATTCACCCTCCAAGCTCGTTGGATCCTTTTGTTTTCATCTGTTGGTACGACATTCCTCATCAAATCAAGCTTATCACGAATGATACATTCAATTTGATTGAAGACCAAATTCGAAGTTCTAGACATTCCAGCAAAGATCCTTGCATTCCGTTCTTGCCATACATGATACACTGTACCTGCAAAACTCAGTTTACGAGAACACTTGACGAAACTCTTGCCATGCCAAGAGATGGTGGCCCATCGAATCCATTCATCCCAGCCTTTTGTCATTCTTGGAATGTCGCATCTGTCACAAACATCCCACCAGATCGCTTTAGTATAGGAGCATTCAAAGAACAAGTGGTTGTGATCCTCATTGTTCGAGAAGAGAGTGAGCATCTATTGGGACCATGTATACCAAACCGATGAAGTTTATCTTGAGTTGTGAGTTTCTGTTGGACAGCCATCCATAGAAGAAATGAATGTCTTGGAACAGCATTCTTGAACCACACAATGTCATGCCATTCAACCATCTGACGATGACGTCTTAGTTGTTCCCAAGCTACTTTGACCGAGAATATGTGATTTGGCGAATTCAACCAAACTATCTCATCCTTTTGTCCCATCTTAGGATTAGAATTGGAAGGAATTTATGTCTTTATTTATACTGACTCTAGACTTAAGAAAACCTTAATGGACCCCCCTTAGGTGGACTTATGTGAACCCACTTACAATTGACCCAAATAAGTAATAATAACCTAAAAACTAAGAAGAAAATAATAAAAATAATAAAATTCCAAAAATTATCATGCTAAATATGCAAGAATCAGATTTGTAACTCTTAAGAAGTCCCAAAAAAACTAAGAGAAATCTGATTTGGAAAATTTATGTTGCTGCCCCCCTTGATGTCCTTGTTTAACTTGGACAAATAAGAAAACAAATTTTCTTCTTTGTTGTTGATTTAATTACTTTCCTTAGTAAGTTAGGAAAAGCATTAAATAGTCCTCATCTCTTTAGTAATAAGATATGGCCAACTTCCTTACTTAATTAGAAGAATAAATTGTTGAATTTTTATCCTTGTAGCATTAGGAAAACATGCCTAACAAGGCTGGTATTGGGCCGGACACATCAACCCCTTGTTCCATACGAATTGGGCTTTTCTTGGACCTGAACTAGTTGAATTAAAGGCTGCCCTTCATGCTCCTTAAATGTACCAAGCCACTCTAGGTCCATTTTGCTCCATATGTTCTGAACAAGCCCATATAATGCTTTTTTAAGCTTCTTTGCCCTAACTCTTGTGATTGGCCCAATTGGCACCTCCAATGGGTCGTTGGCATGATTACGCTTGGTGTTGGGCTGATCCACATCATGTAGTATACATTCTACTATTGATTATTCACCATTTGAGATTGTGTATGGTTTTAACCCTTTGACACCATTAGATTTGATTCTTTTACCTATTGATGAAAGGGTTAGTCTTGATGGTAATAAAAAAGCACAGGTGGTGAAAGATCTACATGCAAAGATTCGACAACAAATAAAAAAGAAGAATGAACAATATACAAACAAAGCCAATAGGGGATGAAAATTGGTGAGATTTGAACTAGGTGATTGAGTTTGGGTGCATATGAGGAAGGAAAGGTTTCCTGAACAAAGAAGAAAGGATTAATGATAATGTCTACAGAATGGATCTATCAAGAGTATGGTGTTAATACTACATTCAATGTTTCTGATCTTTCTTTGTTTGATATAGGTGATGATTCAAGGTTGAATCCTTTTGCGGAGAGAAGGGATGACGCGATCCAACCATCAAATGATCCATTGGAGGTTCCAGTTGGTCCAATTACTAGGTTTAGGGCTAAGAAGTTCAAAAAAGCTTTCAATGGACTTCTTCAAGAGTCATGGGTTAAGGTGGACTTCAAGAGGATTTGTAATAATAAAGAGCAGGCCTTAATTAATCTGATTCATGTTTAAAAAGGGCTTGTTGGTGGAACCAAGACAATACACATGGATTGGGAGAAGAAGACTAGATTCAGACAGTTTGACCCTTCATTACTCTTTTGGTCATAACTGGAGCTACAGATTGAATTGTGATGTGATTCTAGTTGGAATGGAAACTAGACATCCATACCTTTCCAATAGTATATAGCACGCGTTCTAATTCATTAAGACGAGAGAGAACCATCCGTTTTAAGTTGGGATTTTGCTGCTGCCAGACAGAATACGCGAACAACGAACTTGTCTTATTTAATTAGTTGGGCTATCAAACTTTATTTATTTTGAGATGAGACATTTTATTTGGGTCTTAGACTTGTTTATTTTATTTAGTATGTGCTAATTTTAGCTTAGGTTGATTATTATTTAAATTGGGCTTATGTGAGACCCATTAAAGAAACTAGGATTTTGGCTTGAAGTTTAAATACTCTTTAGAAATAATTTTAGGGAAGACTTTTAATGATAATTTTCAGCATTGTAGCCAACTTTTGGATGCTCAATCTTGGTTCTTGATTGAACTTTCAACTCTTTAAAGAATTGACCATTATTTGTTGTGAATTTATACTTCCTTTGCTCGTCTCCAAGTGTAGGTGTTGTGATCGAGTTGGTTTATAGTCTTGTTGCCTTGGAGCAAATCTTCTATTATGATAAGCTCATTCAAATCTCAACAAACTTGGATTAGATTTATCTTGGGGTCGTGAATTCCATTAAATTCCGTTAGGGTTCGCATCAACATGCCTCTTGGTGAAGATTGGGCAGGTCAAGGGCAAACATTTAATGCTAGTGTGGTCAATGTCCAAGAAAAGAAAGTTTCAAAGCATCAGATGGGAAAGCAAGTAGTTCACTCCTCCTTTATAGCTAAGAAAGGAAATATGCCAACTACTTTCTCTTTAGAGGTCTCACTTTTAGATGCTAATATGGTAGATATCCCCTACAAAGTGTATCCCTCAAATTTAATAATCCTCTTCAGCAAACCAATGACTGTAATTTAAATTTCTTAAATGTTGTTAAAGGTGAGGCTAGCTTAGACATTAGTGTTAGCTCTACTGTAAATCGAAACCTATTCTTCTTACATCCCACCATGGATGCTACACGGGTGATAATTAGTCCTCTTATAGATGTCTTTGAAGAAGGTTGTACTCTTTGGCAATCCACAATTGTGTTGGACACTTTGTAGGTCCGAAACTTCCATTCCTCGTGGTTAAAACTATAGCTAACAGAATTTGGGGTTCCCTTGGTTTACTAGAAGTGTTGTCTTCAAATAATGGCTTCTTTATCTTTTCATTTGATTCGGTTGAACATGCCTCTGCTATCCTAGACCGTGCTCCATGACATATGGCCAACAGACCTTTGGTCCTTAGAAGATGGACACCAAACATGCAATTCTCTAATATTAAGTTATCCAGAATTCCTGTTTGGATTAAGCTTCATCATGCAATTCCCTTAGAATATTGGACTAATAAGAGGCTGAGTTATATTACTAGTGCTCTAGGGGTTCCTTTACATGCTAATAATATGCAAACGCCTAAGTTATGCAAGAGTTTATGTTGAAATTGAAGCTTCAAAGGTCCTAGTTAAGGAGTTCGATCTATAATGCTCCGATTATATAGTAATTACTATCTCAGTTGAGTATGAATGGCTCCCTTCTAGGTGCAGTTCCTGCAATGTTTTTGGGTATATCTTAGTTATATGTCCGGCTATTCAAAATGATAAGGAAACAAGGATGGAAGAGACTAAGCTAAAAAACGATGATTGATAGGACTAACTCAGAGTATAATATTCTTAACAATGTTCAATGGTAGGAGGTTGGAAAGAGAAAGAAGAGCAATCACAAGACTAGTAGCTTTGGTGTAGTTGAAAGGACATAATTGGTGAATGACGAGGTGAATTAGGCTATAGATTGTATTATATGGATCGTCTAAGCAGTGAATTATCGAACTTCTAAAGCAGTATATGCCAGTCTTTGCTATAAGAAAATATTGATCCAAAAGTTTGCATGAACACAAATGTCTTACCTTACCCGAGTTCTTCGGCTAAGTATGAAGATTGTATGGAAGCTGAAGTTAAGAATATCACAATAGAGAATGTTTCGAATGATGATTGTCCTAAAGCAACAAGCCCTTCGATGCAAATTCCCTTTGTTTTCAACCAGCACCGATAACTAACTAGCAAGTAAAGCTAAAAACTCTCTTGAGGATAGGAAGAAATATGGATTAGGGGGTTCTAATAATAAAAAGAAAAAGTTAAACTCCTTGTGCGGGGGCAATTTGAAGTAATTTTGTGTCCATAGTTGGTTTCTGCATCCTTCTATTTTGTTCACTAACATTCAACTTTTCATTGTCTTGTACAGAAGCATATGGTAGCTCTTTTTGGTTTAGTTGAAAGTCATGTGAGGAAGGTGAATAAAGGTAATGTTTCTATACTTCTTTTTCAGAATTGAGCTTACTTGTATAACTATGATCATTCTAACGGTGGTCATATATGGGTATGTTAGGACCCTAATGTGTTAAAGGTTGATCTTTTAGGTAGCTCAGATAAGATTATTCATGTTATTATTACTATGGTAGGATCAAATGTTTTCTTTAATGCTTCCTTTGTCTATGGAGATAATTATCCGTCTAAACGAAAGGCTTTATGGGTTGAAATTATTAACTATAGTATTGCTTAGGAGACTATTCCATGGATTCTATTAGGGGATTTTAATGTTATTCAATCACTCAATAAGAAGTGCGTAGGCACTACGTCTTGGTTGGAGTGGAAAAATGACCCCAACACTTGTGTGATTCGGTCATGTCTAGAAGATCTTAAATTCACGGGTTCTAGCTTCACTTAGACCAATCGGCAATGTAACAATACTATCTTAAAAAAGCTGGATCGAGTTCTTGTTAATGTCAAATAGAATTGCGAATTTACTGGTTTAGAAACTTGTTTTCTACCCTTTTGTATCTCAAATCACTCTCTTATGGTAGTTAAACTGGCAAGTCAGCCGAAAAAGAAGATTCCATTTAAGTTCTTTGATTTTTAGGTAGACCATCCTCCTTTTCTCCCCCTGATTTTTGAGACATGGTGTAAGAAAGTCACGGGCACTCCCATGTATGTTTTGTGTAAGAAGTTGAAAAATGTTAAAGGGGTTTTGAAAGAATTTAATCTCAAGTACTTTGGTAAGATTTTGGAGAGGATGTTAGAGGCTTAACAGAAGATGTATGAGGCTCAATGTCGGATGCAAACACATCCTTCAAATTTAGATATCCATAAAACTAAGTCTATTCTTGCGAAGGAGTATGTAAGGCTTGTTGAAGATGAGGAGGGCTTTCTTAGGCAAAAATCTCGATTATAATGGTTGAATTTGGGGATTAAAAACTCAAAATTCTTCTTCAATTTGGTGATAGGTTTTCACAACCGCAATAAGATCCTCTCTATTCATGATGAAAATAGGATTTGTTTTACAGATGCTGTGGAGGTTAAGGATAGTATTGTGAGTTACTTTCAGAAGATTTTTGGGGGTTCTAATTCTAAAATGGTTCTTGATTCCTCTATGCTTTCTGGGGCTCTCCCTAGAAGATTATCTCACCCTCAAAGTATGTTCCTCGACACTCCTATAACTGATGAAGAAAGTCAAAAGACCCTTTTCTCTCTTAAGGACAATAAGGCTCCCGGTCCAGATGGTTTCAGTGTAGGCTTCTTTAAGAAATCTTGGAGTATTGTTGGCCCAGAAACTATTAATGCTATCCGAACTTCTTCTCTTTTGGCCGACTTCTCAAGCAGGTAAATGCTACAACTATATATTTAATCCCTAAAGTCCCTAACCCATCAAAGTTTAATGACTTTAGACCTATCTCACGTTGTAATACAATTTACAAATGCAATTCTAAGCTCATCGCTGATAGATTTAAAAGAGTATTGTCAGATCTGATTGGGCTTTTCCAATTTTTTTTGGTTAAGGGAGAAATATAAGTGATAATATCTTACTTTCTCAAGAGCTTCTTCATAATTATCATCGAAAGGGGGGGTCCTCCTAAATGTTTTAAGAAGGTGGACCTTATAAAAGCTTATGACTCGATAAGATGGGATTTCTTATTGGCTATTCTTTGAACGGTTAGCTTTCCCTCTTGTTTGGTTAATTAGATTGGTATATGTATCTCTACTACAATATTCTCAGTCTCAATTAACAGAGAACTTCACGGTTTCTTTGCTGGATCTAGAGGTTTAAAACAAGGTGATCCACTATTTCCCTACATGTTTGTTCTTGTTATGGAAGTTCTCTCGGGTTTATTAGATCAAATGGCTAGACATACTGATTTCAAGTTTCATTGGCGTTGTGAGAGGGAGGAAATTACTCTTTATGCTTCGTTGATTATTTGATGATTGATTAGTACTTAAAAGTGTATTTTCATCAAGGTTTTATATCATCATATTGCACTTAAAGTATCATTAAATTCCCTAACTTGAGCATGTTATAATAACAAGTCCGATAACATAAGATATCTTTAATTTATGGTAAATGCTCATTTTGAATGCAGGCATATCTCACAATTTAAAGGATTTATTGATGTGTTTAATTATTGAAATTTAGAAGACAACAGGAGGGTTAAGGTTAGAGAAGAGATGCTGGTTCAATTCAAACTGGAACACTATTTGATTATTAGGTCATAACTAGATTTGTAGACCTTGGATTTAGGTCTGGTTTATCTTAGGGGTGAGCAAAAATACCGAAAAAAATAACTAAAAAAACCGAACCGTGAAAAAAAACCGATTAAAATTTAAAAAAAAACGACCAGTTTGGTTTGGTTTCAGTTTTATAAGCCTAAAACTACAAAAAACGAACCGAACCGAACCCAAATAAAAAAAAAAAGAAACAACCAAGCAAAACCAAAAACAAACCGGGCCAAACCAAAAAAACCAAGCCAAACCGGTTTGAACCATTTTTTATCCAAAAACGAACCGAATCGAATCGAAATCGGCTAGTTTGAACCGGTTTCGGTTATTTTTTTATCAAAACCGAACCGAAAATGATCACCCCTAATTTATCTTACTGAAAAGCTAAGACGTAGGCCTAAAACATTCATGAAAAGTCCAAGATTCAGAACCACTATTTTCAAGCTCAAATATTAGCAACAAAAGATAAATCTAAATCTGTCATGCAACCTAGATACTTTTTAGTGTTCAGCCCATATCTCGAGTTCTAGAAGACCAAATGAGCTCATGTTTTTTTTTTTTGTGGAAAGTTAAGACAAATTCTCATGACTTGCAGGAAGACTATTTATTCAAAATCTGATGTTTGCAATGATGTTTGTTCCAGACAACAAGTCAAAAGGTGGCCACCAACTCAATAATTAGTCATCAAATCAATAGTTTTGAATTTTAGCCTATAAAAGGAGAAATTTACTTGCATCTTAGGTTTTCAGATCAAGATCATGCTCTTGCTTTCTTTCTTTATATTTTTGTAATGTTCAAGTTTTATTTCATGTTATATTTTCATTAATCTCTTTTTTATGCTTTTTATTTCCTTTACTATACTTAGTTAACTTATATCATATTTATGTTTTGATGTTGTATATTTATATTTCTCTTCTTCATTATATTTAGCTAAGTTAATTTTGTCAAGGTGAAAAGGTTACTCTAATGGTGTAAGAATAAGTATAGTATAAAACTCAACATGAACTTTTATGTTTGATATTAACATGTTTATAATGGTTATCTTACTCACTCTTAATACCTTGCTTGTTAAATGATGAACCTAGATTTGTGTTGTACAACCCTTGGTACAACAAATACTTGACCCTTTCATAGCCTACTGTATGATATAACCGACACCTGTGCTATGAAAGGATCTTGATTAGTTGTTGACATAAGTTATCACCATGAATACCTGACAATATTTACAAGTATTGTCATTGCTCAAATAAGATAATTAATATGATCATGTTAATAATTTATAATTTGATTGGAACCTCCTTTGTGTGTGGTTTCTAGTTGAGTAATAGAGTTTATATTATACTTATTTGAAATACCATTAGTAGATAGAACCTTGACAATTGTTTTATCTTTGTTTAAGCCTTACATCAATATCTCATCTCAAAAGCTCTCTTCAACTCCTTTCCAATTATTATTTGTAATTTTATATAGTTGACCTCCATGTGGTTCGACCTCGATCTTGCCGAGTTATTTATTACTTCGACACTCTTGCACATAGGATAAGACATCAATCTTTTGATCGTGTCAGGTTTTTGGCGCCGTTGCCGAGGCGGTAAGTTACTGTATAAATTATATATTTTATTTTTTTCTTTTCACTTTTATTGTTTTTTTAATTTATGTTTCTTCTTTTTTTATTTTTCTTTTCTTCTGCACTTGAATGAGAGTTTGGTCACGCACATTAAGTGATAGACTTCGTAGGAAATTTTCATCATCTTCAGAAAATATGGCCGAAGAGAATAACCATTCACTTCATAATAAGAATAATGAGAATAATCGTGTTAACACTTAGAGACCACATGAATCCAACAAGAGCAAGTGCACCATCATGTATAGTTTTCCCTCCTGATGCATCTCATTTCAATATTAAACAAGATATTATTTAACATTTACCTATTTTTCATGGCTTAGATCTAGAAAATCCATACTTGCATTTAAGATAATTTGAAGAAGTTTGTAACACTTGTCATAACCCAATTTTTGACCATTTTATTTTATTTTATTCTTATTATTATTACTATTATTTTATTTTTTGAAAAAAAATGATAATAAAAAAAATGAAAAAAATGATGATGAAAAACAAATAAAAAAATAAAGAATAAATTAAAATTTGGGTTAAGGGCAACATGATTGGAAGTTTTGAGACTTAATTAAGCTTAGAATTAATTTAATTAATCAAATTAAGGGTTTAATTGGAGAATTGATAAGTTTTGAGACTCATTATGAGCTTGGAATTACTTGAATTAAAGAAATTAGGGATTTAATTGAAGAAATACCAAAGTTTGGGGTTAATTGGGGCAACATTGCAATGGATTAGAGTCCAACCAACGTGTTGAAAAGCCCCCAAACGCAGGGTCCAATTATAATTTACCGGGGACTTGATTGCACGATTTCAGAACTTCAATGACCAGATTGAAAATGGTTGTTCCCATCACACAAACGGCGCCGTTTTTAGAATTTATTAATCGCCTTTTTCGTCTTCCCCCTGGGCCGTTGCTGGAGTAAAGGATGGAAGTCGTTTCAAATGCTTGGCATTTGAAACTGGGGTCACAGAGAGGGGTCACAGAACTGGGTTCATTAGATGAGAGAACAGAGGGGCCCCTAGGGGAACCTGGAGGGAACACAAAAACAAAACCAAGGGAGACGAAGAGAGAAAACAAGAGAGAGAGAGACCAAAAGAGAATACTGTAAACAGGAGACGGTGAATAGAACCAGGAGAGTGAGGACGAAGGGGTGAAGAACAAATAACATGGGGGAAGAGTGGACCCAAACAAAGCAAAAAAAAAGAAAACAAATGCGGCCGAGATTTTCAACAAGAGAAAAACAGAGCATAAAAAAACAAGTACAAGATGAGAGAAGAAGAAACGAGGGCGAGAAGGGGAGGTAGAAGGAGGGATTGGCAGACTTTCTAGAACGAACCATAACCTCCATCGATGGCCCAAAACGCTAATACTCTAACGGCTAACGTGGAAGGAAGCTTTCTCTTCCCTTTTCATTCTTTTTAAATCGGTCGTTCCTGTCGCAAGGTAATTAATTAAATATACAACAATCGCAGCTTCTAAAAAGAATGAAAAGGAAGAGAAAGCTTCCCGCGGAATCAAGTTCAAGCGTGTTTTGTCCACCCGGTCATAGGCTTGGGCGTTGATCGGTCAAGTTGTGGCGCGGGTCAAGCCCCCCCCATGTGGTTGAGTCGGCCCCTTGACCCAAAAATAAAGAAATGAAAAAAAAAATAGAAAGTGTAGGAATAAAAATTTTGCATGTCTTAGGAAAAATGTATTTTTGTCAATTTATTCACTGATATCAGGATCATGAATGAAAAAAATACATATATATATATATATACACTAATTTTTTTTGTAGCTATGAATTTTACCAACGCTAGAGTTGGAATTATTTAGGTAAATGTGTGGAATTTTTACTAACGCGAGTTGGAATTATTCGAGATCGAATATTCACTATAGCTAGAGTCAAGAATATTATAAACAAATCATCATAGCATAAACGAATAAATGTTTAGCAATTTAAGACAAAACCAACGAATGCACCGTTCCCCGATGCGGAACGTTTAAGGGGTGATAATATCTTCCCTTTTTGCGTAACCAGTCTTGTACCATAGAATCTCTGTTGACTAGTTAGGGTTCCTAGTGACCATAATACTAGGTGGCAACTCCTTAAACAAGACATTTTCCCCTAAAAGAACAAGATGCCAGAAATCTGTTCTTTTTCATAATTCGAAATTATTTTTAAGGTTGCGTCGCCGGTGTGAAGGACTTAACGACGACTCCATTAGGGACTTAGGATTAAGCTTTGTTTTTTTATCTTATTATTACTATTTTATTTGTTATGTTTATTTATTTATTTTTTCTGCATTTACTGCTTTAGCATGCATCTTTTTTATGTTGTCATGCATCACTTTGAGAGCACACACTTTACATCCTAGGATAAGTGGGGAGATGAACTTCCCAATGGCTTTAGCTCCCGGTAAGACTCGTGAAACCATCCAACTCTCGCTTGATTGTTTACTTGGAAGTGGTTGATATGCCAAACTGATATGACCCAGGGCCTCTATTTTCACACTACTTGTAAGCCTCATATCAACCTTTCATGGACCAATCGACCGATGCGAGAGACCCTTTGAAACTAGGTAATGACCAACCCCTTGATGCACTCAATAATTAGGATCTTCCTACTAGGTTGTCACCCCATGAAGGACAAGTTTGCATTTCATACGTATTTTTTTTATCAATATTTTTGCATAAATTGCATGATTTACATTTAGCAGATTGAAATATAGGTTCCCCATTGGAACCCACCTATAACACTCATTCGAGAAAAAGACAAATGGAAAATGAAGAAATAGCTTAGTTAGAAGCTCAACATCAAAAAGAGGTGGATAATCTTAAAGACGAAGTCGCAAGGCTTACTAGTCTACTCAAGTAGGCCTTGAGAGATAAATCCGGAAAAGCAATACTTATAGATCAGCCTGAAGATATGCATATAACTTATTTCGATCCATAGAATCTGGGGGCAAATAGGGTGTCATCGGAATTTCAACAAGTTATGCATTTCCCTTAGTACCCCTCAAGAATTTCGTCTACCATTGATTCTATCGAGAAAGAATCTTAAAAGGGCAAAATGGTGAAAGAAGAGGGTTTGGAAAAATGGACTGCCCTAGAAGAGAGGATAAGGGCAGTTGAGGGAAACCATTTGTGGGACTTAGTGAAAGCTGTCAATATGTGTTTGGTACCTAACATAGTCATTCCTAAGAAGTTTAGGGTGCTCAAATTCATTAAATATACAACAATCCAATGCAACATAATGGTTGTGGTGGTTGATGATGAGAAATTATCGATTCATTTCTTTCAAGGCCGACTTTGGCACTACCCTCACTTGGTATGTGCGATTAAATAATACCAAGGTTAAAAAATAGAAGGATTTAGTTGATGCCTTCATGAGGCAATATAAGTTCAATATAGACGTGGGCCCCGACCGTTAAGCTTGCAAGCTATGAAGAAGAACAACAAGGAGTCCATAAGAGAATAAGCAGCGCCCAAGATGGAGTGAGGAAGCTACACAAGTTAACCCTCCCATGTTAGAAAAGGAGATGATCGTTTCTTTTCCAACACCTTTAAAGTTCCGGACTTTGAATACTTGGTTAGAGAGGCACATTTACATTTTACTGACCTGGTTGTTATAGCTGAGAGGATTGAACAAGCCATTGGGTTAGGTAAAATTGTTGATTCGACTGAAAAGAACGGTTTCATCGAAAAAGGAAAGGACATTGAAGGAGTTGGTTTCCAAGGCACTTATCGTTCCTATAGCTAATTGCTTCACACCTACCCGCAAATCAACTATCTTGAAGATAAAGCTATAGTGATATTAGGTCAAGATTGATCTATAAATGACTTCAATTGACCGTTGAAAAGATGCATTTGTCAATGAGAATGAATGATTCTAGAAATTCCAATCAATGATTGCTAAGTGTTTAACTCCCAAGATGTTGTCATAAGTTCTTTGTTGTTGAACTTCTTTTCCAAAGTTTCAATGAAAATAATGAGTTTGTCATTCAATTGTGTTTACGACCAAGCATTATTCATTTTTTTGAGAGAGTTTTCTTATAAAGACTTACAAACACATCTTTGAAGCCTTGCGCGATCTCATATACACAATTCATCTCTTTTACCAAAATTAGTTTCCCTATTGGAGTTTTGAAAAAAATTGATCTTGCATTTTGATTCCGAAAATAATTTGATGTTTATTAAAAAAACCATATTTTTAACATTTTACTTGTAGAATGACAAGTGAATCAAGCAACTCCATCATTGAAGTGACTAAATTATAAACAAATAAAGAAGAAGAAATGAATAAACACCCTTACCCTATGACTCTTGAATCATGTGTTTTTAAATGTATGAATAATGGTATGTAGTGAACTCGTTGCTCATGACCCATGAAATGCATCTTTGCAAAGACCAAATCATCACACTGGATGAGGTCAAAGTTTATTGATCTTAACTGCTTGCGCTTGAAATGAGGAAAGGCCATCTTTGTTATTCCTTTCACGTTCTGAAATAAATACATCCCTTGCGATCCCTTTTTAAGCCTAAATAATTTTTCTTTTATGAAAAAAATCCCGACTAGGATCACACCCCACACTGGGGGCAAGAGAAAATTTCAATGAGAAAAGAGAAAAAGCCGTGAGAAAGCCGAAAAGGCATAAGAGCTCAAGAAACTCAAATGTTAGGGGGCATGCCAAATCACTAGAAAAGTGACATCTAAGATAAAGTGAGTATGCCCAAGCAAAGTAATAAAAAAGAAGAAGCAACGAATCAAAGAAGAGCGGCAAAAGAAAATATGAATGACGTCAAGAGTTAAACTGTTGATAGTGATCATCGGTCTTTAAAACCCTGAAACACTCTTTGAGCCTTATAAATCCTTTTCTTTAATAGCCCAAAACCGCACCACATTATGTGCCTGTAGAAGTCCTTTCTAATCAAGCAAGCAAGCAACCTAGAACAATAAATGACACGATCAAAGAGTTGATGTCTTATCCCAAGTCCGGAGTGTCACAAAGAATAAATAACCCAACAAGAAGGTCGAACCACGGGAGGTGAACTATATAAATTATAATAATAATAATCATAATAACAATAATAATAATAAGAATAACAACAACAACAACAACAACAACAACAACAACAACGATGATGAAGATGATTTAAAAGAGGACTTTGAGATATAAGATTATTAAAGAAGATTAAACAATGATAAAAACAAATATCAAGGTTAGAGGGTTCACTAATAGTAGTAGAGATAAGTAAAATATAAACTCTTTATAAATTATCAACATGATCATATTAATCATCTTATTTACATAATACCATACTTATAAATTTTATCAAGCATTCATGATGCTAACTTATGTTGACAACAAATCAAGTTCCTCTCATAATAACGATGTCGTAGAAAACTATGAAGGATCAAGTATTTGATGTACCAAGTGTTATACAACACAAATCTAGATTAACCATTTAACAAGCAAGGTATTAAGGATTGATAAGATAAAAAAAAGAAGAAGATAAGACATGTTAATAGCAAATTGTTTAGGATTTAAGCATTGAAGTTCATGTTGAGTTCATATTATTATACTTATTCTAACACCATTAGTGAAACCTTGTCACCTTAATATAATTAACTTAGCTAGACATAATAAAGAAGAAGAACATAAATAAAATAAAAATAAGAACATAGTTAACTAAGTATAGTAAAGGAAATGAAAAGCATAAACAAGAGATTAATGAAAATAAAACTTAAGCATTACAACAATAAAGATAGAGCAAGAACATGATCTTGATCTTAGAACCAAGATTGCTAAATGAATGGCAAATGCCTCCTTTTATAGGCTAAAATTCAGAACTATTCATTTGGTAATTGATTATTGATGTAGTGGCCAACTATTGATTTAGTGGACTTGGTGGACAGCAACACTTAAGCACTTCGGCTGGATGAAATGACATTGATCCATTCAGAATTTGACAAAGTGATCTTCATGCAAGTTGTTGGCAATCATCTTATCTTTCGACCCATACAATTTCAGAGCATTTGGATCACTAGAGCTCGAGATATGGCTACAATACTGAGTAGTGCTGTTGGTGGACGTGGTGGATAGACCTCAAACTTTTATCTGGATGAAATGTCATTGTTACCATCCGAATTTGAGAAAATCTTATTCATGAAAGTTGTTGGAAATTGTCTTTGCCTTCCACCCACCAAATTTCACGTCATTTGGCTTTCTAGAAGGAGATATGGGTAAAATTCTAAGCAGTGTTTAGGCTGGATTACAGGACAGATTTTGATTTCTCTTTTGTGGCCAAACTTTGAATTTGAAAATGGCAGATTTGGGTCTTACACTATTCATGAACATTGTAGGCCTATTTCTTAGCTTTCTATCCATATAAATTAAGCTGAAATCCAAGATTTACAGCTCCATATATGACCCAATAACTGAACAGTGTTCCAATTTGAATTGAATCGGCATCTCCTGTCTAAGCTTAGCCGTTTCTTTGTCCTTTCACTTTCAATAGTTAATCACATCAATCAATCATTTGAATTGTGAGATATGCCTGCATTTAAAAGGAACATTTACCATATAAAGTAAAGCTATCTTATATTATTAGATCTGTTATTATAAAACATGCTGTAGTTAAGGAGTTATTGATAATTCAAGTGCAAAATGATGATATAAAACCTTGATAAAAATTCACTTTTAAGTACTAATCAATAAATAATGCTCCCCAAATGCAAAGAATACTTTTTCATAAGATTCATGACATCAAGAATAAACTACTCATTATTATTCATGCTGATAAAAATGAATGTTAAAAAGGAGACAAGTTGTTTTTCTCAAACAAAACCTCGAGCTTTTTCTCGAGCCCTTCACTTTGAAAACCTATAAAAACAAAAGATCATCTCATGACATATTTTCACCAAAGACATCAATGCCAAACACGAGCAAATAATCTCTTTTCCAAGAAAGAAAATAACCAAGGAGTTACAAGATTTCAAAAGCAAATTGTTTTAGATTCACATCAAAATAATTTTTATTTCCAAAATGCAAGATCAAGATTTCAAGATTCATTCTAGACCCATATTCCTTCACCAAACTGAAAAGGAGAGAAATGAGAGAATGGTCTCTTAAAACCATTATTTGTCTAAGTTGCTAACAAAGCACACTTAGAGGCAATGACCAATACAAAAGGACAACATTGTGTTTAGAAAGAAAAATTCTAGAAAATGAGATGGTAATTTCCTTCAACCAGACAAGGGGGCATTTTGGTTTACAAAAGACAATTTGATCCTTTCAGCAAGTGACACTGAATGTTTCTAGCAGTGAAACGAGGAGTAATGAGTGGTCCTCTCAAATTATTTGACGAGTCAGAAAATCTTTAGTAAGCAAGTGGGTCACGATGGGCACCACAAAGGTTGAGTTGTGCAAACAAATCTAGAAATAGACTTACATGGGCCAACTCGAGTGGGCTAGAAGCCAAACGACAAAGATGACCCAAATCAGAGGTAGCAAGTCCTTATCAATCAAGCAACAAGAAGACTATGAAGAAATTAGGGCCTATATTTCAAATCAGGTAAAGATGCATGCATATCATCTAAACTTTAAGATATTGGACAATGAGTTTTGCAAATTTCATAAGAGAAAATTCTGGCGGAATCCATCAAGTGGAAGGCCAACTTGAAATGGCCAAAATTGAAATTGCTTTTGAAAATTTTTGAGAATTTTTCAACCTGGGTAAGCCGCCCATAAGAATTAGGCTACCTGAAAAATCTCTGTGTTTTTCCACCTTCTTTGAGTGCGTCTTCGAGCCTTAGATCATCATTTTTAAGGCGCCTTCGAGCTCTCATCTCCTTTCAAGTGCGCCTTTGAGCCCTTGACCATCCAAGGTAGTACGTTTCCTAACCCTACCTCTCTTTTGAGTACGCCTTCGAGACCTCAACTCTTTCGAATGCGCCTTTGAGCCTTCGCTTCCTGTCGAGCGTGACTTTGAGCCTCGCTTCATTTCGAGCGCGCCTTTAAGCCCTCGCTTTTTCTCGAGCACGCCTTTGAGCCCTCACTTCTTTTCGAGCGCGCCTTCGAGCCCTCGACCATCCTTTTGAGTGCGCCTTCGAGCCCTCATTTTCCTTTCTCTTTTTACTTGGGTAGGTCACCCATCATAATGAGACCCTTTCTTTTTTACTTGGGTAGGTCACCCATTACAATGAGATCCTTTTCTTTGTATTTGTTAAAAAAAAATTTCATCTTATTCTTCATCGGGCAGGTCGCGTGGAACAATTAGACCACTTGCGAAATCCTTCACATTTCTTCTTCCTATCGGGTAGGTCGCCTGGAACAATTAGACCACTCGCGAAACCCTTTTCGCGTTTTATTCTTCATCGGGCAGGTCACCTAGAACAATTAGACCACTCGTGAAATTCTTCGTGTTTTTTTATCATCAAGCAGGTTGCCCAAATTTGATCCATTTAAAAAAATCAAAAAATAAAAACAAAAGAAGTGGGTCGTCTTCCAAATGACTTGTTTCTTGATTTCTACGTCTCCCTGTAAAAGTCATATGTCAATCTACTGTTTTTGAAGTTTTCAAGACTCTAAAAAAAAATGCAAAAGTTCTTTCTGTATCTACTTTTCTTTATAAATTTACTACACAAAGCTAAAAGAAAAGAAAATTTTCCAATATCTTTGCATAGTAAATATTATAAAGAGAGGGCAACTGTCATAACCCAATTTTGACCATTTTATTATTATTATTATTATTATTATTATTATTATTATTATTATTATTACTACTACTACTACTACTACTATTATTTTATTTTTTGAAAAAAATGAAAAAAATGATGATGAAAAACAAATTAAAAAAAGAAGAATAAATTAAAATTTGGGTTAAAGGCAACATGATTGGAAGTTTTGAGACTTAATTGAGCTTGGAATTAATTTAATTAATCAAAAATAGGGACTTAATTGAAGAAATACCAAAGTCTAGGGTTAATTGGGGGCAACTGATGTGCATCATGGGAATTATAATCCATCTTGTAAAGCTAAAACTAATATGCAAGAGGATTCAGATGGTCCAATGACAAAAGTGAGAGCGAAACAACTACAAAGGGCCTTGACGAGTCAAATTGGAATGATTGAAGCTGCGTCGGAGTTAAAAATTAGCAATCAATTTGAAATTGGTTCAAGGATGTTTATTTGCCTACAATTGGAACTTGGAGATGGGAAAAGCCCTTAATGGTTCTTTTGATGCTGGGCTACTTGAATTTGGGTTGATATGCAAATAAGTGAAGGAAGCTGTTTATGGTCAGAACAGCAAATGAATTTGAACATGAATTTGAAGTCATCCATTGCATGTGAAAACAAGACTAATCTAGGTGGATTTCAAGTTCAGAACATGTTCTTTCTAGATTGTTCAACCATGATTGCATTGGACTTTTGTGTAAGAAGATATGGTTGTTTTAAATTTGGTCTGTTTATGTTAGAAAGGTCAAAAAACGTGTGCTAGTTAATTTGTCTAGGTTAGTTTGTCAAAGTCTATTTTTTGGGCTTGACTTCTGCCATGTTGAATTTTTCCCAACTTTGGAGGGATGTTCCAGTTATAAATATAGTATCAGAATATGTAATAAGGCACTTTTGGCCAATATTTGAAACTTAATTCACAGAATTACGAGTTGTTCTTCCAAATTAATTTTGTAAAGAACCCTACCTGACTTATCACTCTTCAATCACAAAGAGTGTGGCGTCGAAATCCTAGATTGATCTTTGTGGCATCCAGATCGACTTATCAAAGTATCATTCTAGTCTATCCCCCATCTTATTTACCTTAAAATCACTATAATCCAGCCTAAACACCAAAAGAAAGACAACACAACCGGACCCATCCTTCATCCATTTTCGCCGATTCATTGTTGCCGGATTCGAATCATTCACGGCACATCAGCAACATTGCAATAGATTAGAGTCCAAGGACTGTGTTGTAAAAGGCACCGAAATGCAGGGGTCCAATTATAATTTACCCAGGGACTTGATTGCACGATTTCAGAATTCAGTGACCAGATTGAAAATGGTTGTTCCCATCACACAAACGGCGTCGTTTTTAGAATTTGTTAATCACCTTCTTCGTCTTCCTCCTCGAGGCTGTTCTTTGGAGTAAAGGATGGAAGTCGTTTCAAATGCTTAGCATTCTCTGGCTATAAAGCCAGAGAAGATGAGAGAATAGAGAGGGGTCACAAAACCGGGGGAACACAAAAACAAAACCAAGGGAGACGAAGAGAGAAAACAAGAGAAAGAGAGAGACCAAGAGAGAATACTGTAAACAAGAGACGGTGAACAGAACCAGGAGAGTGAGGACGAGGGGGTGAAGAACAAATAACATAGGGGAAGAGTGAACCGAAACAGCAAAGAAAAAGAAAACAAATGCCGGAGATTTTCAGTAGTAGAAAAACAGAGCATAAAAAACAAGTACACAGATGAGAGAAGAAGAAACAGAGGGCAGGAAAGCAGAGGTAGAATGAGGGATTCCAGCTTCCTAGCAACGAACGCCTTCACTGATCTTTGCCCAAAACGCTAATACTCTAACGAAGCAATCTGCAGCAAGGCAAGCTTTCTCTTCCTTTTCATTCTTTTTAAATCTGCAGAGCGTTTAACATTGTGCGAAGCTAATTAATTACCTTCGCACAGTGCCATGCACGCCTGAATCAAGTTCATGCGTGCTTTGCCCAGCCGGGTCACATGCTTGGGCTAGTGATCGGGCCAGGCTAGCTAGGTCTAGCCCAGCCCATGTGAGCTGAGCGGGGCCCAGCCCAAAAATAAAAAAAAGAAAAAATGAAAATAAAAAAATAGAAAGTGTAGAAATAAAAATTTTGCACGTCTTAGGAAAAATGTATTTTTGTCAATTTATTCACTGATATCAGGATCAGGAAAAAAAATATACTAATTTTTTTTCGTCGCTACAAATTTTTACCAACGCCAGAGTTGGAATTATTCGTCGTGGAATTTTTACTAACGCCAGAGTTTGAATTATTATAAACAAATCATCATAGCATAAGCGAATAAATGTTTAGCAATTTAAGACAAAACCAGCAATGCAATCTGCCTTAGGTAGAACGTTTAAGAGGTGATAATATCTTCCCTTTTACGTAATCAGTCCCGTACCATAGAATCTCTGTTGACTAGTTAGGGTTCCTAGTGACCATAATACTAGGTGGGGACTCCTTAAACAAGACATTTTCCCCTAAAAGAACAAGGTGCCAGAAATCTGTTCTTTTTTATAATTCAAGATTATTTTTTGAGCCGTCGCGATGTCAGATGTGACAACACTTATAATGACTCAAATTGTAGCATGAACTGATATTAAAGCTCTTTCAAAAGACTTGCTTAATATATGTCCTCATCATAGTTTTGAAATATGAAGATTGGTTTCACACTTTTTTAAAGGGTTAACACCTAAAGATAGGCAACTGGTGGAATTTAAGTGCAATGAAACTTTTGAAGATAAAGACACTGATAAAGCAATGGAGTATATAGACTTGTTAGCTGAAAATGCTCCGAATTGGGACACTACAGGTACTTGTGAGACACCAGGTAAAACTCAGCCTTATACATCTAATAGAGGCATATACAATCTTAGAGAAGATGACCTTGAAGCCAAATTTGCATCTTTAGCGAGAAAAGTCAAGGCATTGGAATTGGAAAGGAGTGGTCAATTAAAATCTGTTCAAGAAATTGTTTGTCAAATTTGTGAAACTAATGAAACACTCAACCAATGATTATCCAACTTTGCCTTCTTTCAAAGAATGTCTCCATGAATAAGCCAATGCTTTAAACAGTTTACAAAGGCCAAATCATAATCCATATGCAAATGTATAACCCTGGTTAGAGAAATCAACCAAATTTTAGTTGGAAGAGTGGTAACAATAATGCACAAACTTCACTGCTACCATTTCAAGCACATTATAATTTTCAAAATTCTCATCGATATGCACCTCCTTATGCTCCCTCTCCTAGAAAAAATCTTAGGGAAATATTGCATGCATTCATTGAAAAGCAAGAGACAATCAACACTTAAAATGTTCAAACTAGGACAGATTTGAAAGATACTCTTACAAAGTTCACATCTGCTCTCAGTTTTCAGGAGAAAGATAAGTTTTCATCTCAATCACAACAAAATCTCAAGGGGCAATACAATTCAAGTGCAAGTAGCTTCATAAGCCAACATATTGATCAAGTCAAATCAGTCACTACTCTCCATGGTGGTAAGGTTATTGAAAAACCTATTCTTGAACCTTGTGAAAAAGATGATGAGTTAATCTCAAAGGATAAAGAAAGGGTTGAACCTGAACATTGCAGAGAAAAGATTGATTTTCTCATGCCATGACCAAACAAAGGAAAGTCAATCACAATTCTTAAATATTTAAAACTTTCAAATAGATAAGGATCAATATATCTTTGTTGAATGCTATTAAACATGTACCTTCTTATGCTAAAATTTTGAAACACTTGTGCACCGTGAAGAGAAAAATAAATGTGAAAAGAAAGCCTTTTTAGCCCAACAAGTAAGTGTCATTCTTCAAAACATTAATGCTTTGAAATATAAAGACCCTGATTGTCCTATAATTTCATGCTTTATTGGAGAACATAAAATTGAAAAAGTTTTACTTGATCTTGGAGCTAGTGTTAATTTACTTTCATATTTGATTTTTCAAAGTCTCAATCTAGGTGAGTTAAAACCAACTTCTGTAACTCTTTTACTTGTTGATAGATCTGTAAAAGTGCCTAGAGGAATAATTAAATATGTGTTAGTACAAGTTGATAAATTCATTTATCGTATGGATTTTATTGTCTTGGATACTGACTTTTGAAGCATGTAATTCAATTCTAGTAATTTTAGGACATTCATTTCTTGCAACTTCTAACGCATTAATTAATTATAAGAATTGACTGATAAAGTTATATTTTGGAAACATGACATTGGAGATGAATGTTTTTAACATTTGCAAGCAACTTGGAAATTATAATGATTTACAAGAAGTAGACGTTATTGAAAAATTAGTTTATAATCAATTTGAAACAACTTCTACTGAAACTGAGTTTAATGAATCTGAAGATTTGCAAATGGTTTATTTTCAGGAAGAATCAAAGGCAAATAGTTGGAGACCAAAAATTAAGGAATTGTCAACATGATCAATTGAGTCCATAACTTCAAGTGTTCAACCACCAAAACTTGATTTGAAGTCGTTACCATTTAATCTCAAATACTCATTTTTTGGGAGAAATTGAAACTTTTCCGGTAATAATCTCTTCCAAACTTCATGCACATCAAGAAGGTAAGTTATTACATACTCTGAAAATACACAAAAACGCATTAGGATGGACCATAACTAACATAAAAAGAATTATTCCTTTGATTTGCACACATATGATTTATTTGAAGGAAAATGTTAAACCTTCTAGAGAAATGCAATAAAGGCCTAATCCTAATATGAAAGAAGTAATGAAGAATGAAGTCATTAAGCTTTCAGATAATGGAATCATTTATCCTATTTATGATAATAAATGGGTAAGTCATACCCAAGTTGTACCTAAGAAGTCAGGAGTCACTGTGATAACAAATGAGAAAAATGAGTTAATTCCAACGAGGACTATTATTGGTTAGCACATGTGCATTGACTATAGGAAACCTAATTCAATGACTAGAAAAGATTATTTTCCTTTACCTTTCATAGATCAAAATCTAGAAAGAGTTGCAGGTCATGAATTTTATTGTTTCCTAGATGGCTATTCAGGTTACAACCAAATTGAAATTGAATTTGAAGATCAAGAGAAAACTACTTTCACATGTAGATTGGTACTTTTGCACATCAAATGATGCCTTTTGGATTATGTAATGTACCAGCCACGTTTCAAAGATACATGTTTAGCATATTTAGTGATATGGTTGAATGTTTTGTTGAGATTTTTATGGATGATTTTTCTGTTTTCGGTGATTCATTTGATGATTGTTTAACTAACTTGGAAAAGGTTTTGAACAGGTGTGAAGAGAAGAATCTTGTGTTGAATTGGGAAAAATGTAATTTTATGGTAACAAATGGCATTATACTTGGTCATATTGTTTTATCAACATGAATTAAGGTTGACAAATTTAAATCGAGTTAATTGTCAACTTGCTAACACCAAAATCTGTTATGTTAGATCATTCTTAGGACATGCTGGTTTTTATAAAAGGCTCACCAAAGATTTTTAGTGTACTATCTAAGCCATTGTGCAACGTTCTAACAAATGACAATGTTTTGAATGGACCGAACATTGTAAAGAAGCCTTTGTTAAACTCAAGAACTTGCTTATACGCTCTTCTTGCTGACACGATCAAAGAGTTGATGTCTTATCCCAAGTGCAGGAGTGCCGAAGTAATAAATAACCCGGCAAGACTGGGGTCGAACCACAAGGAGGTTAACTGTATAAACTATAAATAAAAAATAGATAATAACAGAAAAGGAGTTGAAGAGAGCTTTGAGATGTGATATTGATATAACGATTAAACAAGGATAAAATAATTGCCAAGGTTAGAGAATCCACTAATGGTATTTCAAACAAGTATAGTATAAACTCTTTTTATTACTCAACTGGAAACCACACACAAAGGAGGTTCTAATCGGATTATAAATTGTTAGCATGATTACATTAGTTATCTTATTTGAATAATGCTAATACTTGTAAATGTTGTCAGATATTCATCGTTATAACTTATGTTAACAACAAATCAAGTTCCTTTTATAGTACAGGTGTCGGTTGTGCCATACGGTTGGACTATGAAAGTGCTAAGTATTTATTATACCAAGGGTTATACAATATAAATCTAGATTAACCATTTAATAAGCAAAGTATTAAAAGTGAACATGATAATAAATACAAACTATGTTAGTATCAAACATTAAAGTCCATGTTGAGTTTATACTATACTTATTCTTACACCATTAGTGTAACCTTTTCACCTTAACATAATAAACTTAGCTAAACATAATGAAAGAGAGAAACATAAATAAACTAGATAAGAACATCAATAAGATATCAGTTAACTAAGTAAAGGAAAGGAAATAAAAAGCATAAACAAGAGATTAATATAAACAAAACTTAAGCATTATAAAAATATAAAGAGAGAGAGCAAGAACATAATCTTGATCTGAAAACCAAGATACCTAAATGCATGGAAAATGCATCTTTTTATAATCCAAAATTCAGAACTATTGCTTTAATGACTAATTGTTGATTGGGTGGCCATATCTTGACTTGGTGACAATCCTTATCTTCTTATCTGAACAAAACATCATTGCAAACTTCAAAATTTAAACAGATTGTCTTATGAAAGTTCTAGGAAATTGTCTCAACTTTCCAACAAAAAAAAGAATCGGTGCATTTAGACTTCTAGAACTTGAGATATGGGCTGAACATTGAACAATGTTTGGGTTGTAGGACAGATTCAGACTTCTCTTTTGATACTACGATTTGGACTTCCAAACAGCAGAATTGAGTCTTGGACTCTCTTGAATGTTTTAGGCCTATGTCTTAGCTTTCTATCCATATAAACCAAACTAAAATCCAAGATCTACAGCTCTAGATATGACTCAATGACTAAACAATATTCCAGTTTGGACTGAACCAGCATCTCTTATCTAAGCTTAGTCATCTTCTCAATTTCAATAGTTAAGCTCACCAATCGATCCCTTCATTTATGTGATTGGTCATTACTTGCAATAGTATTTGCATGTGAAAATTTCATATCTTATCTTGTTGGCTCACCTGTTGTTGTTTTTAGTGATCATGCAACATTGAAATATCTTTTTCCTAAGAAGGATTCTAAGGCTAGATTAGTGCGGTGGATTTTGTTACTTCAAGAATTCGATATCACACAATCAAGGACAAGAAAGACACCAAAAATATTGTCGATGATCATTTGTCAAGATTGACAATAGATTCCACATCTAACATCACACCAATCAATGATTACTTTCATGATGAATCTTTAATTTCTATTTCTACAATGTCTTGGTTTGCTAATATTATCAATTTTCTTGCAACAAGATATTTGCCAGCTCAATAGAGTACCTAAGACAGATGAAAGTTTTTGAACAAAGTGAAGAACTTTTATTGGGATGGCCCTTAGTTATTCAAATATTGTCCGATCAAATATTTTGAAGATGCATTCCCAGACAATGAGGTAAGTAGTGTCTTTAAATTTTATCATTCTGGGGCATGTGGGGGTTATTTCACATCAAAGAAGACGACTGTAAAAATCTTACAATGTGGATTGTATTGGCCCACCATGTTCAAGGACATGCATGCATTCTGCAAAATTTGTGAAAAATATCAAAAGATAAGATCTAATTCAAAACATCATATGATGCCTTTGAATCATATTCTTGTTATTGAAATTTTTGATTGTTGGGGTATAGATTTCATGGGTCTATTTCCTCCATCATTTGGTTTTTTATACATATTATTCACAGTAGACTATGTTTTAAAATGGAGAGAGGCAATTCTAGGTCGAAATAATGATCACAAAATAGTGATCAAGTTTTTGAAAGAAAATATTTTGAGTCGGTTTGGAATCCCTCGAGCCATGATAAGTGATGGTGGAACACATTTCTGCAACAAGCCTTTTGAATCTTTAATGAAGAAATATGGAATCACACATAAAGTTGTCACCCCTTATCACTCTCAGACAAGTGGACAAGTAGAACTTGCTAATAGGGAGATCAAACAAATCTTGGAAAAAAAAAAGTGAACCCTAATCGGATGGACTAGACTTTAAGACTTAGTGATGCATTTTGGACTTATCGAACTACTTTTAAAACATCATTAGGTATGTCACCTTATGGGTTGGTTTATGAAAAACCTTGTCACTTGCCTATGGAACTTGAACATAAAGCTTAATGGGTTATTAAAGCTTTCAATTCAAACATTGATGATGCTAGCCAACTGTGTAAGTTACAAATAAATGACCTCGAGGAAATAAGAAATGCTACATATGAGAATTAAAAATTTATAAAGTAAGAATCAAAGAGTTTCATGACAAGAGATTCTTGAGAAAAACATTTAATGTTGGTCAAAAGTTTTTGCTTTGTAATTCTCGACTTCACTTTTTCCTGGAAAGCTAAGATCAAGATGGAGCGGTTTATTTATTGTGAATCATGTGTATCCTTATAAGGCCTTTAATATTGAGAATTCAAAGAATGACAATGTTTTTAAGGTAAATGGGTATCGTTTGAAAGCTTAATTTGATCATTTTCATAGTGATAATGAATCTATTAGTTTAAGTGATCCTATTTATAAAGATTGATTATTTTGTTTTTCTCACATTGTTTTTGTGTTTCTTTTTTATGTGACTTTTGTTTTGCTAGTCTCAGTAACTCTTTATAAACGGGATCTAATGGCAGATAACAGTACTCCGTGACTCTTTAGTTGGTTCCTTCAGTATATATTTGTTTAATTCTTTGTTCCTTCTCTTTTCTTTTGCATTTCTGCTCCACTTCTTGTTTGAAAAATGGACACCACTTTTGAAAGATTGAAAAAGTACTTTTCTATTTTGCCTCAAAATGTGATTACAAAAATTTACCATGCTAGATGTGAAAGACCGAGGTTGTTAATAAATCATGGAATTCCTGAAGATATTCGCTGGATAATTGAAGCAAATGTCCAATTATCAAGCGAGTCTTCGAATTCTTTTATTTCATACATGCCTAGGACATGTAAAAGCACTTTTGAGAAGTAACGTTATGCAAAACAACTGAAAGTCTGTCATAGATGTGCTAGATGGACATGTAATGCACAATGTCATTCTTTAGGAATAATATCTATAAACCGTGAAGATAAAATACAATTCATTAAGGATGACCTGAGTAAGGAGTCTTTAGATAATCTTCTATTAACTCTTGAGATGCATCATAGTGGAGATATGCATCCTGTGATTCATGATTTATGGCCTCATTTTCATAAATAATATGATCGACATAATCTTGGGAATCTGACTAAAAAAGACCATATTTGTCAATTTTTAAGAAAACTAGATGAGAAGCTTGTCCCTAACCCATAAAGAGCGTTTAAGCAGTTTTTGGACGTAAAACCAAGGGAAGATGTGAGCCACAATCACAACTCCTTGTACATACATATGTTCTAACAAAAAAAGAATGACTCCAGCTAGCCTATATATAAGTGGTATGATTGCATTTTCAATTTCTCATCTATAAATCTTTTCTTCCTTCCCTTTATTTCTACTCAACCCATACATTCAACAGATATAGAAGTGTGTAGAAATAGCAAGTTCCTCAGCTCATAAAATAAAAAATATTTTTGTTTTTTGTGGATCCAGTCTTTTGAAAGAAAATGAGTGTTTAGGAACAGCAAATCATCTTTGTCGGGTACTAGCTGAGAGAAAGATTCATTTAGTGATGGAGGAGGTAGCCTTGGTTTATCAACAACTGTATTTTTAGGAGGTAGTCAAGTTTTAGGTATCATTCCAAAAGCTTTAGCCAAAGTGGACATCATCAAAAAAATAATTAGAATGGATCTACAGGTCTTCACAATGTCTGAACGAATGACTGCAATATTTCATCATGTTGACGCCTGCATTGCCTTACCAAGTGGTCTGAGTACATTAGAAGAGATATTTTGATATGATCAGGGCAATAAAAAAAACAATCATATGTGGATTCTGACGTAAAATGCATAACAATCCAGTTTCACGACTACTGTCATAATTTTCAATCCGACCGTTGGTTCAGACTAAACTTATACGTGGAGTCTCCTAACATGTTTTCCTATTTGGCTAGGATTTTGTTATTTACTTCCTTTTGACTTGTGGACTTCCTATTCGGCTAGGATTCTTTTTCCCTACTGGGGATGTGACAACTTGTTTTGGGAATCTCCAAGTCTACAAGGATTCATAAATGTTTTAAAATCATTTTCTTACAAGAATTCCTTATTCATCCTAGCTACAACAAGGAAAGATGACTTCAAAATTAATTCTACCTTGAGATCGGATTTCCTAGTCTATTTGGAACTTCTTAAGGGTGACAAATTTGATTCTAGCATATTTAGGATAGTAATTTTTTGATTTTTATATGTCTTTAGGTTATTATTATTTATTTGGGTCAATTGTAAGTGGGCCTCATATAAGTCCACTTGAGGAGGGTCCATTAGGGTTTATTTAAGTTTAGAGTTAGTATAAATAAAGGCATAACTAGACATGTAAGTTAGACAATTCATATTAATAAAACTTCTTGTTTGTCGCGCTTGTTGTGTGTTAGTGGGATAATCTCCCCTTACTTGGTTATCTAAAAAACTAAAAAAAGCAACTTATCGAAGAACAACTAACTTCGCAGTATTATCCTTATACTTCTCATTTGTGAATCAATATTCATTGGGTGGGGGTTTCTATTTTCAATAGTACAGGTGCCCAAGTACAAGTTATCTTGGTGTTACACTCCTATCAAACCCGATTTACTTGGCTTTCCAGGAATTGGTGTTTTTGCATGGCCACATGAAGGTTCACATCATTTGGTATCAGAGCTTGGCTCTATTAATCAGGTTATATCATTTTATTTCTTGTATTTTTGTTTATTTTATCTTCCACGTCAATTTTTCTTTGTATTGTTTTTATTTCGGGTCTGATCTTATTTCAAATCAGTTTCGGTTAGATTGTCTTCTTCCTACGTTATTCTTGATAAATTGCATTGAATTTGAGTCTTTTAGAATTAAAAAAAAAAGGTGTCATATTAGTCTTTCTGTCCAAAATTTCTTTTTTGGAATAAAAAAACGTTATTTAGGACAAAGGGGTTTGTTTCACTTCTGTTTTATATGCTTTGGATCGTTTTGATGCGCTGATCTTAAAAATGATTTTTAAAAAATGAACAAATATCATTTTGATGCATTTCAGAATGAAAAGCACTTCTAAAAGCAACCGCAATCACACTCCCAAAACGGGGCTGATTCGCGTCAGTTTCACATCCATATATCAAATCAATTCAAAATTAAATCAAACTTTATATTTTGGATTCTTCGCGTGAATTCACTCCAAATATCAAATTTCAGACCATTTGGAAGTCGTTTGGTTTGGGGTCTTTTTTTTTTTTGTCTAAAGGGGTTTATTACGTTCATCAATTGAAAATCCTTGTAATTTTGGGTCAGTTTTCAGTCCTTAGTGTCTTCTTACTTTCTTTACTATCATTAGCTTTCGTTTTAAGTTCTGATATAAAAAAAATGCAAAGGGAGTAGTACAATCAGGATTTCATGTATTCTAACGAGGTATTATGGAACAAGAAGAGATTAGTGTTCTCAAAAAAGAAACCAAGAGTCTATGTCGTATTCTAGGGGAGATGCAACAAGAACTTAATGTGTTAACGGCATTAGTCGATGCCCAGCAAGCTTCAAAAGGAGAGGAGCAATGCTGTAATGATGATAGATAAAAGAGAGAGGACGAATCATCTTGAAGAGAGAGGGAATGATACAATATGGGCAATAAAAAAAAATTAGATGCGGATTCTAACGTAAAATGCATAACTATCCAGTTTCACAGCAACTGTCATAATTCTCAATCTGACCGTTGGATCGGGCTGCAAGTTTACATGGAGTCTCTTGACATGTTGTCTATCTTGGGTTAAAATTGTAAGTCAATCGGAGTTCAGGAAGACATCACAATAATGGTAAATAGAGGCTATACGAATTTTGTTATTTACTTCCTTTCGACTTGTGGACTTCCTATTTGGCTAAGATTCTTGTCCTACAAGGATGTGACAGCTTGTTTTAGGAATCTCCTAGGTCTACAAGGGTTTTTAATGGGCTACAATATAATTTCCAAATATGACAAGGATTCATATATGTTTCAGAATCAGTTTCTTACAAGGATTCCTTATTCATTATAGCTACAATAAAGAAAGAAGACTTCAAGATTAATTCTACCTTCTGATCAAATTTCCTAGTCTATTTGAAACTTCTTAAGAATGACAAATCTGATTCTAGCATATTTAAGATAGTAATTTTCAGATTTTTATTATGTCTTTAGGTTATTATTACTTATTTGGATCAATTGTAAATGAGTCTCATATAAGTCCACCCAAGAGGGATCCATTAGGGTTTATTTAAGTCTAGAGTTAGTATAAATAAAGGCATAATCAGACATGTAAGTTTGGTTTTGTAGCCTCCTTAACCTAAGCAATTAAGCCCAAAGGGGTGTTTTAACACCTAATACCCTAAAGTCAACTAACTTGGGAGCTATTGACTTAATGCTTGTTACATGGGTTGAAGAGAAAGCTTAAAGGAATCAAACATTGCACTATCTACATTTTAGTATCTGCAACCTCAGTTACTAAGCTAGTAGGAGTGTCTCAACACCTAATGCCCTAAGACCCTTTATTGCATCTACATTTTGTTTCGGGTAAGCGAGTTTGTCCGTCGATGCCCCTTATAGGGTTTATACCCTTTATTGTATTTTGCTATTTTTTTGGTTAATATACTTACCTTATCCAAAAAAATAAAGCCACTTCTTGTTAGGGAGACCATGGCAATATTGATGCGAACCTCGTGATCACATGGTCACGCAACCCACACGCAAAAACACCAATTCCCGGAAAGCCAAGTAAATCAGGTTTGATAGGAGTGTGACACAAAGATAACTTGTACCTAGGTACCAACACTATTGGAAAGCGGAGACCCCCACCCAATGAATATTGATTCACGAATGAAAAGTATAAGGATGACGCCACGAAGACAGTTGTTCTTCGATAAGTCATTTTTAGTCCTTTAGAGAACCAAGGATGGGAGATTATCCCATCAACACACAATAAGTGCAGCAAAGAAGTTCATTGATATGAAAATTGTGTGACCTTACATGTTTGGTTATGCTTTTATTTATACTAACTCTAGACTTAAAAGAAACCCTAATGGACCCTCCTTAGGTGAACTTATATGAAGCCCACTTATAATTGACTCAAATAAGTAATAATAACCCAAAAACTAAGAAGAAAATAATAAAAATTCAAAAATTAGCATCCTAAATATGTTAGAATCAGATTTGTCACTCTTATGAAAATTGTGTGACCTTACATGTTTGGTTATGCTTTTATTTATACTAACTCTGGACTTAAAAGAAACCCTAATGGACCCCCCTTAGGTGAACTTATATGAAGCCCACTTATAATTGGCTCAAATAAGTAGTAATAACCCAAAAACTAAGAAGAAAATAATAAAAATTCAAAAATTAGCATCTTAAATATGTTAGAATCAGATTTGTCACTCTTAAGAAGTCTTAAATAAATTAGGAAAAATCTAATTTGGAAAATTTGTGTTGCTGCCCCCCTTTGATGTCCTTGATTAGCTTGGATTTCCTTGTTTAACTTGGACAAATAAGAAAACAAATTTCCTTCTTTGTTGCTGATTTAATTACTTTCCTTCCTAACTTAGGAAAAACATCAAATAGTTCTCCCCTCTTTAGGAATAAGATATGACCAACTTCCTTACTTAATTAGGAGATTAAATTGCTGAATTTTTATCCTTGTAGCATTAGGAAAAAAAAAACAAGCCTAACAAGGCTGGTATTGGGCCGAACACATCAACCCATTGTTCCACACAAATTGGGCTCTTCTTGGACCTGAACTAGATGAATTAAAGGTTGTCCTTCATGCTCTTTAAAAGTCTCAAACCCCTCTAGGTTTATTTTGCTCCGTATGTTCTAAATAAGTCCATTCAATACTTCTTTAAGCTTCTTTGCCCTAACTCTTGTGATTGGCCCAATTGGCACTTTCAATGGGTCGTTAGCATGATTATGCTTGGTGTTGGGCTAATTCGCATCAAATATGATAGGATGGCAATTTATGATGGGGTTAAAATAGGTATACCATTGTAAAAGATGGTAAAACCATAACTCTTGTACCTCTTACACCCAAACTAAGGGTGATAAAAAAAACCAAGAAATCGATTAAACCGAGAAAACCGAAAAAAAATAACTGCAAAAACCGAACCGAAAAAAACCGATTAAAATATTTAAAAACAATTCTAGTTCGGTTCGGTTTTGTAAGGCAAAAACGGGTTAACCCAAACCGAACGAACCAGTTCAAAAAAAGGTACTATAAATAGAAAAAATAATTTGCCCAGCAGTAACCCTAGCTAACCCCCTCTCGCCTCTCCTTCTCCCTCTTTCTCTCCCTCTCCCTAGACTTAGAAATATAGAGTGGCAGAGATCCAAAACAACCAGCCAATCATATATGCATCTTCAATCTTGTCAACATTCTCTTAAATGCAGAGAAGATAAGATATTCAGCTTATCTTGTCAACATTCTTTTTGATATTTTTTATATAAAAAAAACATGGGTTTTGTTTTTCAGCTTCTAGGCTTCTGGATATTCTTTTAAATGCAGAGAAGATAAGATTTATCTATATAAGAAGATTTGGGATTTTGATTTTAAAAAATCAGGTTTGGATTTTTGGCATTTGGGTATTTGAAAAATATAGGAAAAACCATGTTTATTTTGCAAGAAATTTAAGGTTTTGATTTGCAGCAGAGTTTTGGATTTGGGATATTGATTTTATTTTTATTTTTATTTTTTAATTGAAATCAGTGGTGTTGATTTTTGGTTTTTGGTTGTTTGCACAATTTAGGGAAAACAACATTTGTGAAAAGGCATCTAGCGAGTTCGAAAAGAAATATGAGCTTATAGGTTTTCTTGGTTTTTTGAAATTAAGAACCGAACCGAACCGGACCATACCGAAATCGGTCAGTTTGACTCTGTTTCTGTTCGATTTCAGTTTTTTTTAAAACCGGTTTGGTTGTTTTTTAAGGTAAAAACCAAACCGAACCGAAAATAATCACCCCTAACCCAAACATATGTATGATGATCAAATAAAGCTGGAATGAGAGCATAAAGCTATAGGGAGAGAAAATCAAGGTAAGGAACCAAGGGGAAATAAGACCATTAGATTCAACCAATACCTAAAACACCATTACAACCCATTTGGCCAACACTCTAAAAAATTTAGACCATTCAACAACTACTCGAAAACACTCAAATCTGGCCAAGAGTGGAGGTAAGACAAGAGGAGTGAAGAAAGTCAGGAAGGGTGATGAGAATTGTTTGGAAAAGCTAAAGAAACAATCGAATTTTTATGCTAGAGAGAGTGAGGTCAGATATGCATTTTTCACTAACAAGCCAATGATTTTAATTGTGTACAGAGAGGCTTACTTTAATACTAACTAGTTCGCTGGGCATCAGTTCCAAACTAGGACCTTGGTCCAACCATCAGCCCATTCGCAGGGCACCATTTCCAAACCAAGACACTGATCCAATCATCAGTCCATTCACCAGGTGTCAGTCTCAAACCAGGAACTGGTTCAACCATCATTTAAGCACTACATATAAATATAAAAATTTGAACTACATCTTATTAGGGACTAAGTTAAAGAATTAAACAATACTTTAAATTAGAGATCTAAGTGTCAAACACCTACTAAAAATCTGTGCTCTGCTAGTCATCCCCTGCTCTTGTCTATTTCCCATAATTTCACCTGTACCAATAGTTATACTAATTTAAATTTCAATACATGCCTAAATGCATAAATTTTAGAAACCCAAAAATTTATCCCTGTGATTCCTGGTTTTTGACCTATCTTCAGTTTTTCTTCCATATTTAGAGTTTTATCTCTCCAATTTAAGCAATGTCAATTTCTTTTGAAAGGTAACATCAATATCTACAACTTTCATGAAGATGAATATACCGAGTTTTTCCATCTACATGCCTAAATTCACAAATTTCAGAAACTTAAAAATTTATCCTGCTAATTCCCAGTTTTTAACCTACCTTTAGTTTTTCTTCCATATTTAGTGTTTTGTCACTCCATTATAAGCAAAGTCTTTTTCATTTGAAAGGTAACATCCATATCTATAACTTCTGTGAAGAAAAGTATCTCAATTTCTGTCATATTAGGGTCCAAAGCTTAGTAGAGAAATTGAGAGACAACCTGTTTAGTTTTGATTTCTAAGTTCAACAAGTATAAATTCATTTCCTGTGCATTTTTCCATCATTTCTTTTTTTTGGTAAGTTGACGTATGTATTAAAAGAAGAAGATACAAACATTATTTTTCCATCATTTCCAGCCACTATAAACACAAAATGCCTCTACCTATCATTATTTAACAAATTTCTTAAACCTATACTAAGGTATTCTAAAATCTCAATTATTCAAGAAAAACACAAACAAATTCAAGTGACTTAATAAAAGAGCTTGTTACCTTCTATTACAAAACAATGAGTCAAGAGATTGAGAACAACCCCTTTTTTTTTTCTCCTTCCTTCCTTCTTCTAACCCTTCCCTTCCTACTAGTAAATTCTCAAAGTTTTCTCAAAGTTTTCTTACTAGATCTTACTTGCAGTACTATTAGTTCAATTAATCTTCATTTTTTTTTTGGATTCAAAGGATGAATTTACAAGGTTTCCTCTCAATTTTCTTATGGAAGAAGAACCTTATGGAGTATACATTTATGTATATTAATTTGGTCGGTATACAAACTTAGAAAATTAATTTCTTATTATATATTAATTTATGCCAATTCACATGCACAAAACCATAATTGAATATGTATTTGTTTATGTAAAATTTTAACTCAAATAATTATTTCTTTGCTTTTCTAATTACAAGAGTGTTTGGAAATGCGGGCCAATTCGCGTTTCTAAAAAATTCAAAAATTTTGTTTTTGCTAAAAATTAATTTTTTTATGTTTTGGATCGTTTTGATATGCTGATCTCAAAAATAATTTTTTTACAATGAAAAAACATTATTTTGATGCATTTCGAAATGAAAAGAACTTTGAAAAGTAACCTCAACCACACTCTCAAACAGGCCATATTGGTCTGTTGTCCAACATTTCTGAGATCTTGAAAGATCATCTCTCTCTCTCTCTCTCTCCCTCCTATCTTTCTCTTTCTCATTGCATAACCCCTCTAAGTTTTTCTGATGTCAGCAAAAGACTTAATTGAAATCTTCGAAAATAGAGTACATAATGAAATAAAAAAAGGGTCTAACATAACATCTTGTAAATAAGAACAATCAACAAAGTTTGTAGTATTGTAGACCTAGAAATGCAAATGACCCAGAAAAGCAGATGGTTAATTAACCTACTTCACAACACCCAAAGTTTTTTCTTTATATCGGCATGCAAACCATGTAATGCAAATGGTTAATTAACCTACCTCACAGCACTATATGTTCACAATATTGTAAACAAGAACAATACATAACACCCAAACTTTAATTCATGTATTATTAAAACATGAAATTAGTTAAATATTTGTAAAAAAAGAAACATAATCAATTTTACATCACCTTCTCTTTTTGTTCATAGACAAGTTTTCAAGATCTCCTTGTTCTTGTGCCTCCCAAACCAACAAATCTAAAAATAGATTCATAACAATAAATACGAAATTGTGAGAAACAATAAAAAAAAATAGACTTCATTTTTTTTCCCTACAACTACAAAACAAGAAGATGCTAGATCATGTAGTAATTTTGAGGAAGACAAGTACAGAAGACAAAAAAACTATTCACAGTGACAACAATAAAAAAATGAAAAAAAATTACCTTTTTAAACAAATCTATAAGATCATTACATTGTAGAAGCTATCGAGTAGAAAAAAGAAAGGGAAATTATTTTTGATAATAGAGGAGAGAAGATGGTCGGAGGAGACAAAAAGATCTCAATTTTTTTTATGAGAGAGATGAAGAATTTGACTGATCAATAAAAGATTACAAAGTATTTTTGCTCTAATTTTTTAGATGAATTGTTGAGGTTTTGGGGAGTTTGATATTCTAATGGCTTTTTATTTTTCTCATTAGGATGTGTTATGTCGGTGGATCTTAAAAAATAAGGTAAGCTGCTATTTGCAAAGCTCAAATATCTTGCTTTTATTCAACCTCGGGTGTAACCTCAATTCTTAGTGGGTCTCACCAAAATAAAACTCGGTTTTAACGTAACCAAACACATATTCCCATTGCTCACTTTAAACCTCATACGCAGCCATACTATCAAACATCACCTAAGTATATTAAACAAAAAGACATGACCAAGTAAAGAAAACAAAACATACGAGGATGGGGATGAAAGTAATAAAAGGACCTTTAAAATACAAATTCAATATAATAAGGGTGAATGAAACCATTTTAAACTAGATTTATTCTACTATGCTTCTCTTTACTTTATGTTTTATGTTTAAAAGATCCCTTTTTCTTTTTTTTTAATATTAACCCTACCACTACATTTTTATTATCATTATTACACCTTTATGTAAGTTAATATTCCTAACATTATTAAAAATTGACATGTGACATATGTTCATGTCATAAAATTGTTGTTGATGTAAACTTTATTTTCAAAATCATATTGAGAATTTGCCAAAATCATATTGAGAAATTGTTTAGTTCAGATCATTATTACTAGACCTATCATAATTCCTAACATTATTAAAAATTAACATGTGCCACTTGTTTTTTTTTATTTCAAACTATGTTTGAGTGCATTTTAAAAATATATTTAGCTTGAAAAGGTATTAAATTAATTTTTTTTATGTTTTTTAATGATTTTGAAATATTGATGTCAAAAATAAAAAAAATAAAAAAATTATCTTAATATATTTTCATGCAAAAATTATTTTTAAAAAATACTTTATACTACAATACCAAGCAGACACTCAATGCAAGGTTCTTCCATGAAAATTCAACACATCCAACAATATACTAAATGGGAGCACTCAAAATTATCACATCAATGATCAATCTCATAAATATTAAAAGCAAGCACTCACCTATAGCAACAAATCAAAGTTTAGACATCGGAATATTACTGTCTCAATTCAAAATGAACACTTAACTGTAAAAGTTGATACAAATTAGGTACTAAAATATACATCCTGGGTGTAGTGGTGGTGAAGCTCCGTCAACCGCAACCCCACCCAAAAAAAACAAAACGTATATTTTTGTTTACCTCCAATCCAATTCATGAAATCGACAAAAGAAAACAAATTCTTGTAATCCTCTTATCCCCACAGCACAAAAAAAAGAAAAAAGAAAAAAGGAAAAAAGAAAGAAAATCTCCAAACACACAATCTATCGCTTCTCTCAGCAATCAATCCTAAACCCTAAAAGAAAAGAAAATGGAATTCACTTGTTTACACAACAAATGCATTTCACCTTCTCTTACTGTTCTCTCTAGGGTTTCAATTTCATTTTCCAATCTTCCTAAACGCGCCGTTTCATTTTACCGGCGGCGGAGAAATTTGTGCTTTGCAACATTAGTCGATGGGAAACGTACTAGTGAAGTTGTGAGCAAAAGAGGAGGAGAAGAAGAAGACGAATTTGGGGATTTGAAGTCGTGGATGCATAAAAATGGATTGCCTCCTTGCAAAGTTGTGCTTAAAGAAAGACCTTCTCATGACAATAAACTTCGACCTATTCATTATGTTGCTGCTAGCGAGGATCTTCAGGTCTTTTTAGGGTTTTATAATTTGTGAATTTTTTTTGAAAATCATTTTGTTTTTTTTTTCGTTATTAATTGTTGTGTGCGTTTGAGCTTTTTGCAGGCCAGTGATGTGGCTGTTTCGGTGCCCAATTCGCTTGTTGTTACACTCGAGAGGGTTTTGGGAAATGAGACTCTTGGTAAGGTGGAGTGTTTTCAGCACTTTTTTGATTGTGTATTGTGCTGGGGATTTAGCTGTGGTGAATGTTCATTGTTGATTTCATGTAGTCAATTAGTGTGTTGTGAACTTAGAAAGGTTAAAATGGGTTGAGATAGTAAATTTCATTCATACTAGATAGATTATAATCTTGCTATTCTGCTCTTGCACTTGTTACCATTTATCCGTACAGTTTTCTTATGCATCGTGCATGCGGAAGTTATCCTCATTCGTTATTTCAAATGGTGCAAGTCTTTTTGTGCAAGCTGTTTTAAGCTTTCAATTCTCAATCATAGGAGAAACTCCATAAAGCAACAAAGATATTGTGTTTGGAATCATGTTTGTTCATGCAGTCGGTTTCTGGTAATGCTTTGAATCTGCACTGTCAACTTTATGGGAGTGTTGGTGGGGAGGGATTTGCCTCTTCTATGCCATCTTATTCAGTTTCGAGAGTATTAGCAAACAGGTAGGGAATGTATGTGTTTGTGTAAACTGTTTCTTTGCTTGACTAGATAGTGAAACCCCACAGCATGCTATAAGTGAAACCATGATAAATGTCAGTGTGACTAATTTAGGTGTTCAGCTTCCATGAAAAACTTACCTTGAACCAATTGTAAGATATTTTTTTCTGTCTGCTTGATCGTTCATACAGCGGAACTCTTAACCACAAACAAATTATCGGAATTGGCATGCTTGGCCTTATACCTGATGTATGAGAAGAAGCAAGGAAAGAAGTCATTCTGGTATCCATATATAAGGGAGCTTGATCGTCAGCGAGGTAGGGGTCAGCTGGCTGTGGAATCTCCACTTTTATGGTCTGAGGCTGAATTGGCTTACCTGACTGGTAGCCCAACTAAGGTACTAAATATGCTTTGTGATCATTTGAATTCTGGCACATTATTTTATTGATCTCCTTTATAAATAAAATTGATGCTATGCTCCATGGTTAAGACTAGATTTATGTTGGTGAAGTAGGCTGAAGTTCTTGACAGGGCAGATGGAATTAAAAGAGAATATGAGGAGCTAGACACTGTTTGGTTCATGGCTGGTTCTCTATTTCAGGTTATACCTTTGTTGTTTCCAATTTGAAAGCTCTCTACAATATTTCCTTGCTACTTTCTTCAAAGAGATTTAATATTGTTACCTTCTGACATTCTTTTGATATCCATGTCCATATTGCAGCAATATCCATATGATATACCTACTGAAGCCTTTCCCTTTGAGATTTTTAAACAAGCTTTTGTAGCCATTCAATCCTGTGTGGTGCATTTACAGGTATATTTGCCCTGCTAGCAGAGCGATAACACATGTGTGTCATATCCCCCCCCCCCCCCCCCCTCCCCCGTGTATTATCATGTTGGGGGACTTAGTTCAGCTTGAATTGGTTGATAGTACAGAGTATACACACCAATTATGAAGGCTCATAATATGTGTTTTACTTTTAAAACATCCTACTACAAGATATGATTAGTAGAATAGGTAATACAATACAATTGGTACATAAATTTGTTCTTTTTGTGAGTGGTTATTCTGTTGTCATGCTTTTCCATATCTTTTTCTTCACAGTAAGTAATATTTTCCTTTTCACAAGTAATAATTCTTTCTATCTATCCTTCTACATCTTCTTTTCTGTCAGTTTGGCTATTATCATGGGGTGATCTTGGACTCCTTTTGAGCTTACAATTGCTGCTTTCTAAGGCATGAACATTAGCCTTTGTGCATCTTCTTCTCTGTTGTTACTACCTTGCTCTTTCTCGGGCCATTTCATCTTAGCTCTGTGCCATACATTATGCTTGATTCATACAGAATTTGATGGATGCCATTTGGACTGTGGCTGCAAAATCATGAGCGCAGTTTTGTCATGGAGTGTATTCATTGTAAATGTTAAGCAATCCGCGTATGCCATTTAAGTTGCTTTTATTTCTGATTTTGTTGCTCTACTGAGTTCTGCTAATTTGCTGCATTTCTTTGCTATGCTAGCTTAGGATGTCTATTGTGGTGGTTTTTAGATATAGCTATTTTTGAATAAGTCAATCTGATTGATCTATTGATGCTCTTAAATGTTCAGAAAGTCAGTTTGGCTCGAAGATTTGCTTTGGTTCCTCTTGGACCACCTTTGCTAGCATACAGTAGCAACTGCAAGGCAATGTTAACTGCTGTTGATGGTGCTGTTGAATTAGTGGTTGATCGACCATACAAGGCTGGGGAGCCCATTGTTGTATGGTATGTAAATTGCTTTGATGGCCTTAATTTCATTTTGTTCTGCAGGACTCGGTTTTTTTCATTAAGAAATTTGAAATTTGCATTTTCAGGTGTGGGCCACAGCCAAATTCAAAATTGCTTTTAAACTATGGCTTTGTTGATGAAGATAATCCTTATGACCGAATAGCAGTTGAGGTGATCTTAATTTTCCCCCTTCTGTATTGAAATATTCATATGTTTGGATGTTATCTGTATTGATATGTATTATGTACTGTATGATCCAGGCAGCACTGAACACTGAGGACCCTCAGTATCAGGACAAGAGAATGGTTGCTCAAAGAAATGGGAAATTGTCAGTACAAGTTTTTCAAGTATGAAACAAATTTTCCTGCGTAGGTTATTGTATAGGTCTCTTCTTTCAGATCTTTTAATATGTCCCTGCTGCAGGTATACGCTGGAAAGGAAAAAGAAGCCGTGTCAGATATTCTTCCTTATTTGCGATTGGGATATGTATCAGATCCTTCTGAAATGCAATCTGTAATTTCTTCTCAAGGTCCAGTTTGTCCAGTAAGTTCATTTTTTTTCAAATCATATGTGATTTTATTTATTTTTGGATGTTTAGTATGGTGAATGCATCCCCATTTTCTTTCTTTTGTTTATTCTTTTTTTTTTTTATGGTAAGAAATCAGGATTCATCGATATTGTTCTTATCACTCTCAAGTTCTGGTCAATTGATTTTTACTAAAATTTGGAATCCATGCTAATCATGCTTTATGCAGAGATCAATGATTTTTAGGAGGGATAATTGCTCTATTAATATACCAACTTCACACTTTTTTTCAATTAAGTACATGAACTTCAATTTTTTTTGTTTGAGTGTACCGACTTTTTTAAAAAATTTCATTGAAGTAATTTGGTCCACCTTCCATCAATTCTTCTGTTATTTTGATGACATGCCATTTTCTCTTAAATTGTTATTGGTACTCCAACTTTCATTTCATGTCCAACTTTCGTTTTATGTCAATCATGTACAACAACTTTAATCCTTTTCATTTTGATACACCAACATATTTTTTTGTTCTAATCAAGTACATTTTTTAATTGACCAGGTTCCTTTACGTAGGTAATTTTTTTTAACGTGTTCTCTTTGTCATGATTCCATCCACTTTCCATTTATGTTGCAATCATATGATATTTATTTATTTGGTTAAAATTATAAATATTTTAATTAAATCAATAATTTATTTTTTAATGTTAGTTAATTATAAAATAGTTTTTATTCTTTATTTAAATGATTTACCAAAGAGTTTATTTTAGTTTTTTACAAGCATTTATTTTAATTTAAAATATTTAATTTATTAAAATAATCTTATTTTAGAGGGTTCTTTTACTAAATAAAACTCACATTAGAAAATGAAAAATTGACTGAAGTACTTTATTGGAACAATAAAAAATGTTGGTGTGTCAAAATGAAAAATATTAAAGTCTATACTTGATTGATGTAAAACTAAAGTTGGAGTACCAACAACGATTTAAGGACAAATGACATATCATCAAATAATTGAAGAATTGACGGATGATGATCTGAAGTATTTGATTGAAATTTTTGAAAAAGTTGGTATACCCAAAAAATAAAAATAAATCAAAGTTCATGTATTAAATTGTGAAAAGGTGTAAAGTTAGTGTCCTAATAATGCAATTATCTCATTTTTAGGATTTATGGTTGGACTTGTATGTATGGCAAAGCTCGTGAGCTAACCTTAGCTGCCATGTCATGAGGAGAGCTTTGTCTTTTAGTTTTTTTCTTTTTTTATTCTTGCAATATGAGCATTATGGAGCAAGGTCTGGTAAATTGTGATGGATTTTACCTATGCCTATGACTCTGGAGATCTATATTTAATGAAATTCGTATGGACTTTCTCTAGTTAAATGAAACATGGTTCCTATCTTCCCAAGATTCACTCTGAAATTGCTTAGCTGTTACAGGTAAGCCCTTGTATGGAACAAGCAGTGTTAGATCAGCTTACTGTTTATTTTAGAACGCGCCTTGCTGGCTATTGTACCAGCATAAGTGAAGATGAGTTGATGGTAAGGCTTTACCGACCCCATTGATAGTCTAATGTGCTGGTGATAGAGGTTTAATCCAAAATAATTTTGCTGCACTAGTTGGCAGATCCTAACTTGAACCCCAAGAAGCGAGTGGCTACTCAGCTTGTTAGATTGGAAAAGAAAATGCTGAAGGCATGCTTGCAGGCTACAGTTGATTTGATAAACCAGTTACCTGATCACACCATGCCTCCATGCCCAGCTCCTTATGCCCCTTTATTGAAATGAAAAAGGTACATCTTTCTTTCTCTCTCCCTGCTGTATGTTTACTTCTTACATGTTTGCTTATTGTATACATCTTAACTCATCTTAACATGGATCAACTTGGTGTAGGTAACATTATTTGTGCATGGATCGTGTGGAATAAGAAGTTACTTTGCTGTCCTCGGGCTCATGGATTCCAAACGAGGAATATAAACCAGGTTAGTGGAATGGAGCCTCCACACATTGCTTTTGATGAATGCTTTCATGAATAACGCTGTGACTGTTAAAACTAAGGGATAACATGTCTTTGTGCAGAGGATCATTATTCTGAACACATAAACAGTGGCTGAACTGTTACAGTTATTATTAGTTAGCCTGTTTGGAAGTGCGGCTGTGGTTACTTTTCAAAGTGTTTTTCGTGTTGAAATGCATTAAAATATTGTTTTTTCATTTTAAAAAAATTATTTTTGAGATCAGCGGATCAAAACGATACAAAAAAAATAATTTTTAGTGAAAAAAAAAAAGAATTTTTGGGTATGTGATAAGTTGTTGTTTGTCTTTATGGGTAAAGCTCAAAAAGCCAATTTCAATTGTTTGGTTTCTTGTGCAATTATTGAATTTGTGATGGCATGTTAACGGAAAAAATGATTTTGGAAAGAATCAAAAGAATTATTGAATATGGAAAATCACATATCTTATAGGGATGAAAATTTAATTTGAAGAATCTTGGACAAGTTATTGCAAAACCTATATTTATAGTTTCTGTAGTGATAAATGGGGTGAAAGGGGAATTTTGAATGTTTTGCATCATTTGCTGTATATATATATATATATATATATATATATATATATATATATATATATTTCCCCATACAAGTCAGAACTGGCTTATTAATCACTTGGCCTTGTGTCCTCAATTATTTCAGTTTTTTTCGTTTTACAGGTAGATGCATTTTGGATACTGCTCAAGGTAACCAATGAGTACAACTAGTTTTACAGCCTCTAGCATATGCCTTTAATAAGTAGTCACGTTTATTCTATTCAACTGATTGGAAGCTATTGGGTCCATTTAATAATTTGTTCATAAGCCTAGATCAACCACTGCATCTTTCTACTTTGACTTTGGACATTTTTTCACCTGGTTTTTTTCCCTTGTCTCCATACCAGTTATAGTGCACTAGCTGTAAAGGGGAGAGCTAATATCTACAAAAAAAAAAAAAAAAACCCCAGCATGTTCGTGTATGTCTATAGATAACTTGGCCATTCATGGCATATTGAGTAAATTGTAAATGCAGGGGCTGGATGAACAAAGTTAACTGAACCTTGTTTCGGTGATTTGTGTACATTCGTTTTCTTTTTATGAAACGTGCTTTATATATTCTGAGTTGAGAATCTCTATTATTACTGTGGTCTTGGATCCATTTCAATTGTCAGGTTTCGTTCTGGCTACTATAGATTCTGTATACAAGAGAACACGTTGAAAGTTTGAAGTTTTGCACAATGTTGCAGGAAGATGAAGGATGTCCAAGAATTAGGCAGTCGAAAATCCAAATTACCAGCGGAGTGAACAAAAGCAATATGAACTAAATAAAAATAAATAGTAATGATTTTCATCATCGCTGGGATTTAGGCAGAAATTGCTATCGAACTCTAATTTAGTTGGCTTGGGCTTGATTGAGATTGTAGTTTCAGTTGCAGTTTAGATAAGTTAATCCTTTTGTAATTGTGGAAAGTTATAAAAAAATTATATGAGCTAATACGACTTGAAAAAAGGTTTATTTGTTTTAAAAATATCTTTTTAAAAGTTAAAAATTTATAATTATTTTTTGTTTAAAATTAAAATCTTAATATATTTAAATTATCTTAAATTATTTTGATAAGTTATTATTAAAAATAAATTTTAAAAAATAAAATAAATATTATTTTGAAAATAAAAAACATTTAAAAAGGTACATAACATGTTCTTAATCACTGGTGCAATTTGGTTCTCCACAATCTCCAATGACCTTCCTTGGCTGTGGATTATCTGGACCTTTGTCTAGCTTCTCTGACGTAAAGTACAACCAGCCATCCCAAAAACCAGCAAGGATAATATTCATGCGGAAAGGAAGTTTTCCAGTCACTGAACATGTCTGCAATTCAGAGGAATTACTGAATCATTCTAATATATACTATCGTTTTAATACTTACTAGAAGAATTTTATTTTTAATATTTATTTTCATTTAAACTATATTTTTATTTTTATTAGTTATCAAAGTTATTATTAGATTCATAAATTATATTCAATTAATTTTTTTCAATTAGAAAAACATTAATAATACCAAATATATTTTTTATATTAAAAAAAATAGAAAACAGCATAATTTCTTCCTAATAGTTATTGACTTCTCTTGTACTTGTTCAAAAGAAAATCAATTTGCCACCAATACCTCATACCTAAAGTCTAGATTGTACTGAGCTGAAAGTGATTACACAAAGTAAGATTAGCTTAAATTAATGCTGTAGCCTTGTTTGCAAGCGGGGTTATTAGGCATTGCTCATTTTATGCGATTGATGACATATCACACATTGCTTATTTATATATATAAAAGGCCAACAGAACGCCTCCGGTAAATAGCTGCCTACTTTTCTTGTTTAGATCATGGAGGACACGGAGGTAGCAAAATATGACGAATGAAGATGAGTGTTGAATAGGCTCCTAAACGAGTCAATACGGCAAGGACTGAGTTTGATTCAAGCCCTTTAACGAAGAAGCTAAAGAAGTGCTGCACTTTAGTTAAGCAGCATAAGAAATGTGCAATGGTTTAATAGAGAGATGTCCTCGCATTACCATCTTGTGTGGTTAGAGGTTGGCTCATTCTGAGTTTTACTCAAGAACGACTAATGATACACACACACACACACACACACACACACACACACATATATATCCTTCTTTTTAAGTGTGGGAAAGAGAAGATCAGTACTCACGAGTCCAAATGGAATTGGAACGCCTCTCCAACCAAGATCATCCTTTTGGTAACCGGGTGCTTTTACCTCCAGTGATGATAATTGAGTTGTTGACAATTACCCAAGCACACACAATATGGGAGTTGGGTTTTGGCATTGAAGGTAAAATTTTCCACTTCATTTCATCATCTAGCATATAAACATCGCTGTCTATACACTACCTGAAACATTGCAGAATCTAAAAGCTATATCATATACAGTAACATGGACAATGAGAGAGAGCAGTTTGCTCAAATCCAATATTGTCAAATGAAACAAAATGATCAACCTGTGTACCTCATTCCTTCGAGAACATTTGAAAATAGGGGACCCAAGTTTAGGCATGAAGTCACCTCTTGACCTCCAATGACAAAAAAGATGATCATTGACTACATAACAGAGGCAACAAGTAGATGATCATTATTGGTGGTTCATGTGAATTATTGTTAAAAACCATGTCATCAAAATGACATTCATGATTATAGTATAGAAGGTAATTATTACATTATCAGAAATGAGGGGGATTTTTCGTAGGAGATGAATGATTGAAGATTAATCATCAAAACAGAATCTCGATCCTAATTTCAAACATAAATGAGGGCAGCAAGCAGACCTGTGGCCCTCCACGGGAACAAGTACTTCAAAGAGCCACTCCTTCTCTAATGCATTTCCTTCTTTTATTGCAATACTCCAGTGATCTACTCCATGTGCTTGGTGAATTTCCTTGCAGCCACCCATCACATGCAATCTGCCTCTCCATAATTGAGTTGCAGATGTTGGTTTTTGAAATATATACATACAAGGAAAATAATAAATTAAAATTTTTTAGAGTCTCAAGAATCCTATTAGACAGATATAGAATTATTTAAGGTTTATGCGGAAATTACTTAAAGATCAGATATTCTTTTTAGTTTTAAATAATTGCTTCAAAGCTGGGCAGTCGCAAACCACAAATCGTCCAAGTGTCAAATTTTTAATGATAATCCACACGAATCACCAGTAAGAAATCTACTAAACCTTTTTAGAAGAGAAGGATTGTTATACCTTAGAATGCTAGTTCTTTTCTTTTGTGTTTTAGACGTTTCCTCTTCTCACCCCTATTCTTAGAAAATATGAGGTATAATATTCTATTTATAAAGAAACCTAAAAATTATATAAATGATAAAATATCATTTTGGCCCTTAAATAATATCACATATATTATATTTTATGATAATTTAGATATTTATACAATCACGTCACACTTGATTAATCATCCTATTTTAATTTCGATCAGTGGTTCTTGTATGTGTGACCCATTAGGTTTCCTAATAAGTTGGTCTAAATATAAATTATAATTCTAAATAAAATTAGATTAAATAAATTAAACTATTTAATTTATTATCAATTCAATAATCAATTAATTTATATTTGAAGATTAAGTACAATGTCTAGTAAACTGTCATGATCCCTAAAATATTAGAAAAGTCATATGTGGTTTGACTTAATATTTCAGTGACTATTTTTTTAGGTGTAATTTTTATCCCTTCATCATGAAAATTCTGATTTAAAAATTAGTATGAATTATGTTTTATTTGTTAAATCATTTTAGTTCTTAACATGATAATAATTGATTCTTTAAATATGATTTTGAAATTCTTTTCAAAACTCATTCCACCTAGGCCAAGAATTTCACAATCAATGCTATTTGAGAACATATAAAATATTTTTTCTAATTCATCTAGGGTGATGAATTCTCTTTTGATTACTCAAATATCTTCATATAGTTTATGTTATACCCAATATCGTCTATTTGTTACCATTGATCAAGACAATAAATGGTCAGAATCAAAACATAACATTCCCTATATAAGATAACTTAGTGATCTCAAGTCTAAAAATCATTTACACAACTATCATGTGAGTCTTTTCATAGACATAAGTGATCTCTCCATATAAAATTCTCTTGCAGGTTAATTCATTGTACATGTCATTTGACAAACATTTGCATATTAGTTCCAAGTATATCTCATATCTCAGTTTATGAGAGCATCTATTTCCTTTTATAAAAGAAGGAATATAATATGCACTGATCTTAACAGCTTTAATTCATATCCAGTCTTAATAGAACAGTGACTAGGATCATAAAGGAACAATGCTTTAATGCATTAGGAATCTCGTAACTATAACAACTTTATAATTTCCTATGTAAAACATTTTTATTCCATAGACTTTATCTTTACTCTAGATTATTTAATTAAACATTAGATTCATTAATAAAATATAATTGAATATTAGAAATAAAGAAAGTTTTATTAATAATAATAATTATGTTTTACACAAATAAAATCAATACTACTTGTAACTAATCGATTAGCTACAAGACATATTTACTAAAAGCAGGAGCATACCTGAAAACTCATGTTAACAATGTTCATTCAAGGCATAGAGTATATAGCTTATCTCTACACCTGCAATTCTTTCATGTTTTTGATAAATTGCAAGTAGTTCACACATTTCCTATTTCACACTTGCAATTCTTTCATGTTCTCTCATGTCAATGCCAAACTATTTTAGATCCTGCTAACAAAAAAGGATTTTGGCCCTTTTCATATTAGAGTTGTTAACTAAGCATTTAAAGCTAAAACCACCTTTGTTGTTTCTATGCATGACGAAGTTGATTCAGGCAAAAGGCTTTTTGTCTTATATCTATTTTAACCCATTATTCATTTTGAAAACTAGGTAATAGAAACCATCCAACTTAAAGAAACTCCAACCTAGAATAGATAATTAAAAAATGACAAGAAGATAATGATAAATTGGCATTAGACCAACAACCATAAGCATCTATTTCTTCTCTTCACCACCATAACACCAAATTGAAGCAATAACATCCATTTATTTCCACCACCGCAACACCAAACCGACCATCAAATAAGCTCTAAACCACAACACTCACGCCAACCATCAAATAAGCTCTAAACCACGACACCTACACCAATACCAACATCACCTTGTTTAGCCATTTCCCTCACTAAACATAGTACCAAAACCAAAACCATCTCCTGCTAAACTAAAAACAAGGATCCAAAACAACTCATTCACCATCTATCACCCTAAGCCTAAAGTTGTACAAACCATCTCTTTCTTTTTCTCTCACCATTGAAATAAAATTCCTCTTCTCGATAATCCAAAAACCCAACATTAAGTTGATCAAATCAACATGCAACAATTAAAAAAATTAAAAAAAAGAGAGAAAAGAATAAGAGAACAAATTTGAAAATCAATAAAAGAAAGGTCAAAACTGGATCAATTAATGATATGGATTTCTTGAATTTTGATTTGGGTTTGTTTATTGGTATTATAAACACACATGTCACAAGAAGGGAGAATCAATTAAAAAATTTTATTTTAATTTCAATTTGGGTCGATCGTGATGAGAATCAACAAGAAACACCACATAATTCATTGCATATGTCGAGTGGACCAATTACAAGGGCAAGAGTCAAGAAGATCAAAATGCATTCAATAGGTTGATTCAAGATGTTTGGGCTGAACAAGCTTCGAGAATTACTTCTAAGGTGGTGTCAAGCATAGAGTTAAGTTCAAACGAGGATCAAAATGCACCAATTCTAAAGGATGTGAAGTGTTACCCACTTCAAAGTTCGGGGATATAAAGTGTAATATTAAAAAAAAATCAATTGAAAAGTGAACAATAGACCAAACTATAGGATGTTTAGAGTAGTTTTCTTTTTTTAATGGTTTGGTGTCAAAAATTTTATGAAAGACAAGTTTTTTTTAAGAGACCGATGTTAAAATTCTCACGAAAGACCTAAGCTGACAAGTTTTTCTCTTTTAAGAGAATGATGTCAAATTTTTGTGTATGGCCAAAATGACAAGTCTTCTTTTTTAAGGGACTAATGTCAAAGTTTTTTTGCATATGGCCTAAATGATAAGTCTTCATTTTTAAGGGACTGGTGTCAAAATTTTTACAAATGACCAGGACAACAAGTCACTTTTTTCTCTTATTTTTAAGGACCGACATTGAATTTTTTTGTGAATAATAAGAATTAAATTAAAATATAAATTGTAAATAAGTTAAAAATAATAAGAGTATTTAATGACAATTAAAAGAATTTAAGAGAAAATATATAATAAAGGTAACATATCTTAAGAAATGATGCATTATAGATGATGCTATTTTTGCCTTAAGCATAACTAATTTTTTTTCTTCTAAATCTCTAAAATCAGTGCTAATCTTTAGGATTCTTAGTTTCCTCTAATTACTAGACGAAGATGCAAATCTCATGGATATAAAGATCTAAAACCCACAATCAAATTGATCCTTTCTAATAAAGTTAAATTCATGCTTGTAATTGAGCTTGATATAATGATAAACTAGTATCGAAGTAACAAGATTATAAGTAATCAAACCCCTGTCCAACACCTATTAAGATACATAAACGGGAAGTATAGAAGATGCCACAAAGTTTGGTTGATTCTTTGAGAAGTCAAAGTAGTTCAATGAATAACCAAAATAAGAGAATTCCCTTACAATACAAACACAATATACAATAATAATGCATTCCAACTTCTTAAAAAAAATGTCTTACAATAGTATTTATACTGGGAAAACTAAACCCTAGTTGACCTAATGGGCTAACATCAACTCAAATTAAAATAAGACCTAAAATAAGAGAAATAATAAAAATAAAAATTATAAAAACTAAAACTAATGTGTTGCATATGATAGAGCGGAAGAAACATTTGTGTATGAAATCTTTACTTGAAAAGGACCTTTGTCCAAAATATGTGTTGTACACCCTTTGAAGTCCAAAACAAATAAGAAAAACTCTTACCATTAATTCTTCCATAGCCTTCTATGTTTCCACACATAATAAGGAATCCTCCTAAAGTTTGGAATCTATAAAAACATGAAAATGCATAACCTTATAGTTGTCGAATGCTCCCCTATGAATAACCCATGATGTTGAAATTAATTAGCTCATAAAGTAGATGGATCAGACCCCTCTTGTATATAGATTAAGTTGATTGAGGCCTGATCATTACTTGTTGAAGTTGTAGCCTTCTTGAAATTTACCTTGGCCCAAATACTCTTAATAAGCTCATTGAATGCATATTTGAGTTTATTTGTCCTTGATTTTGTAATTGGCTTAACTTGAAATTCTAAGATATAGTTTGGATCATATCATCCTCTCTGTCCTCAAGAGAATTTGACCTCAAAGTGTCATCAACATCAAACAAAAAAATATTAAAAATATTAAAAGTAACACTAACACCATACTCACCTAGTAGATCTATTTTTTAGGCACTGTCATTAATTCTTTTAAGGATTTGGATGGACCATTTCCTCTCGAAATCAACTTAGATCTCTTACATTCAGAAAACCTCTCTTTATGCATATGTACCTAAACCCAATCATATGGTTCGAAGATAACCCTTTTTGGAGATTATTAGATTTGAATGTATATTGCTCCTGTATTTGCCTTTGTACACTCTCATGAAGAGCATTCACTACTTATGTTTTTCTTCATGCGAACCTCGTGATCACATGGTCACGCAACCAGCACACAAAGACATCAATTCCTGAAAAGCCAAGTAAATCCGGTTTGATAGGGGTGTGACACAAAGATAACTTGTACCTAGGCACAAGCACTATTGGAAACGAAAACTCCCACCCAACGAATATTGATTCACGAACGAGAAGTATAAGGATGACGCGACGAAGATAGTTATTCTTTGATAAGTCATTTTACAGTTCTTTAGAGAACCATGGAAGGGAGATTATCTCACCAACACACACACACACAAAATGCGGCAAACAAGAATTTTTATTAATTTGAATTGTCTAACCTTACATGTCTGGTTATGCCCTTATTTATAGTGACTCCAAACTAAAATAAACCCTAATGGACCCCTTATGTGGACTTATATGATGCCCATTTACAATTAAACCCAAATAATATAAATAAACCCTCAACTAAGAATAAAATAATAATAACAATAATAAATTCGAATTTAATATCCTAAATATAATAGGATTAGATTTGTTGCCCTTTAAAAGTCCCATATAAGTTAGGAGAATCAAATCTGAAAGTAAAATTAATTCTGAAATCTTCTTTCTTTTTTTTTGTAGCTAGGATGAATAAGGAATCCTTGTAAGAAAAGGATTCTAAAACATTTATGAATCTTTGCCACACTTAGAAACTATGTTACAGCCCATTAAAGATCTTTACAGCAATATGAGATTCCTAAAATAAGCTACCACATCCTTTTATGAAAAGAATCCTAGCCAAATAGGAAGTTCACAAGTCTAAAGGAAGTAAATAACAAAATTCATACAGCCTCTGTTGACCCGTGTTTCGATGCCTTTCCAAACTTCGATTGACCTGATATTTTAAACCAAGGTAGGAAAACATGTCAGGAGACTCCACGTAAAATTTCAGCCCGATCCAACGATCGAATTGAGAATTATGACTATTGTTGTAAAATTGGATAATTGCACATTTTACATCAAAATCTGAATTTGACCTTTCATGGATCGTATCATTTCTATTGCCATCAAGACTAAGTAACCATTTCATCAATGGATAAAGGAATCAAATCCAAAAGAGTTAAAGAATTAAAGCTATAAATAATTTTAAAATTAAAATAATCAGTAGTAGAATACATCAATTATATACAAATTCAATAGATGTCAAACAATCTTTTTAATTTTTCATAAAATGATATTTCTTAAAAATGTAATGAAGATCCTATTAACTACTTTAATTTGACCATTTATTTTTAGATGACAAGTAGTTGAAAATAACAGTTTTATTCCAACCTCACCCCACAAAACATTCCGAAAATAGTCAGACAATGCTTCTAGGAACTTTATGAAGCCAAACTATCTCTCTAAAGAATAAGTCTATATATAACCACAAAAATAGAATCCCTATCCCTTTTCTACCTAGAGAAACCTAAAACAAAATCTATAAATATATAAACTCAAGGTTCTTTAGGTACGGGTAAAAGAGTATGCAAACCATGCAGTAAGACTTTAGAGTAGCGCTAGCATGTAATATATTTATCATAGATTCTTTACACATCCCCTTTTATTTTAGGCAAATAAAAGTGCTTATACAAAATATCTAAAGTCTTAGCAACCCCAACCTATCCTATTAAACCACCCTCATGAGCTTCACGAACAAACAATTCTTTTCTTTTTTTTGGTAAGTTGACGTATATATTTAAAGAAGAAGATACAAAGATAATAAGGGGCATACCCCAGATTTACAATGAGAACAGAAACATAAAACAACAGATGACTACAGACTAGCCACCGAACAGAAAACTGAGACCTCACTAGATTTGTTAAGGAACCAATACCAGCTAACTATCAAATTAAAAATCTATGTTATTAACCCTCGAAGCTTTTTGGATCCTTTTGTTTTCATTTGTTGGTAGGACATTCCTCATCAAATCAAGCTTATCGCGAATGATACATTCGATTTGATTAAAGACCAAATTCGAAGTTCTAGACATTCTAGCAAAAATCCTTGCATTCCGTTCTTGCCATACATGATACTGCAGTAGCTCCGAAACTTCGGTTCTGAGAAAAATTGACGAAACTCTTGCTATGTCAAGTGACAGTGGCCCATCGAATCCATTCATCCCAGCCTTTTATCATTCTTGGAATGTCGCATCTGTCACAAACATCCCACCAGATCGCTTTAGTATAGGAGCATTCAAAGAACAAGTGGTTGTGATCTTCATTGTTGTGGAGACAGAATGAGCATCTATTGGGACCATGTATACCAAATCAATGAAGTCTATCTTGAGTTGTGAGTTTCTGTTGGACAACCATCCATAGAAGAAACGAATGTCTTGGAACAGCATTCTTGAACCACACAATGTCATGCCATTCAACCATCTGACGATGAATTCTTAGTTGCTCCCAAGCTACTTTAACCGAGAATCTATGATTTGGCGAATCTAACCAAACTATCTCATCCTTTTGCCCCATCTTAGGATTAGAATTGGAAGGAATAGCTTCTATAATGGGGTGCCAGCCAATAGCTTGGGTGGTAGGAATTTTCCATTCTAAGTTATGAATCAGCACATTCACCTTCGCGTTCTTTTCCATACCTGAATCATAGATGAATCTTTCCCCGTAAGAATCCGTGAGTGGGTTGTGAGGATGCCAATTGTCAAACCATAGAGAGGTTGTCATTCCATCTCCTATGATGTACTTCATCTTTGGCAATTCTAAGGATCTGAGCTTTAGAATCTTTCCCCAAGCCCAAGAGCAATTCTCTGGCGTCTTGATTGTCCAGAAATTCCTACCTCGCAACAGATTGGATCTAAGTCATTGCACAGGTTCCAAATGTGTTTCAACAAAGCAATCTTGTTCCATTTTGTTATCCTTTTTATTCCTAGCCCCCCCTCCTTTTTTGGAAGACATACCTGATCCCAAGCCATTTTAGCCCCAGTAGTTCTCATATCTGAACCTGACCAAAGAAAGGATTTCATAATTTGCTCCATATTTTTAATTACTTGCCCAGGTAAGAGGAAAAGAGATGCCCAATAGACCTGTATGGAAAATAAGACTGAATTAATTAGTTGTACCCATCTTGCATACGAGAGTGTTCTACATGTCCACTCGATCCATGAGGCCCTTACAATAACCAGCCTTTAGTCTGGATGAGATAAGAGGTACTCTCAAATATTTTATAGGGAGCTCCCCCTCTCTAAACCCAAGAATAAGAATAATTTGTTCCCTCTCAGCATTTAACGCACCACTCAAGAAGATGTCACTTTTGTTTGGATTTGGATACAGACCTGATAGATCTTGAAACTTTGTGAGCACAGTTCTGATCATACGAATTGAGTTTACATCCCCTTTGCTAAAAATCATCAAGTCGTCAGCAAAACAAAGATGAGAAATTTTGTCCTTCTTGCATCTCTAGTGGAACTTGAATTCTTGATTGGCACTCATCTTGCAGAATAGCCCCGAAAGGATTTCCATACATAGGACAAACAAATATGGGGACAGTGGATCACCTTGTCTCAGCCCTCCTCCCATTTGAAAGTAACATGCAAGCTCACCATTGACGTTGATAGAGAATTGACATGATGTAACACAAACCATGATCCAATCAATGACTGTTCTAGGGAATCCTATTTTTATTCACGTAGCGTCAACGAAATCTCATCGCACCGAGTCATAAGCCTTCATTAGATCAACTTTCATAGCACAACGAGCAGGTTCCTGAGACAAAAGAATGTTGTCGCTGATTCTCTGTCCTGAGATAAAAGCAGTTTGATACGGACCTACTAAGGATGGCAAAACAGCTTTGATTCTCCCACTTAGAATCTTAGCGATGCATTTGTACACTATATTGCAGCAAGATATAGGATGAAAATCTGTCAACCTCGTAGGATTAGCAACTTTAGGAATAAGGGAAATGGATGTAGCATTAATTTCTTTAAGCATTCTACAAGTCTGAAAAAAGGAGCTAACAGCGTTGATTACATCTTCCCCAATGATGTGCCACATTCTTTTGAAGAAACCTACGTTAAAGCCATCTGGACTAGGGGCTTTGTTGTTCTTCAAACTAAACATAGAATGCTTAATCTCCTCCCTTGTCACATCTTGTGCTAGTACATGTTGTTGCGTCGAAGACAGTTTCAAGTTAATTGCTGATTTCACCACTTCCTCGTTCAGAACCCTAGGCATCTGATCCACTCCTAACACACGATGGAAGTACGCAATTACTTCTGATTTGACTGCCTCATGTCCTTTGACAACCTCCCTTGTAAGTGATAGAAGCTTATTTCTATTCAAGCGTATTCTGATCCCCCAAGCTAAGCCATTGTATCCTTGCCTTCTGTTTGAAAAAACTCTTTTTAGCCCTGATGGTAGAAGTGTATTTACGAACAACATCCCTTTCTCGCATACACAAAGTTGGATTCTCATGCACTGTATGCTGAACCTGTTGAGCCTTATCCATTTTGTTTTTTGCATCTTTGACTCTATCTGAAATGTTGGAGAAGTGAGTCATATTGAAAAGTTTCAATTCCTGATTTAGCTTTCTTAGTTTGCAACACAGCCGATACATTGGACAACCCCCCAAATTCTGATCCCATACCTTCTTCACCAAGGGCATGAACTCGTCATGATCCATCCACATATCAAAGAATCTGAATGGTTTCTTTATGTTCTGATCATTGCCATTAACCTTTACCACCATAGGAGAATGGTCTGACATACCCGAAGGCAAAAATCTCGCTTCCGACAATGGGAAGTTTAGATTCTACTTCTCATTGACAAGCACTCTATCTAGTTTCCGCATAATCAGATTCTCAGGACATTGGTTCGACCAAGTATAATGCATACCTGAATACCGAAGATCATCTACTTTCGCTTCTCGAATACATGTATCCAATATGTCCATATTACCAGCCTACGTAGTAGACCCTCCTTACCTGTCCGACTGGTTGCGAATAGCATTAAAGTCACCCATAAGAATCCACGGGGTTGACTCCCATCCATCACTACGACTCACTATATCAGACCATAATGCCTCACGTAAGGAAGCATTATTGTCTCCGTAAATAATTGAAGTATTGAAACAGATATTGGTAGCTAATATAGTGACAGAAACATGAATAGCCTGGTCTGACATTCCGAAAACATCCACCTTCACCGTATCAGCATCCCAACAAACCCGATCATAATTATACAAGAAGGACCAATTACGCAGAAGAAGTTGAGAAACATTATCTTTATTCTTGTCTCTAACTCGAGTTTCAACCAAACCAAAACGAGTTATCCTTTCTTGATGGATGAGCCGATGCAAAGCTGAATGCTTTATAGGATCATTCCAACCTCTAACATTCCAACATCCAATAATCATAGGAAAATAGAGAGGAGTACAAACAGCAACACAAAGATTACCTTGACATGCCCCCCGGAGAGGAGTCAGATTTCTTATTCTTCTTTGAAGAGGCTTTTGAACCCTTTTTCTTTTTCTCTAGAGAGTCTGATGTGGACTAGCCTAGAAACACCAGCAAGGACCCATTACATGTTCCAAATGGTCCAATGACTCGGTCCAAGACAAAGGCATTGAAAGAGGCATTGAATGCATTGGTTTTGAATGTTTCAACCAAGTCAGAATTGAAATGTCCATTAGAGTATCAAGAGGAGACCCTAGTACATCTTATCCATGTGCAAGAGGGGTCCAATAGAACCTTATTTGGGCCATGAGGTGAGGACAACAAAGGAAACAAAAGAATCCTTCTACAACTTGGAAACAACATGGGTGGCTACCTTTTTCTTTTGTTTCTAGGATTAAGGGGCTGCATGGAAGGCTATAAATAAGCCTTGAATCAGTTCTATAATATTTTACTTCCTTCTCTTCTTCTCATGACAGAACATGGATTAACTAGCTGTGAGAGTGATTCTTGCATTCTTTAGTTCTTGAACAAACTAATTTGACTTATAGAAGATTAACTGGCTTCATGGCGTCATTCTACTCAATCCACTAGTGTTGGTGCCTTGGGGCAGGTTTCCATTGTGTCACACTCCTATCAGACCTACTTCGGCTTTTCGGGATCAGATCTCAATCTTGATTGTGGGTTGCGTGACCACGTGATCACGAGGTTCGCATCAATTGGTATCAGAGCTAGGCTCCGAAACAAGGTCATATCCTTCTGTTATTTTCATCTCTTTTTTGTGTTCCTTTAAGTTTTTCAGTGTTTACGTCCATCTTCTTGTTCTTCGTGTCTACGTCATCTAAGCAAAAATAAAAATAAAAAAAGGTTATATTTCATCTTGTTACTGTCTTTAATCATATCAGTACATTAAAAAGAAAGAGAGATAGGGATTAGTTGAAATATTAAGGATCATTCAATTTTTCCCGCATAAACACAACTCTTGTTGAACCATAAGCAAACAACCTCGGAATCAATTAAAACTTCATATTCCATCTATTGGGAGTGAGATCGCATTATATGTCAAATTTGGGTTTATTCTGATATTGTTTGCTTGAGGTTTTAATTCGAGGTCAATTCTACCGCAAAAACACTACTCTTTGTGAACCATAAGCAAACCACCTCAGAATCAATTGAAACTTCATATTCAGTCTATTGGGGGTGAGATCGCACCATATATTAAATTTGGGCTTATTTTGATATCTGATTCTGGAGGTTTTAATTGGGGGTTCAATTCTACCGCAAACTGATCATACAAGGGGTTTGGTTACCTAGACATAAAAGAACGACCTATGAATTGATTTTTGTTGTTTGTTTAGTATTATGATACTAAATATTGAATTTTAGGTTATTTCAAGATCGTCTGGTCTGGGTTTCAATTCTGTTATCTAAAAATTGCGTAACAGGTTAGATTTGCGTCAAGTTTCAAAACGTGATCCTTACTGTTTAGTTTTGTCCAAATCTTTTTGTTTATAATATTTGGGTTATCTAGGAGTCAAGTAACTTTTTTTTGCTAATATTCGCTTCTGTTTTATTTCGTGTCTTTGTTTCATCCACAATTCGTACGAATTTGCATTGCTACTCGCAAAATCGTAATCATAGTTTTGTTTTGCTTTGATTCTTGAGTCTGAAAATTATTAGAGTGCGCTGCGAAGGCTACTAACTTTGATTTGTTGATTTCAGTTCTTCAAGAACTAAAAAGAAAGCAAGTTGTGAGGTAAAAGGTATTGTGAGCTTATTAGAGTAAAAGGCCTTAATTTTTTTTATGTGATACACGAGAGGTGTGAGGATATATTTTGTACTACTAACCAAATTTCGCAGATTCAAAGAATGTCTGAAAACAACGAATCACCTACACAAAACACTGACGTAGCTTTCCAATTGCGAGCCATATGCCAGCAACTTGAGCTATTGTCTAGAACGTACAAGGATCTGAAAGATAAGGTGAATTCAATAAAGCAACAGGATAGTGGGGCTGATCACCGAGCAAATACGGTCCGTATGGCCGTACGGAATGTCAGATCTGATTTTGAAGAGTTTGTTGACGAAAACGCAGATGCACGTGACGATGACTATGATTTTGCATCTGCTGGCCAAGGAATTAGGTCTGGACCAAACAAGGCCAGGAGGAATGTGAATTTCCATGGCATGGGCACTTATGAAGATATGGATGGGGACTTGGACACCATTAAACTGAAAATTCCTAACTTTCAAGGTAAAAATGATCCCGAGGCTTATTTGGATTGGGAGAAAAAGGTAGATTAGATTTTTGATTGCCATAGCTATTCTGAAGAAAAGAAGGTGAAATTGGTGATAATTGAGTTTACGGAGTATGCATTGATTTGGTGGGATCAAATTGTAATCAGTATGAGGAGGAATGTGGAGCGACCCGTTCAGACTTGGGGGGAGATGAAAGTCTTAATGAGGAGATGATTTGTGCCAAACCACTATTACAAGGACTTATATCTGAAGCTTCAAGGTCTGAATCAAGGTTATAAGACAGAAGATGAATATCACAAAGAGATGGAGATAGCAATGATTCGGGCCAATGTTGTCGAGGATAGAGAAGCCACCATGGCTAGGTTTCTCATTGGGTTGAATCGGGACATTGCCAATGTGGTTGAGCTACATCACTATGTGGAGCTAGAGGACATGGTTCACGTGGCTACAAAGGTGGAGAGACAACTTCGGAAGGGACATGCTCGGCCAGCGTTTAATTCAGGCTCTTCATCATCTTGGAAGCTGAATCTAAAGAGAGAGGGTATTGTCCGGCCAAGATCCTTTGTTCCTTCTAGAACTGAACTACCAAAGGCTAAAGTTGATGTTCCTACTGATACCAAAAGTAAATCTGAAACTCAACCTAAACGTACCTGTGATGTTAAATGTTTCAAGTGTCAAGGACATGGACATTATGCTTCAGAGTGTCCAAACAAGAGAATCATGATGATTACAGATAATGGTGATATGGAATCTGAAAGTGACACATCTGATTGTGAAGGCATGCCACCATTGGAGGATAGTGATGGGGATGAGTTAGCATTACCGGTTGGAGAGTCCTTGGTTATAAGACGAACACTTCAGGTTCAGGTAAAGGAAGATGAAATTAATCAACAAAGGAGAATATCTTCCATATGCGTTGTTATGTACAAAGCAAGGTGTGTGGTTTAATTATAGATAGTGGAAGCTGTGTTAATGTTTATAGTACCACCCTTGATAGTAAACTGAATTTGTGTACTGTTAAGCATGCTAAACCATATAGATTGCAATGACTGAATGATAGTGGTGAAGTTAAAGTGACTAAACAGGTTGTGGTTCCATTTTCGATTGGGAAATATGTTGATGAAGTTCTGTGCGACGTAGTACCAATGCAAGCAAGTCACATCTTGTTGGGGAGACCATGGAAATATGATAGGAAGGCAATTCATGATACACTTTCGCACAGGTATGTTCTTTTACACACAATGAATACTAGATTGCTAGGCTTTGAATATGTGAAGGAATCGTATGATAATGATTCTGACCTTGCCGAGATTTATAATACATGTGGACATTCGGCTTTTGGTAAGTTTTATTTGATGGATGGTTATTTGTTCAAAGAGAATAGATTGTGTGTTCCTGCTAGTTCTTTGCATGAATTGCTTATTCGTGAAGCACATGGGGGTGGTTTAATGGGTCACTTTGGGGTTACGAAAACCTTGGATGTATTGCATGAGCATTTTTATTGGCCAAAGATGAAAAGAGATGTGCAACGGATTTATGAACAGTGCATTGCTTGTAGAAAGGCAAAATCTAGAGTACAACCGCATGGGCTATATGCACCATTACCTGTGCCTACTGAACCTTGGGTAGATATCTCTATGGACTTTGTTTTAGGTTTACCTAGGTCAAAGAAAGGTAGAGATTCTATTTTTGTTGTGGTTGATAGGTTTTCTAAAATGGCGCATTTCATTGCATGTAATAAAATGGATGATACATCTCATATTGCAAACTTGTTTTTTAGGGAGACTGTACGTTTGCATGGCATTCCTAAGAGTATAGTGTCAGATCGTGATGTTAAGTTCCTTAGCTACTTTTGGAAGACCTTATGGGGAAAGTTGGGAACTAAACTCTTATTTTCGACAACATGTCATCCTCAAATAGATGGACAAACTGAGGTAATGAATAGAACATTATCCCAACTTTTGCGTGCTATAATTCAAAAGAATTTAAAGAGTTGGGAAGAATGTTTGCCTTTTGTTGAGTTTGCTTATAATTCAAAAGAATTTCAAGGCTTATTTATAGCCTTCCATGCAGCCCCTTAGTCCTAGAAACAAAAGGAAAAGATAGCCACCCATGTTGTTTCCAAGTTGTAGAAGGATTCTTTTGTTTCCTTTGCTGTCCTCACCTCATGGCCCAAATAAGGTTATGTTGGACCCCTCTTGCACATGGATAAGATGTACTAGGGTCTCCTCTTGATACTCTCTAATGGACCATTCAATTCTGACTTGGTTGAAACATTCAAAACCAATGCATTCAATGCCTTTTTCAATGCCTTTGTCTTGGACCGAGTCATTGGACCATTTGGAACATGTAATGGGTCCTTGCTGGTGTTTCTAGGCTGGTCCACATCATGATAACAGAAGGATATGACCTTGTTTCAGAGCCTAGCTCCGATGCCAACTGATGCGAACCTCGTGATCACGTGGTCACGCAACCCACAATCAAGATTGAGATCTGATCCCGGAAAGCCGAAATAGGTCTGATAGGAGTGTGACACAATGGAAACCTGCCCCAAGGCACCAACACTATTGGATTGAGTAGAATGACGCCACGAAGCGAGTTGATCTTCGATAAGTTAGATTCAGTTCGTTCAAGAACTGAAGAATGCAAGAATCACTCTCACACGTTAAAACTGAAAAATTCAGAAGTAATTATCATCAAAGCTGCCGAAATTTTGGCTTACATGAGTTTAAATAGTTCTTGAAAAGTTAACCCTAATGGACCCCTTATGTGGACTTAAATGAGGTCCACTTAAAACTGACCCAAAACCCTAAACTGAAAAACCCATAACTTAATCCAAACAAGCTTTGGAGCCTAACTGAAAACAAAGTATTAATTAAGCCCAAACAAGCCTTGGGCTGTAGCTAACAAAATAAAACAAAGCCCATAATATTAAATCCATGTTCTGTCATGAGAAGAAGAGAAGGAAGTAAAATATTATAGAACCAATTCAAGGCTTATTTATAGCCTTCCATGCAGCCCTTTAATCCTAGAAACAAAAGGAAAAGGTAGCCACCCATGTTGTTTCCAAGTTGTAGAAGGATTCTTTTGTTTCCTTTGGTGTCCTCACCTCATGGCTCAAATAAGGTTATGTTGGACCCCTCTTGCACATGGATAAGATGTATGACTCTTGATACTCTAATGTACCTTTCAATTCTGACTTGGTTGAAACATTCAAAACCAATGCATTCAATGCCTCTTTCAATGCCTTTGTCTTGGACCGAGTCATTGGACCATTTGGAACATGTAATGGGTCCTTGCTGGTGTTTCTGGGCTGGTCCACATCACAAGATTACTTCTATAAGGTGACCAATTAGGTATTGATGTTATGGGTACAAGATCATCAATTTAATGTTCAATTTCCGTAATAGGTTTCAACCCACTAGGAACGTCATTAGGAAAAATATCCTGCAATAAAGAAAAACAAACACTATGAATACATGGATCAAGTTCATTAGTGTTAAATTATGCCTCCTTTATACAAAAGTAATATCATAAGCATGTCAGAAAAATAAGCCTTTTTAATTTCATTATCTTTTTTCACCAAAACTAACATTTTACTTTATTGTTTCCACACTTTCTTTTTTTTCTCACATTTTCTTCCTCTTTTCTTATCTCCTCTCTCAGTTGACACCTTATTTTTGTCCACCTTGGCCGAATGTTTTCTCTTAGTGCTCCCAATATTTTCACTATTCCTCACATAGTTGTTCTGAACTTTCACCTTCACCTTTTTTTTTAGCTTTAATTGATCTTTTATAAACCTATTTAGGTGACAAAGGTGCAAGTGTAAAAACAATTCCATCCTTTTCAAAAGAATGTTTATTCTTAAACCCATCATGCTTGGTCTTCTTATCAAATTGCCAAGGACACTTCAAGAATAAATGAGTAACATGCCTGAACCACAATACACAAAACCTCATCCATATACTTTCCCATAAAAAAAAATCAAAACGTATTTTGTAACTCTTATTTTCATTCAAACATTGAAGTTAATAAGGTCTTTCAAGTTTAATAGTATTCATATTTGATTTTCTTACAAGTGTAGCACACTAGCAACATTAACAAAACTCACACTATTGATAATTATATTACATACCTTGTTACTTTGATGGTATCTAGTATTGGAGATGTTTTTTTTTTATTGCTCCATATCATCCTCTTTAATCTGAACATTAAGTGACCTCCTAATCACCAAAGCATCTTCATCACCTATATATTCAACATTACTGCAATCCTCAAGTGGTGACATCTCATCCTTTCCTATATGTCATTTAGGATTCTGATATGGTTTAGCCTTGTGATATGACCCAAGTAAGGTCAGATTCAGATTTTGGTGTAAAAAGCGCAACAGTCCAGGTTTACGGCAACAATAATAATTTTCAATCTGACCGTTGGATCGGGCTAAATGTTTATGTGGACTCTCCAGACATGTTGTCCTCCTGTGGGTTAAAAGTTTAGGTCAATTGGAGTTTGGGAAGGCACCACAATACTGGTCAACAGAAGCTGTACGAATTTTTGTTATTTACTTCCATTTGACTTGTGGACTTCCTATTTCATTAGGATTTTTTTCCTACAAGGATGTGGCAGCTGGTTTTGGGAATATCCTAGTTCCACAAGGATCTTTAATGAGCTGCAATATAATCTCCAAGTGTGGCAAGGATTCATTAATGCTTCAGAATCCTTTTCTTATAAGGATTCCTTATTCATCCTAGCTACACAAGGAAAGAAGAGCTCATGGTATTTAATGACACATTAGTTATTTTTATTACTTTCTTTCTTTCCATGTTTGGGCGTAATTAAAACTTTGTTTGGATCAGGTTATGAGCTTTTCAATTTAGGGTTTTTGAGTCAGTTTCGTATGGGGGTTTAGTTCAGCCCACAAGGGTAGATCCATTAGAGTTACTTTTAAGAACTATGTAAACACATGTAACCTAAATTTCAGCAGCTTTGATGATAATTACTTCTGGATTTTTTTCAACTTTAACGTGTGAGGGTGATTCTTGCATTCTTCAGTTCTTGAATGAACTGAATCTGCCTTATCGAAGATTAACTGGCTTCGTGGCGTCATTCTACTCAATCCAATAGTGTTGGTGCCTTAGGGCAGGTTTCCATTATGTCACACTCTTATTAGGCCTCTTTTGGCTTTTCGGGATCAGATCTCAAACTTAATTGTGTGTTGCGTGACCATGTGATCACGAGATTCGCATCAGTTGGTATGAGAGATAGCCTCTGAAAAAAGGTCATATCCTTCTGTTATTTTTGTTTTTTTAGTGTTCCTTTAAGTTTTTCAGTGTTTGCGTCCATCTTCTTGTTCTTCATGTCTGCGTCATCTATAAAAAAAAAGTTATATTTTATCTTGTTACTGTCTCTAATCATATCAGTATATTAAAAAGAAAAGGAGAGATAGAAATTTGAAGGATTATTCAATTTTTGCCGCAGACTTGGTGAACCATAAGCAAACCACCTTGGAATCAATTGAAACTTCATATTCAGTCTATTGGAGGTGAGCTCGCAATATATGTCTAAGTTGGGCTTATTCTGAAATTGTTTGCTTAAGGTTTTAATTCGAGGTTCAATTCTGCCGTAGAAACACTACTCTTAGTTGGTTAGAAAAATAAGCAAATCACCTCAGAATCAATTGACACTTCATATTTTTTTTATTGGTGAGATCGCATTATATGTCAAATTTAGGCTTATTTTGATATTGTTTGCTTAAGATTTTAATTCGAGGTTCAATTCTGCCGCAAAAACACTACTCTTAGTGAACCATAAGAAAAACACCTTAGAATCAATTTAAACTTTATATTATGTCTACTAGGGATGATATCGAACCATATATTAAATTTGGGCTTATTTCAAGATCATTTTCTTAAGGTTTTAATTCGAGGTTCTATTCTGCCGCAGAAACACTACTCTTACTGAACCATAAGTAAATCACCTCAGAATCAATTTAAAATCCATATTATGTCTATTGAGGGTGAGATCGAAACATGTATAAAATTTGGTCTTATTTTGATACCGTTTTCTTAAGGTTTTAATTGGAGGTTCAATTTTGCTGCAAACTGATTATACACGGGGTTTGGGTACATAAACATAATAGAATGACCTATAAACTGAGATTTGTTTTTGTTTGGTATCCTAATATTATATATTAAATATGATGTCATTTGGATTGTTTTCTCTTTAGTTTCCATAATCAGGTTTTGTATTGCTGTAACGGTTTGTTTTGCGTTGTCTTTCAAAACTTGTTTTGTTTCTGTTGATTTCATTCCTTCCAGTATATTATCATCATATTTGGGATATTTGGCTGTTGTTTGAGTCATTCTCATCAATTTCATATTTGTTTGTTTTCGATCAGTTCTGGTCCAAACAAAAGTCAGATTTGTAATCTCGAGTCTAAATCAGTGTTCTTCCTGTTATAAACTCTATTCTTGTCTTCGTCTTCTTCATGTTTTTTTCCCTCTATTTATGTCATGAATTCTGATGTGCCGTGAATGATTCGAAATCCGGCAACAATGAATCTGACGAAAATGGATGAAGGATGGGTCTGGTTGTGTTGTCTTTTTTTTGGTGTTTAGGCTGGATTATAGTGATTTTAAGGTAAATAAGATGGGGGATAGACTAGAATGATACTTTGATAAGTCGATCTGGACGCCACAAAGATCAATCTAGGATTTCGACGCCACACTCTTTGTGATTGAAGAGTGATAAGTCAGGTATGGTTCTTCACAAAATTAATTTGGAAGAACAACTCGTAATTCTGTGAATTAAGTTTCAAATATTGGCCAAAAGTGCCTTATTACATATTCGATACTATATTTATAACCTGGAACATCCCTCCAAAGTTAGAAAAAATTCAACATGGCAGAAGTCAAGCCCAAAAAATAGACTTTGACAAACTAACCTAGACAAATTAACTAGCACACGTTTTTTGACCTTTCTAACATAAACAGACCAAATTTAAAACAACCATATCTTCTTACACAAAAGTCCAATGCAATCATGGTTGGACAATCTAGAAAGAACATGTTCGAACTTGAAATCCACCTAGATTAGTCTTGTTTTCACATGCAATGGATGACTTCAAATTCAGGTTCAAATTCATTTGTCTTTTTCGACCATAAACAACATCAATTCCTTCACTTATTTGCATATCAACCCAAATTCAAGTAGCCCAGCATCAAAAGAACCATTAAGGGCTTTTCCCATCTCCAAGTTCCAATTGTAGGCAAATAAACATCCTTGAACCAATTTCAAATTGATTGCTAATTTTTAACTCCAACGCAGCTTCAATCATTCCAATTTGACTTGTCAAGGCCCTTTGTAGTTGTTTCGCTCTTGCTCTTGTCATTGGACCATCTGAATCCTCTTGCATATTAGTTTTAGCTTTACAAGATGGATTATAATTCCCATGATGCACATCATATTCACCAAGGGAGAGGGAACAGAAGAGGATTGTAGATCAACGATGCGAAAAACTAAGCCATGGTTTGGGGGTTTTAGAATGAGAAGTTGATAAGTGTAGAAAATTATTCTATAATTGATACGATCCAGGCAAGGTCAAATTCAGATTTTGACGTAAAAAGTGCAACTATCCAATTTTACGGAAAGAGTCATAATTCGTAATCCGACCGATGGATCGGGCTTCAATTTTACATGGAGTCTCCTGACATGTTGTCGTACATTGGGTTAAAATTTCAGGTCAATCGAAGTTTAGGAAGGCATCTCAATACCGGTCAACAGAGGCTGTACGAATTTTTTTATTTACTTCCTTTTGACTTGTGGATTTTCAATTTGGCTGGGATTCTTTTCCTAAAAGGATGTGGCAGCTTATTTAGAAATCTCCTAATTCTCCAAAGATCTTTAATGGTCTGCAACATAGTTTTCATGTGTGGCAAGGATTAATAAATGTTTCAGAATCCTTTTCTTACAAGGATTCCTTATTCATCCTAGCTACAAAAAAGAAAGAAGACTTCAGAATAAATTCTACCTTCAGATCAGATTTCCTAGTCTATTTGGGACTTCTTAATAGTGACAAATCTGATTCTAGCATATTTAGGATATTAATTTCGGATTTATTATTGTATTATTTTCTTCTTAGTTTATGGTTTATTTATATTATTTGGGTTTAATTGTAAGTGGGCATCATATAAGTCCACATAAGGGGTCCATTAGGGCTTATTTTAGTTTGGAGTTACTATAAATAAGGGCTTAAGCAGACATGTAAAGCTAGACAATTCAGATTAATAAAACTTCTTGTTTCCCGCACTTTATGTGTGTATGTGTTGGTGAGATAATCTCCCTTCCATGGTTCTCTAAAGAACTCAAATATAACTTATCGAAGAACAACTGTCTTTGTGGTAGCATCCTTATACTTCTCGTTCACAAATTGGATGTTGTTTCATTGTTTTGCATATTTTGTTTCTGTTTTTTTATTCAAGTCTTCAGTTCGTTCATAGTTCGGATAGATTCGCTTGCTACTCGCGAGACTATTGTTGCAGTTTTGTTTTGCTTGTTTTCTAGTTTTTATTGCCTCTTGAGTCATATATATATTTGGATTGCACTACCAAGTTGGTTTTATTTGGTGTGGGTTTCAGTTGAGCAAGAAATGCAAGAAGATGAGACGAGAGGTGTGAGCGTGTGAGGATATTAAGAGTGTTTGAGCAAAACATGAGCGATGTGAGGATTTGTTTTTACCACTATCCAATTTTTGTAGGTACTATCATGTCAGATCAAAACAACACACCACCACCTTACGATGTAGAACTTAAATTCCAATTGCAAACCATGACGAAGATGATGGAAAGAATGAATTTCGTTATGGGGAACGTGTGTGATAGACTTGAGAAGGTGGGAAAACATGGAAACGTGGCTGGGACATGTACCCAAGACGTGAGAAAGGTTGGGGCCGAACACAAATCTAACAATGGTAGTGGGGCCGAAAGGCCAATGTGGCTGATTATGAGGATTTTGGGGAGGACGTTGATGATATTGGTGATGGTGGTTTTAAGGATGAGACCATAGGCCATTGGGAAGGTTTTTGATGATAATTACTTCTGGATTTTTTTTCAATTTTAACGTGTGAGAGTGATTCTTGCATTCATCAGTTCTTGAACGAACTGAATCTGACTTATCGAAGATTAACTGGCTTCGTGGCATCATTCTACTCATTCCAATAGTGTTGGTGCTTTGGGGCAGGTTTTCATTGTGTCACACTTCTATCAGACGTATTTCGGCTTTCCAGGATCAGATCTCAAACTTGATTGTGGGTTGCGTGACCACGTGATCATGAGGTTCGCATCAGATTCAATCTTCCAATATTCTCTCATAACCATGATATTTTTGTTTAAACATTGTGAAAACATATATCCATTACTCAAATACCTGAAACACTTAATATCACAGTTATGATTGATTTTTTACTTTACCTTAGACAATAGTGCCTGAATCCTACTTTATTCGAAGATGGCTTAGCTTTGTTCCCCAATATATTCATCTTCGATGGGGCAACCTCCTTTCTTATAATTCAGCCTCTAAGCTGAAAAGGAACTTGAATTACCATTTGGTATGTATAGTACTTTCTTTTCTTGGTAGCCATGTTAATATGATCCAAGAAAGGCTTGAACAAGAAAATTCAGATTCTAGCATAATTGATGAGTATCAGCCCAATACCAAACGTAATAATACCAACGCCCTGTTAGAGGTGTCAATTGGGCCAATTACAAGAGCTAGGGAAAAAGCTTAAAGAAGCATTGAATGGGCTTGTACAAAATATATGGAGCAAGATGGACCTAGAGGAGCTTTGATACGAACCTGACCCATTTGGCATGTTGATGTGATGCGAACCTCGTGATCGCATGGTCATGCAACCTACACTTAAAGAACACCAATTCCCGAAAAGCCAAGTAAATCAGGTTTGATAGGAGTGTGACACAAAGATAACTTGTACCTAGGCACCACTACTATTGGAAACGAAAACCCCCCACCTAATGAATATTGATTCGCGAACGAGAAGTATAAGGATGACGCCATGAAGAAAGTTCTTCGATAAGTCGTTTTTCAGTTCATTAGAGAACCATGAAAGGGAGATTATCTCACCAACACACACACACAAAGTGTGTCAAACGAGAAGTTCTATTAATCTGAATTATTTAACTTAGATGTTTGGTTATGTCTTTATTTATACTCACTCTAGACTTAAATAAACCCTAATGGACCCCCTTTAGGTGGACTTATATGAAGCTCACTTACAATTGATCCAAATAAGTAATAATAAGCTAAGACTAAGAAGAAAATAAAAAAAACCCTTAGGTCGCATCATATAAGTCCACATTAGGGGTCTATTAGGGTTTATTTTAGTTTGATGTCACTATAAATAAGAGCGTAACCAGACATTTAAGGTTATGCAATTCAGATCAATAAAACTTCTTGTCCAAACATGTGCCTAGGTACAAGTTATTTTTGTATCACACTCTTATCAAACCTGATTTACTTGGCTTTCCGGGAATTAGTGTCTTTTTGTGTGACTTGCGTGATCACGAGGTTTGCATTACTATCTCTAAGCCATTAGCTCTTTAAAAATGAGAGCTATAAAAGGTAAGGGCTAATCAATCACGATAAAGGCTGGAGTTTGTCACAGATGCTAGTACTTAGTATTAGAAACTAGATATGGTTTTCACATTTATAAGAATGTACAAGAACTAAGAAGTTGAATGTTTGCATATAGGCAAAGTGAATTTATGAGTTGGTAATGGAGCAAGTGTTGCTACATTAGTCTTAGGAACTTATTATTAAGCTGACTAGTGAGGTTCTATTAGAACTTCATAATCTTAATTTTATTTCAGTACTATCTAGAATTTTAGAAACATTGTATCCATTTCATTTTGATGTTACTTGTGCCTAAAAATGATGGAAAATTGTTGGGAGAATGCTCTCTCCTCTCTCCTCTCTCCTCTTTCCTTGTTTTCTCCTATTTTCCTTCCTTCAACATGATCAGATTTGGAATCCTTGCATCTGATTATGTCTTAAGTTTATTTTATGTTAGCTTAGTTTGATTCCCTGAACGTTTTCATTCCAACTTCCATTTTTTTCTTCAGTTTCGGAGGTCCTCTTGTTTTTGGGCTCTTTCTTTCTTTTTTGTTCAGTTGAGGGAGATGGAAATTAAAGACGCCACGAGTGCTATCAACTCACTTCATCATGAAACTCTCCAATCTACCTGTAACAAAGCCTTGGAGAATGCAACAAGGACTGATCAGCTCTTGACTGGACACAACTTGAGGATACAACTTCAAGAGATGTTGCATAGCCAAGATTCTAAACTTTCTCAAATTTCTGATGACTTCGAAGCTATGTCCGGAGATAAATTTCATGTTCTTTCATTTGGAAATATTACTGAACTTAAGGGAATCAGAGGAAACAACATGCATCTTGGTGAAGATGGGGTAGGTCAAAGGAAAGCATTTAATGCTAGTTTGGTCAATGTCAAAGAAAAGAAACTTTCAGAGCATCAGATGGGAAAGCAAGTAGGTCACTCTTCCTTTTTAGCTAAGAAAAGAAATACACCAGCTGCCTCCACTCCTAAGATGTCACACTCAGATATTAATGTGACAGTTTTAACATATCCCTTGCAAAGTGTATCCCTCAAATCTGATTATCCTCTTCAGCAAACCAACGACTGTAAGTTAAATTTCTTGAATGCTGTTACAGGTGAGAATAGCTTAGACATTGATATTGGCTCTTCTGTAAACCAAAACTTATCCTTTTTACCTCCCTTAATGCATGCTGCACGGGTGATAGTTAGTCCTCCCAAAGATGTCTTTGAAGAAGGTTGTACTCATTGACAATCCACCATTGTTGGACACTTTGCTGGTTTGAAACTTCCTTTCCCAGTGGTTAGACCTATAGCTAACAGAATTTGGGGTTGCCTTGGTTTACTAGAAGTGTTGTCTTCAGTAATGGCCCCTTTCTCTTCTCATTTGATTTGGTGGAACATGCATATGCTATCTTGGACCGTGCTCCATGGCACATGGTGATGTAGACCAACCCAGAAACACCAACAAGGACCCATTACATGTTCCAAATGGTCCAATGACTCGGTCCAGGACAAAGGCATTGAATGCATTGGTTTTGAATGTTTCAACCAAGGCAGAATTGAAAGGTCCATTAGAGTATCAAGAGGAGACCCTAGTACATCTTATCCATATGCAAGAGGGCTCCAACATAACCTTATTTGGACCATGAGGTGAGGACAGCAAAGGAAACAAAAGAATCCTTCTACAACTTAGAAACAACATGGGTGGCTACCTTTTCCTTTTGTTTTTAGGACTAAGGGGCTGCATGAAAGGCTATAAATAAGCCTTGAATCAGTTCTACAATATTTTACTTCCTTCTCTTCTTCTCATGACAGAACATGGATTTAATATTATAGGCTTTGTTTTATTTTGTTAGGTTGTAGCCCAAGGCTTGTTTGGGCTTAATTAATACTTTGTTTTCAGTTAGGATCCAAGGCTTGTTTGGATTAAGTTATGGGTTTTTCAGTTTAGGGTTTTGGGTCAGTTTTAAGTGGACCGCATTTAAGTCCACATAAGGGGTCCATTAGGGTTAACTTTTCAAGAACTATTTAAACTCATGTAAGCCAAAATTTCGGCGGCTTTGATGATAATTACTTCTGAATTTTTCAGTTCGAACGTGTGAGAGTGATTCTTGCATTCTTCAGTTCTTAAACGAACTGAATCTGACTCATCGAAGATTAACTGGCTTCATGGCGTCATTCTACTCAATCCAGTAGTGTTAGTGCCTTGGGGCAGGTTTCCATTGTGTCACACTCCTATCAGACCTATTTCGGCTTTCCGGGATCAGATCTCAATCTTGATTGTGGGTTGCGTGACCACGTGATCATGAGGTTCGCATCAGTTGGTATCAGAGCTAGACTCCGAAACAAGGTCATATCCTTCTGTTATTTTCGTTTTTTTTGTGTTCCTTTAAGTTTTTCAGTGTTTGCGTCCATCTTCTTGTTTTTCGTGTCTGCGGCATCTAAGCAAAAACAAAAAAAGGTTATATTTCATCTTGTTACTGTTTCTAATCATATCAGTACATTAAAAAGAAACAGAGATAGAGATTAGTTGAAATATTAAGGATCATTCAATTTTTGCCGCAGAAACACAACTCTTGTTGAACCACCTTGGAATCAATTAAAACTTCATATTCAGTCTATTGGGAGTGAGATCGCATCATATATCAAATTTGGGCTTACTCTGATATTGTTTGCTTGAGGTTTTAATTCGAGGTCAATTCTGCCACAAAAACACTACTCTTTGTGAACCATAAGCAAACCACCTCAGAATCAATTGAAACTTCACATTCAGTCTATTGGGGATGAGATCGAACCATATATTAAATTTGGGCTTGTTTTGATATCTGATTCTGGAGGTTTTAATTGGGGGTTCAATACTGCCGCAAACTGATCATAAAAGGGGTTTGGTTACCTATACATAAAAGAAAGACCTATGAATTGATTTTTATTGTTTTTTTAGTATTATAATACTAAATATTGAATTTTAGGTTATTTCGAGATTGTCCGGTTTGGGTTTCAATTCTGTTACGTAAAAATTGCATAAAAGGTTGGATTTGCGTCAAGTTTCAAAACGTGATCCTTACTGTTTAGTTTTGTCCAAATCTTTTTGTTTCTATTATATTTGGGTTATCTAGGAGTCAAGTAACTGTTTTTGCTAATATTCGCTTCTGTTTTATTTCGTGTCTTTGTTTCGTCCACAATTCGTACGAATTTGAATTACTACTCGCAAAATCATAATCATAGTTTTGTTTTGCTTTGTTTTCAATATATTCTTGAGTCTGAAAATTATTAGAGTGCGCTGCGAAGGCTACTAACTTTGATTTGTTGATCTCAATTCTTAAAGAACCAAAAGAAAGCAAGTTGTGAGGTAAAAGGTATTGTGAGCTTATTAGAGTGAAAAGCCTTGATTTTTTTTTATATGATACACGAGAGGTGTGAGGATATATTTTGTGCTACTAACCAAATTTTGCAAATTCAAAAAATGTCTGAAAACAACGAATCAGCTACACAAAACGCTGACGTAGCTTTCCAATTGCGAGCTATAGGCCAGCAACTTGAGCTATTGTCTAGAACGTACAAGGATCTGAAAGATGAGGTGAATTCAATAAAGCAACAGAATAGTGGGGCTGATCGCCGAGGAAATATGGTCCGTATGGCCGTACGGAATGTCAAATCTGATTTTGAAGAGTTTGTTGATGAAAACGCAGATGCAGGTGAAGATGACTATGATTTTGCATCTGCTGACCAAGGAATCAGGTCTGGACCGAATAGGGTTAGGAGGAATGTGAATTTCCGTAGCATGGGCATTTATGAAGATATGGATAGGGACTTGGACACCATTAAACTGAAAATTCCTAACTTTCAAGGTAAAAATGATCCCGAGGCTTATTTGGAGTGGGAGAAAAAGGTAGATTGGATTTTTGATTGCCATAGCTATTCTGAAGAAAAGAAGGTGAAATTGGTGATAATTGAGTTTACGGAGTATGCATTGATTTAGTGGGATCAAATTGTAATCAGTAGGAGGAGGAATGGGGAGCGACCCGTTCAGACTTGGGGAGAGATGAAAGTCTTAATGAGGAGACGATTTATGCCAAACCACTATTACAGAGACTTATATCTGAAGCTCCAAGGTCTGAATCAAGGTTATAAGACAATAGATGAATATCACAAAGAGATGGAGATAGGAATGATTCGGGCCAACGTTGTTGAGGACAGAGAAGCCACCATGGCTAGGTTTCTTAATGGGTTGAATCGGGACATTGCCAATGTGGTTGAGCTACAGCACTATGTGGAGCTAGAGGACATGCTTCACATGGCTACAAAGGTGGAAAGACAACTTCGGAAGGGACATGCTCGGCCAGCGTTTAATTCGAGCTCTTCATCATCTTGGAAGCCAAATCTAAAGAGAGAGGGTACTGTCCAGCCAAGATCCTTTGTTCCTTCTAGAACTGAACTACCAAAGGCTAAAGTTGAAGTTCCCACTGATGCCAAAGGTAAATCTGAAACTCAACCTAAACATACCCGTGATGTTAAATGTTTCAGGTGTTAAGGACATGGACATTATGCTTTAGAGTGTCCAAACAAGAGAATCATGATGATTAGAGATAATGGTGATATGGAATTTGAAAGTGACACATCTGATTGTGAAGGCATGCCACCATTGAAGGATAGTGATGGGGATGAGTTAGCATTACCGGTTGGAGAGTCCTTGGTTATAAGACGAACACTTCAGGTTCAGGTAAAGGAAGATGAAATTAATCAACAAAGGGAGAACATCTTCCATACGCGTTGTTATGTACAAAGCAAGGTGTGTGGTTTAATTATAGATAGTGGAAGCTGTGTTAATGTTTGTAGTACCACCCTTGATAGTAAACTGAATTTGTGTAGTGTTAAGCATGCTAAACCATATAGATTGCAATGACTGAATGATAGTGGTGAAGTTAAAGTGACTAAACAGGTTGTGGTTCCATTTTCGATTGGGAAATATGTTGATGAAGTTCTGTGTGACGTGGTACCAATGGAAGCAAGTCACATCTTGTTGGGGAGACCATGACAATATGATAGGAAGGCAATTCATGATGGGGTTAAAAATAGGTGTACCATTGTAAAATATGGTAAAACCATCACTCTTGTACCTCTTACACCCAAACAGGTGTATGATGATCAAATAAAGCTAAAAAGTGAGCATGAGGGGAGAGAAGACCATCAGATTCGGCTAAAACTCAAACCACTACAACCCATTCGGCCACCCATCCAAACACAAACAAATATTAAGCCAACACTCCAAACAAATCAAACCATTCGACCACAACTCAAAAACACCCAAATCTGGCCGAGGGTGGAGGTAAGACAAGAGGAGTGAAGAAAGTCAGTAAGGGTGATGAGAATTGTGTGGAAAAACTAAAGAAACAACTCAATTTTTATGCTAGAGAGGGTGAGATCAGATCTGTATTTTTCACCAACAAGCCAATGATTTTACTTGTGTACAAAGAGGCTTACTTTAATACTAACGATCTTGATCATATTGTGCCTAGTGTTGCTATTGCTTTGTTGCAGGAGTTTGATGATGTGTTCCCCGACGATACTCCTAGCGGATTACCACCATTAAGAGGGATAGAGCATCAGATTAATTTCGTGCATGGAGCTTCAATTCCTAACCGACCAGCCTATAAAAGCAATCCCGAGGAGACGAAGGAGCTTCAAAGGCAAGTTGATGAGCTGATGGAAAAAGGCTATATTCGTGAGAGTATGAGCCCGTGTCTTTCACCGTGCTACTTGTGCCTAAGAAGGATGGAACATGGAGGATGTGTGTTGATTGCCGAGCCATCAACAACATAACGGTAAAGTATAGACACCCCATTCCTAGGCTTGATGACATGTTAGATGAGTTACATGGATCCTGTATTTTCTCTAAAATTGACTTGAAAAGTGGGTACCATCAAATTAGAATGAAAGAAGGTGATGAGTGGAAAACAACATTTAAGACTAAGCATGGTTTGTATGAATGGTTAGTAATGCCGTTTGGACTTACAAATGCACCTAGTACGTTTATGCGTTTAATGAATCATGTGTTGCGTGCGTTTATAGGTAAGTTTGTGGTTGTGAATTTTGATGACATTCTGATCTAAAGCAAGAACTTAACTGAGCATCTTGATCATTTGCGTAATGTGCTTAGTGTGTTGCGTAGTGAGAAATTGTATGCTAATCTTAAAAAGTGTGCATTTTGCATGGAGAAAATTGTGTTTCTTGGCTATATTGTAACTGCACAGGGTATCGAGATGGATAAGGAGAAAGTTAAGGCCATCCGGGATTGGCCTACACCCAAATCGGTAAGTGAGGTAAGGAGTTTTCATGGGTTAGCTAGTTTTTATAGGTGTTTTGAAAAAGATTTCAGTACAATAGCTGCACCCTTGAATGAAGTTGTTAAAAAGTCAGTTGGGTTTAAATGGGGGGAGGAATAAGAATTGGCTTTTGTTTTTTTGAAAGATAAATTAGTTATGCACCTGTTTTGGCTTTATCTGACTTTACGAAAGCATTTGAAATAGAATGTGATGCATTTGGAATGGGAATAGGTGCTGTTTTGATGCAGGATCGGAGACCTATTGCATATTTTAGTGAGAAGTTAAGTGGAGCGGCCTTGAACTATCCCACTTACGACAAAGAACTCTATGCATTGGTAAGAGCACTTGAGACATGGCAACATTACTTATGGCCAAAAGAGTTCGTAATCCATTCGGATCATGAGTTTTTGAAACATCTAAAAGGACAAGGTAAGTTGAATAGGAGGCATGCAAAATGGGTTGAATTCATTGAAACTTTTCCTTACGTAACCAATTATAAGCAAGGCAAAGAAAACATCTTAGCTAATGCACTTTCGAGCAGGTATGTTCTTTTACACACAATGAATACTAGATTGCTAGGCATTGAATATGTGAAGGAATTGTATGATAATGATTTTGACTTTGCCGAGATTTATAATGCATGTGGACATTCGGCTTTTGGTAAGTTTTATTTGATGGATGGTTATTTGTTCAAAGAGAATAGATTGTGTGTTCCTGCTAGTTCTTTGCGTGAATTGCTTGTTCGTGAAGCACATGAGGGTGGTTTAATGGGTCACTTTGGGGTTGCGAAAACCTTGGATGTATTGCATGAGCATTTTTATTGGCCAAAGATGAAAAGAGATGTGCAACGAATTTGTGAACAAAGGCATTGCTTGTAGAAAGGCAAAATCTAGAGTACAACCGCATGGGCTATATACACCATTACATGTGCCCTCTACTGAACCTTGGGTAGATATCTTTATGGACTTTGTTTTAGGTTTACCTAGGTCAAGGAAAGGTAGAGACTCTATTTTTGTTGTGGTTGATAGGTTTTCTAAAATTGCGCATTTCATTGCATGCAATAAAACGGATGATGCATCTCATATAGACTTGTTTTTTAGGGAGACTGTACGTTTGCATGGCATTCCTAAGAGTATAGTGTCAGATCGTGATGTTAAGTTCTTTAGCTACTTTTGGAAGACCTTATAGGGAAAGTTGGGAACTAAACTCTTATTTTCGACAACATGGCATCCTCAAACAGATGGACAAACTAAGGTAGTGAATAGAACATTATCCTAACTTTTGCGTGCTATAATTCAAAAGAATTTAAAGAGTTGGGAAGAATGTTTGCCTTTTGTTGAGTTTGCTTATAATAGAATTGTGCATTCGACCACTGGTTTTTCTCCATTTGAAATTGTTTATGGTTTTAATCCACCGACTCCTATGAACTTAATTCCTTTGCCTTTTGAAGAAAAAGTAAGTTTAGATGGTGAAAAGAAGGCAAAGATGGTGAGACAACTCCATGAGGGAGTTCGACTGCAAATAGAGAAAAAGAACAGGCTTTACACTTCTAAACAAATAAGGGACGTAAACTGATTGTTTTCCAACCCGGTGATTGGGTTTGGGCGCACATATGTAAGGAACGATTTCCTAATCAAAGGAAATCAAAATTACAGCCTTGTGGTGATGGTTCATTTCATGTTTTAGAGAGAATCAATGACAACGCATACAAAATTGACCTTCTAGGTGAGTATGGTGTTAGTGCTACTTTTAATGTTGCTGATCTTACGTTGTTTGACACAGATTTTGATTCGAGATCGAATCCTTTCGAGGAGAGAGGGGATGATGTGGACCAGCCCAGAAACACCAGCAAGGACCCATTACATGTTCCAAATAGTCCAATGACTCGGTCCAAGACAAAGACATTGAAAGAGGCATTGAATGCATTGGTTTTAAAGGTTTCAACAAAGTTAGATTTGAATCGTCCATTAGAGTATCAAGAGGAGGCCCTAGTACATTTTATCCATGTGAAAGAGAGGCCCAATCCAACCTTATTTGGGTCATGAGGTGAGGATAACAAAGGAAATAAAAGAATCCTACTGCAACTTGGAAACAACATGGGTGGGCTACCTTTTCCTTTTGTTTCTCAGATTAATGAGCTACATGGAAGGCTATAAATAAGTCTTGAATTAGTTTTGTAATATTTTATTTCCTTCTCATCTTCTCATGGAAGGCTATAAACATGGATTTAATATTATGAGCTTCAATTTTATTTTTGTTAGTTACAACCCAAGGCTTGTTTGGGCTTAATTAATACCTTGTTTTCAGTTAGGATCAAAGGCTTGTTGGGATCAGGTTATAGGCTTTTCAGTTTAGGCTTTTTTTGGTTAGTTTTATATGTGGGTCAGTTCAACCCACAAGGGTAAACACATGTAACCTAAATGTTAGCAGTCATTGATGAATATTACATCTTAATTTTTTAGTTTTAACATGTGAGAGTGATTATTGCATTCTGCAGTTCTTGAACGAACTGAATCTGACTTGTTCAAAATTAACTGGCTTCATGGCATCATTCTACTTCATTTCAATAGTGTTGGTGCCTTATGATAGGTTTCCATTGTGTCACACTCCTATCATATCTATTTCAGCTTTTCGGAATCAGATTTCAATCTTGATTGTGGGTTGCGTGACCATGTGATCATGAGATTCACATCATTCCTAGAATGAGGAAAAGCTGGGATGAATGGATTAGATGGGTTACTGTCACTTGGAATGGTAAAACTTTCAGAAATTTTTCTGGTAAACTGGGTTTCATAGCTACAGTGTATTGTGTTTGGCAAAAACGAAATGGAAGTATCTTTGTAAGTATGTCTAGAAATTCAAATTTGGTCTTTGATCAAATCAAAGGGATCATTCGCGACAAGCTCGATCTGATGAGAAACGTTCCAGTAACATATGAAAACTTTAGGATTCAAAGAGCTTGGAAGGTGAATAACGTAGAATCTTAAACTAATGTGTTGGTTGATTTTATTGTTGTCTGTGGCTAGTCTAGCTAGGTTTGAGTTTTCTGTTTTGTGGCCTTCTTGTGGCCATTTGTTGTTTTTGAAGCTTTTTGTTTACATTGTAAACTAGGGTATGCCCCTTATATTCTTTGTACCTTTTTTTTCTTTTTATACATATGTCAACTTACCAAACAAAAATCGATAAACTTCAACATAACCACCTTACACTTTTTTTCGTCAATATACTTGTACCAATCAAATATCTTCTCAACTTTTTGAACCCACTCCAAGCACTCCTAAGGTGAGCTACTACCTTTAAATGATAGAACTGTAAGTTTAATTCCAATTTAGCTCCACGTACTCCAAGTATTCTATCTTCTCAGTCTACCCCTTTAGTCAGCCTTGTCATCCCTATTTGGCTCCAATTCAGCCTCTACAATAGCATTTCATTACACCTTACGGGCTTGCCTTTGTTGGGGTTACAAATTGTTCCTTTGCATCATATGCATGAGGGCATCTCTTCATTTATTCCTGAATCTCATCTGATCATGAATTCCCGTCATTTCTTCTCGAATCTCATCATGAGATCATTGTAAGCCAATAACTTGCGCTTGTTCCAAACTGGTTTTTTGTCAACTTTGGACTAGATTTTCTCTTCCCTCAAGCCATCAATAGAGACTCTATTTATAGGCGGTGAAAGAGGGTAATCTCGTCTACACCAAGGTAAAATTTCGGCCCTTGATTTAGTTGGTAAGGATCCCAATCGTTGGTTCAAAGTAGCTTCCCTAAGTTGTCAAATCTGCAGGAAAAGGCTGCCTGAGTTGACATTTTCACGCCGTCGCCGGTGTCATCGTGCTGTCACTCATCCTGAAACGTACACATGGGGTTGTAGAGGAACTGCAGGGGATCCATTTCGTGCAAGTTTTGTTCGATTTGATGGAGAAATCAAGCATTAAATGCACCTGCAAATAAGGCTCCAAAACAATTTCTTTCGGGTAAAAGAAGAAGACAATAAGGGGGACGCGCGTCGTCCCCGGTCCTTTTTTTTTAACTCAAAACGAGCTGTTTTTTGATTGAATTAGGGATTTAAACTGTTTTTCAATTAAGTCCTCCAGCTTTTAATTTCTTTCAATTGAACCCCTAATTGACCATAAACTTTGGATTTAATGCAATTAAGCCCCTGATGAACTTCAATTGGAACCCCAAAGTTACGCGCCCATTGCATTATGGTTGATCTCGGATTTTATCAATTTAACCCGTAATTGACCATTAAACTTTCAATTTCTTCAATTGAACCCCCATAGTTTGCCGCCTGTTACAGATTGGTCCTTGGCCTCGGATTTCTTCAATTTAACCCCTAATTGACCCTAAAAATTCAATGTTTTTGCAATTTGGCCCCTAATTTCAATCAATTAACTTGGTAAAAATTAAATTTGGTCTCTTAAAATTTTAATCTTCTCAATTAAGCCTAAATTAGGCTTCCAAACTTAATTTTTCACCAATTAAGCCCCAAATAAAATTAATTTGACCCATTTAAAGTATAATTAAGTCCTTGTACTTAATTAAATCTTTCAATTGGACCAAAATTAATTCTTAAACATAATTAAAATTTAATTTGACCCATGATTAAATCAAATTGGCCTATTAAAAATTTAATTATGTCATTGGACTTAATTTTTATGCAAATTCATCCAATAATCATTTAATTTGACCTTGAATTTGTATTTTTTTCTTCATTTTTTTGGCATAATAAGGTACAATTAGGCCTTGAATTTCCTCTAAAAATTGCAACTTGATTTCCCGACCTGCTTTCTCCACGTTGTCAGCCTTTACTTTATTTTTTTGTTTTTTATTTTGAAAAAAAGTGAATTTTGGGGAATAACCTAGAATTGGGTTATGACAATTGCCCCCCTCTTTACAATGCTTACAATAGAAAGTCTCGTAAGAGACTTTAGGTAGTAAGCGTTGTAAAGAAAAAAAAAAGAATGAAAGATGATGGACTCATCATATTTAGAAAGGATGAATTTTTTTGAGGGCTAGAAAGCGCACTCAGAGTAAAAACTGGAAGATTTTTCTTTTGAAAATTCAGAGATTTTGAAGTGGTTGAATTATCATGGGTGACCTATCCAGAGAAAATTAATTTTTTTTGAGATGGTCTTATTGTAATGGTCGACCTACCCGGGTGAAAAATGCAAAGATTTTTCAGATATTTTTTCAATATGGTGAAAAATGTAGAGATTTTTCAAAGTGGTGAAAAATACAAAGATTTTTCAAAGTGGTCTTGTTGTAATGGGCGACCTGCCCGGATGAAAGATGAAGAGTTTTCAAAGTGGTGAAAAATACGAAGATTTTTCAAAGTGGTCTTATTGTAATGGGCGACCTGCCTGGGTGAAAAGTTTTGAAAAATACAAAGATTTTTCAAAGTGGTGTTGTAATGGGCGACCTGGATGAAAGATGAAGAGTTTTCAAAGTGGTGAAAAATACGAAGATTTTTCAAAGTGGTCTTGTTGTAATGGGCGACCTGCCTGGGTGAAAAGTTTTGAAAAATACAAAGATTTTTCAAAGTGGTGTTGTAATGGGCGACCTGCCAGGGTGAAAAATGAAAAGAGTTTTCAAAATGGTGAAAAAACGAAGATTTTTCAAAGTGGTCTTGTTGTAATGGTGACCTGCCCGGGTGAAAAGTTTTGAAAAATACAAAGATTTTTCAAAGTGGTCTTGTTGTAATGGGCGACCTGCCCTAGTGAAAAGTTTTGAAAAATATAAAGATTTTTCAAAGTGGTAAAAAATGCAGAGATTTTTCTAAGTGGTGAAAAATACGAAGATTTTTCAAATTGGTCTTATTGTAACGGGCAACTTGCCTAGACAAAAAAATTTTGGTGGTGGTGAGAAATGCGAGGATTTCTCAAAATGGTTTCATTGTAATGGGCAAAAGACCCAAATGGAAGATTTTGAAGGTGGTGAGAAATGCAAGGATTTTTCAAAAAATGGTTTCATTGTAATGGGCAACCGGCCTAAATAGAAGATGAAAAGAGTTTTCAAAGAGGTCTGATTGTGATGGGTGACCTACCCAGGTAAAAAATAAATGAAATGTCTTGAAGAAACGACATGATAGGGCTCGAAGGTGCGCTATTTAAGAGATGATAGCTCAAAGGAGCATTCAAAAAGAGATAGGACCGGAAGGGGAACGAAGGCTGAAAAAGCACGCTCGATAAAAGGTAGGGAACACACTACCTGAGAGGTGAGGGCTAAAAAACACACTACCTGAGAGGTGAGGGCTCAAAGACGCACTCAAAATGAGGCAGGGTTAGAAAACGCACTACCATGAGGTGAGGGCTCGAAAGCGCACTTAAAAGGAGGCAGGGTTAGAAAACACACTACCTGAGGGGGTCGAGGGCTCTATGGCGCACTCAAAAGAAGGTAGGGTTAGTAAACACACTACCAAGAGGTGAGAGCTCGAAGGTGCACTCAAAAAGAGGTAAGGTTAGAAAACTCACTACCTAAAGTGGTCGAGGGCTCTAAAGCGCACTCAAAAGGAGGTAGGGTTAGAAAACATATTACCCAAGAGGTGAGGGCTCGAAAGCGCACTAAAAAACTAAGGAAGGTTAGAAAACACATTACCCAAGGTGGTTGAGGGCTCTAAGGCGCACTCAAAGGTAGGTTATAAAGCACAAAACCTAAGATGGTAGAGGGTTCGAAGGCGCACTCAAAAAGAAAAAGGTAGGGCTATAAAGCGCATCAGCTGAGATGGTTGAGGCCTCAACAGCCCGCTCAGAAAGAGATAACGGTGAGACACCGATTTGTTAGGGATGAAAGTAATGCATCATGATTAATATGCATGTATACTTACCTGAGAAATATAGGTCCATTTTTCTTCATGGAGTTTTCCTAATCTCAAAAGTTTGAGTGTTTGATAGTAAGCTTTGATGGCTCTTCCGCTCTTGCTTACTCGAGTCATATCTTGTGATCTTGACCTCTAAGAGGGATCAACATACTTGTTTGCCCACAAACCTTTATCTGAAGGATTGCCAGCTATGCTCTATATCTCATGTTTTCTTAGAAAGGGAATCATGGAGCCAGCCCTATGTGTTTTGGTGGATAGCCCCCCCAGTTTGATCATGTCTCCAAGTTTTCAATTTGGGTTTTCCTTGGGGATGAGGTTATGTAGAAGAAGATCCGGTTATTTACAAGAGGTTGTTTTCATGAAATTTTTTTGGAATTTCAAAGCTATTCCGAAAAATTGGGTTATGACATGTATCATAAACTCTATTCATGTCGTATCATCAATTAGGTTATATTCTTCAGTTAAGTTCATTTTTTTCTCTTGTTCCATGTCAATTCTACTTATTTCTATCCATGTTTTTGTTTGGTCGGTTTTCTCTAGTCCTTGGTATCTTCTTACTTTCTTTACTGTCATTAGCAATTGTTTTAGAGTTTGTTATAAAAAAAAAAGATTGGTCGAGTTTTTTTTTTGTTTTCAATCTAGTTTGAAAACTTAGAGTAAAAATAAAATACAAATAGAGTATTACAATCAAGATTACATTTATTCTGATGAGGAATTATGGCAAAGGACGATGAGGTATCAAAAAGGAAGGTGATATCAAAGGGTGAGAAACAAACATATTGCTCTTTTTGATTAAGAATGCAAAGATCTATCCTGAATGTTTGGGGTTTTAATGAAAGAATTTGATAAGTTAAACGAACTATTTTAGGAAAGGAAAACTTCAGAAAGAGAGGAGCAACGACGCTGAAATGATAAAAGACGAAAGATATTACTTTCATAAAAAAATGTTGAAGGCAAGTGTTGGTAAGAAAAGAGACTTGGACACCATTAAACAAGAGGCTTATGAAACATCCATTACGCCTATTAATGATTCGATGATGAATCATTTTGAAAAGAGAGGGAATTATACAATTCAAGAAAATGTTGAACAAGTAAATTCAAATTATAGCGTAATTGTGTCTACTGTTTAGACTTGTTTTCATTATTATTTCTAGGTTTAAACTTAATAAATGCTTTGGTTTTCATTTAAGATCCAAGGCTTCATTGGATTAAGGTAGTCTTACTAGTAAAGATTTTTGGTCAGTTTTTGTAAGTGGGTCAATTCAACCCATAAGAGTAAATTCATTAGGGTTAATTTCTCAAAACTATTTAAACACATGTAAAGCCTAAATTAAAAAAAAAACCCTTTGATGAATAATACTTTGAACTTTTCAGTTTAACATGTGAGAGAGATCTTTGCATTCTTAAGTTCTTGAACGAATTGAATCTAACTTATCGAAGTTTAACAAGCTTTGTGGCTTCATTCAACTTCATTTCAATAGTGCTACAGGTTTCCATTGTGTTACACTTCTATCAGATCTCTTTCGGTTTTTCAGGATCATATTTCAATTTTGATTGTGGATTGCGTGACGACAAGATTCGCGTCAACAACTGCTGCACCTGACACTTGCCAGGTTACTCCAGAGGTTTAGCATGACAACATCTATGGATGGGACAATAGATATGACAGAAGGATTGGGTATAACCTTGCCTAAAGCAACTCTCTTATAAATTCTAATCATTCCACACCTCGCCTCTATACTGAATTTCATTAGTGGTAGATGGTAGGGGTGTTCAAAAAAACCATTAACTGAGAAAATCGAAAAAATCTAAGAAAAATTAACCGAAAAAACCAAACCAAGATGGAAAACCGATTAAACCGATTTTTAAAACCATAAATTTTAACAAGTCCAGTTCGATTTCGATTTTTAAAATGAAAACCGGCAAACCGGACCGGACCAACCAACAAATCCTAAAAAGCCGCCATCTGTGCAGGGGTATAAATTGTTAACTAGCCTAACCCTAACATAACTCACCCTTTCCCTTGCCTTCACAAAAAGCCATCGTCTGTGCAAATTGCAAACCACCTCTCCACCTCAAAACTCAATCTTCTTTTCCCTTTCAAGATCTCAACTGCTTTGCATCTGTGCTTTTGCATTCTCCTCTCTCTTTACTATTGGCCGAACACAAACCCACATCTCTATCTCCCTATCTACTCTTCTCTCTTTACTTCTATACAAGTCGTCACAATCCTCCTCCATTCTTGCAGATCCACAAATCCAGATATACAGCAGGCAGGGCTTTTCTTCTCTCTTTACTTATATGCAAGCTGTCGCGATCCTCCTCCATTCTTGCATATCTACAAATCCAGATCTACAGCACGCAGGATAGAGTCCAGTTTTACATTTTAGATTTTGTTTATTTGCTCTTGAATAATGTTTCGAACTCTTGTGAGGCTATTTGATTTAAAACTTTTTCTTAATCAGTGTATATTCTCTTAGGTTACAAAACAATTTTGATATAAATATATCATGGGTTACAAGGTTGGCTTCAATATGAAAACATGGTTGTTGTTGTTGGGCATGAATGTTAGCTTCACAAAAAGTTCAAGTTTGCTGTTGATTTTGTTAACTCCATGATTTGTTGTTGATTTTGTTAACTCCATGATTTGTTGAATTTTTAGGTTTTCTGGTGATGCAACCGTATTATTCGATAGTTTCACCCACATTTAACTAGTGTTTTGCCTATGTTTTATATATAAAATGCCTTGATATTCTTTGTTTTATGTTTTGAAGGCATTTTTGAATGAAAGATGCAAAAAGAAGTAAATTGAAGATAATTGGCAGATTTGACCTTCAGTCGATGTTTTGTGCAGAGCGTGAGCTCTAGAGGTTGAAATAAAGTGATTCCAGTGGCATTAAAAAGCTAACATCCATACCTTTCTGGAAATCTAAGGCAAGAAAATAAAATAAGGAAGAGCATGGAAATCGCAGCCTTCAAAGTCAAATCTCGCAATCTGCCAATGTTGACCTTCGGCCATTCCAACTTGAATATCTGGAGATACAAAAGTCCAATTAATGCAAACTCAATTGTTTTGGATTCATGTCTCAAAGGTCTATAAACGCTCCAAATTTCAGCCAAAACCGATGTCATATGAGGGAGATATGATTTTTCAAAGATGACAACTGAATTCTACCAAGACAAAGCGGGTTTCGTGGAGAAACGAGTCCAAATTACGTTCCGAAGCATCTAAACCGATATCCAAGTTTTTATTTCAGCAATTTAGCTCCTCTAAGTCAAAGCTTGAAGATTTCATGCAAGGCTATTTCTCCTTTTTTAGGAAAATAATTATTGAAGTACTTAAATGTAAACAGTCTACTTAATGGAGGACTATTTTGTAAAATAGAGACCTAGGGTTTCCTAGGATATAAAAAGAATGAGAGAAGAGAAGGGGGGCAGCCAGCTAAGAAGAGAAAAACGCCCCCTTCCTCTAAGAAACCCTAAATTATGCATTCTTCCTTCTTTTTGATTAGTTGTTCAACAAACATGCAAGGCTAAACACTTTTTCTTGGTTGCAAGGACACGGAAACCTTCGGATTTCAAGAACTGTGAGATTTATTTACCTTTTCTTTTCAGTTTATATGATGAATATGTTTGTTCTCCTATGCTTATTTTTCCTATGATTGTTTATTTTAATTGTTAGAGTGGACTTTAAGTTATTATTGTAGACAATTTATTGCTAAGTTTGATATCAAAACCGGAGTTGTGGTATATGAACTTGTGAAGCAACTAAGTTTAATAATTGTGGCGGATCTACGTTATTAATCTTAGGGAGAACATTCAATCAAATCAAACATAGACTACAGACAGTTATGTTTTCTTGATTAATCAACTTATCTAGTTCTTAAGACTGCCATTGAATTAAATTACTAGTGCGGACACTGTGGTTGTTTGATGGTTAGGGTTAGTTATACGGCGGATCCATTAACTAACCAATGTTAAGAAGAGATAAATATTCAGAATATAAATTGATGTTTCGTTTCCATGATCAGTTCTAATTTCCGTTGGTGGATGTGTGCTTGCGACCAAGGTTTGTTTTCTTGATAAGTTTAGGTTTTAATTAATTTTGTTTGCTAGTTTAATTGCTGCCATAATTTAGATAATCACAAACCAAATCCCTCCAATTACATAACGTACAACATAAAAATCTGACTTGAAACTTCCTCGTGGGATCGACCCCTTGCTTGTTCTATACTATCTTGTGTGTTGTATTTGAAGCTAGGGTAATTAATTTGTGCGACCGCGACATCGCAATAATGGGATTAGGTTTCTCAGTTTTTTGCCAAAAAAACCAAATTTAATCGAACCAAACAGTTCGGTTTGAACCAGATTTCGGTTCGGTTCGGTTAATATTTCACAAAACTAATATAACTTGGTTCGGTTGGTTTTTTAAGTCTAAACCGAACCAAACCGAACCGTGAACACCCCTAGTAGATGGTTTAAGACAAGTGATTACTGCCACAACCATTTCAGATGCATCTGGTTCTCTTTCATGCTTGTTTCAGATATAGCATCCTCACTGAAACACTAGGGATTACAAATGGAATAAGTAATATATTAACTACTGATAATAAAGTTGCATGCCACACCAATCATGATATTCCTAGCATTTTTACCATCAATATCACCCTACTGAAGTGCATAATTCCAAACTACAAGTGATTCATAATTTTATGATAATGGAACAATAAGTGTGCCCTAACGTCATGACATGGAATCATTAGGGGAAGGGATACTACCATGCTATCCCTAAAAATAAAAACTATAATACCAGAACATGTTATTCTGAAACAAGCAATTCATCAAATACAAATTCCTAACACACAAGATCCAACTTCCACATCAGTCAAACACAAAATTTAAGCCCTGGAGCTTAAAATTTTGTACTAAGCTTCTGACCTTGATAGTTCATGCATTTGTTTCCATACTAAAGATATAGAAAACAATCTCAAGATCAAACACAAACACAAACCATCATTTGAGATAATATATTGACATGTTCTAGAAACAGCTCAGTTCTTCTGTGTATTGTTCTCCAATTCCTTCCTTAGCTGCAGTGAGAAGTCGTCATTGACATCATCATCATCCCAATCATCCTCCCACTGCTGTGTCGCGTCTTTCCCTTCCTCCTTCACTTCCCACTCTGTCAGTTAAGTTACCATTAGAAAAGAGACAATAGCTCATAAAAAAGGAGAAAAGAGACAATAGCTCATAATACGGACAAATAACAGTCCTATTTCAAGACCACAGTTTATTAATAAACTATGGCATTACAAGTACTAACATTATACAGACAACAAAAACAGGCAAGAGAATTTCATGATTTCAATTCATTGTGATGACCAAAAACGCATGGATGTGATTTCAGATAAAAGTTGGTCAGACAACATGCAATAAGCATCCAAACTAGACAATATGTATCCACATTGATATTAATTCATCAATCTCACAAATTATAACACTCATAGTTGCTTCCACAATTAACATGTGCTACGAGCAACATCAAGTAACAGCAAGCTTCCTAACACAGTTTCCTCAAACAACTCATTACTAGAATCATTAAGAATTAGAAAGCCATAATCAAACAAATAATCATTCATAACAGACAAATAAATAAAAGTATCTGCATAAACACAAACACCAAGCACAGAAAGATCATGACCATAGCCGCATTCATTATTTACACCTATTATAACTGAAAAAAAAAAGCATGAATTACTTTACCCAAAATTCGAACCTTTCTTTAAGGTCAATACAAATTTTCTTCGCCTCATAAAAATCGAAGCATGGCAACTTGGAGCTATAAAGAAGAAATCCAACAATAGAACATATTTTTTTGATATAAGTACTTTGATTATCAAAAACCAAGAAGGAAAAGGGTAATTACCTCCATTGATTTCAAATTCTTCAAATTCATCGTCGTCCTCGAACAAGTCAATCTTCACATCCTCAGTTGCTGGTTTCGTTTCAGTTGCCATTCTTACTGATGCTAAATTGAAAACAGATTTTATGCAGTTTAAGAGAGAAGGAGATCTGAGAGAAACCCTAACTTGGAATAAGGGAGGATTTTCTACGGAGTGAAAGTTGTTGAGGATTCTGGGTTATGTTTATATTTTGCAAGGCAGCCAAGCGACATCGTATCGACGGTGGCAGTTAATATTTTGTTAATTTTGTTCTTATTTTTGGTTCATTTGGGTAATCTACACTACATAATTATAGTCATTCTCTATTATATAATAACAAAATAAATTATAGTGAGTGATACTCGAAATGAAGTTATCAGATACGTAATCATTAAATTATGTTTTATTTTCGTAAGTTTGCTTCCTATTGTTGTTATTTGATTAAGGAAAAATTTCTTGTAGTGCATGAATTAGAGAAAGAATTATAATTTCTAAATCATATATATGATTAAAATGATTATTAAAATTAAAAAATTAGATTTTTTTTTTTTATGATATATTAGGAGCGAAGTTGTCAATTCTATTTTGTTTTGTCTGGTACAATTAATATATTTCAATTTAATTTAAAAAAAAAAAACAAATCTAAATATATTATATCTCGTTCAAAATCTCAGTCTATCCCAAAAATTTACCTAGAACATACTGATTCCGTTCCAGTTGTTCTATTTTGGCCAAATAGTTTTGTTTTTATTTGCATTTTAAAAAAATCTATGTTTTTTTTAAAAAAGAATTATCGTCCAACACTTGGTTTATTGAATAATAGACTTCATAATTTACTGTGGTTTGCTTCTATTTTTTTGTGTGGTTATCTTAGTCTGATGATTATTGTCATGAGTTTGACAGGTTAATCTAGTTGACTCAAGTTTTTTTTGTCTATTTTTTTAATTGAATTTTTTTTTCAATTTCATTATTTAATATTTTCAATATTTGGTTGATTATAAATTAAGTTTTGTCATTTGTTTCGGTTTGTTTTCTATGAAATTATTCTAATCTCATGACCTGAGTCACGAGTTTCTTAAGTTAACCCAAGTAAACTTAGGTTATTTTATTGTGTCTTGTTTTTAGATTAAATTTTTTTCAATTTTATAACAATGGGTTTATTAGGAATTAAATTTCATAATTTATTTTAAATTATTTTATTTAGGATTATCACGGTCTCATGACCCGGGTTATAAATTTAAAAAATTAATTTAGGTTGACCCAGGTCAATCAAATATGTTGTCGTATCAATATTTTTTAAAAAACAATGTTGTCTTGAATTTTTTTAAGTAAAACTATATTTTTACTAGTCGTTCAAGTTATTTTTAGATCTATCGAGTCGATCAGGTTATATCAATTTTAAATTAATTTATCTTAAATTAAAATTAAAATTATACATGTTGAATTAATGTTTTGTATACACACACAATACAATCTCCAAATAGCACAGCACGCTAAATAGCACTCCAAAACTAAAACATTTTAATTGAAAAAAGAAAAACTTAACCGCAACGGAATTGACTTGGAAGTGCTACTCCCACACTCTGTGTGTTCTTAGGCTTTCAACCCAGTTTACTACCGAATAAAAAGCCGTGAATGAACTATCTATTTGAATTCAAATTTCATGCTCGAGCAAGCCTATTATTTTTAATTAAAAAAACAAATGAAGAAACTCATGCTATAAGAGTCTGATTCTATCTATTTGTTAATGAACAGAGACAATATATATAAACTCATGTTGATTATGTAATTATTTGATAGAATATATAATAATAACGATAAAAATTCAACTATCTTCATGCTCTGCATAGAAATCAGGTTCCTCTGGTTTAAAAAACTTGGGCATTTCTAAGGTGGAATCATCCGGCCGAGGAAGCTTTTGATGGCCAACTCCTTTCCTTGTATTTGCAGCTGAAGCAAGCATGGTTGCTCCAAGATGCGAACCATTGTTTGAATGATCCACTAATGGTCTTTCATCTCCTCCTTCATCCCTGTAATAAGATTCAACCTCACCTTCCATAACTTGAGAATAAAATAAGCTTTCTTGCCTAGCCAATTCCATTTGTAGTTTCCTCCTTGTATAACGCCTCCATGCAGATTGTATATAGCAAGCTCCCCACGTCCTCCACTGATGAGAGTAATACCTGAAAGCATGCTGCAATTTCTTGCTATGCAACCGTTTAAATTGCTTTGCAACAAACTTTAGGTCAACCGCTCTGAGTGCAAAGGCCTCAACTTCAGAGAGAGCCTTGACAGTTCGAGTGGATACAGGTAAATTTAGACGAGAGGTTGGCATCAGAGCCCATGTCAACAATTCCTCCCCACAAAAGTCACCAGCCCTGAGTGTAATTGAGTTGAAAAACCTGACCTTCCCCCATTTGTTGTGGAACTTTCTAGCTGTCCTCTAATGATGAAAAGCATCTCATTTACTGGATCACCCTCCCGGACTATGAAGGTGTCTTTAGTGTTCAAAGATGAGACAAGACGTTCACATATTGCATCTAACAGTTGATCATCCATTTGTGCAAAAAATGGGACCTGAACAAGAACACGGAGTATAATTAAGAAATTTCAAACCGCAATCCTAGTAATTACACATTAGTTGGAGGCATCAGATATCGAAAACTCACGCGTCGAACAAGGGCCAGACAAAGATGCCGTTGAATCTGACGTCGGATATCCATAGGTAAGGACTTCAAGATGCTTTCTTCGTCTACACCTCTCGTAGCTAACCATTTGTATTGAACAAAACGGCGAACACGTTCTTGCAACTCTGGAGGTAATTGACGGTGCCTCATCCATTCCTCTGTATCTCTTCGCCTAATCCTCCATTCTTCCAATCTAGCAGACGCGGATTGCATATATGTCTTCAGGGGAATAACAGTGGATTAAAATTAGAGTAATCAAATTATTTCAATCACACTCTCACTCATGCCACAAGATTTCCTCTACTTTTCTGGCAAGTAAAAGATTTTGTATAGATGTACAAGTAATAGATTGTGCACGAACAAAACACCGGCTACATAGCAAGTAATAAAATAGTCTTCTAAAATTTTATTTTAAGCAGAGATTAGAAGATAAAGGAACGTTAGTGCATTATAGATACCTGCATATTGCCTATGAGATGAGCAAACAGAACTAGACCCATAATACAGATGCCAATGCTGAATAGTATTTCACCTTCATAGGTACTTGTCATCAAATTTTGTCCATACGAACTGCTCAGCACAAAATGAACGAAAACTTTATTAGCAAAAACATCAAAAACAGTATTTCAATAATATATACTTGGTAAAATATCAATTGCAGCTCAGCTAGCTTGGAATAGAGGGAGAGAAATCAAAGTTTAAGGAGAGCAGTGAAATTGCTGTCATGTTTTTCATTGAACCAAATGAAATATCATCACCACAATTCTTAATCTCTAGAAACCGAGAGTATTATTCTTGGCATACTTGTTAAATATTTACATTTATCAACTGCCATGGAAAATCTTTGAATTAAAATCTGTTCCCAATTAACTTCAAGAGACAAAACTATCTATTACTACAGAACAGTTAACAAGAAATTTAGTGAGGAAAAAAGCTTTGCAACAAGGAAAAGCTTATGTCAAAAACTAAAACTAAAAAGAATATTAATGCTCCTTGGTGTTGTTACTCAGCATTAGTGGCCTCCAGAATCATAAACAAATTCACAAATTAAGAATAGGAAACAGATAGCTGCATCAGATTAAACCGGAAATTAAAAGGGAGATAGAAACTAACTGTACCTTAGGTTTCTTAAGCCCCACCAAAGACAATAGAAATATTTATCTATGAAAGATGCTTCAGCAACATGATTTGTAAAGGCTTCGGCAAACATCCCAAACTGAAAATTTTCATCATTTTGGGCATCACAATTTGTGAGCAGATTAGTGGTTGTAAGCCAAGCATGTCGTGCAGGGTTATCCTTAGCACTACAGTTAAGAAATTGAGAGGTGCAAGCTGGTGTGCGGTTCCTCTCATTTTTACATTGTATGTTCCAGCAGTGATGCTGCCTCTGAATTGATGCCAGATACCATATAGCTCCTAAAACCTGCACTGACCATGATGATAACAGAAATAAAATGAGCAAGGCCTTGATACAGGATTTCATTTACTCTACAAAATATCACTGATGTCCCACTGTCTTAGCTTAATTAGTAGGAAAACATTTCATAAATTAATTTTTGAAACAAAGTGGAGTGGTAACTAATTGGTGCTTACATGGCTAGCAAGTACATAGAGAAGGAGATTATAAGCTGCCCCGGACCACGCAGTCTTGGCTATAACACCAGTAGTCTTAACAATCCGTCGATTCAGAGGTATCATAACAAAAAATCGAGGAATGTATTGGATGAGAACTATTAGAGAAACAGTGTGGTTAGCATGAGCAGCTGTGGGATTTTTCAGCACTGATGTAATTATGAACCAAATCACAATCTGTCAAAATCAAGCAAATCAAGGTAAGAAACAGCGAGCCCTATATCATGCTGGGCTATAGAACAGTCAATGATGAATCTTAGAAAAATTAAGTTGATTGCGTCAATCCATAAATCATTTGCCAATACGCATAATAAATAGATGATTGCGTCTAGAACTTTAAGTTGAAGGCAGAAAAATTAATCAATGGTCCCATAGTGGGAGAAGATTGTAGCTTTAAAGTTTAGCATTAGTCACAAACCTAGTGGAAATGACATTGTAAATTAGGCATAGTTTTCCTTATGACCATAATTGGAATCATTAGAATCTTTTGAGTTAAAAACTGCAATTCCCAATCATACATATTTCAACTGGCAAGTAGCCTGTGAAAATGACAGAATGTGTCCAGCAATTCAATATTCAAAGTAAATTAATATGAGGTTCTTGTCATTCCATACCAAATACAAATTTTAGCGGATACAGAAACGAGCAGGTTGTTGGCATGATTGCATCAAAATTCACAGTAGAATATTTTGCAAATACTGGAATTTTCAAACCTAAAGAACCAAGAAAAAAACCAGCAGTGGTCTTTTAAAATATAATAACCATTTCATTTGCTTGCTAAATAATCACAATTTCATTTCGAAATCCATTCTGAATCCCATTTATATTTTTCAACCCTTTACCAAGAATGTTGTTATTGGATCAACAAGGTATTTTTTTTTCCTTAAGAAAAAAATCAGTCTTTTAATATTTTAAATGATTGAAAATCATGTTACCCTTTCAACAATCTAATCCGAAACATAACCAGGAACAAACTATTACATTATTCATTGTCAATGCAATATAGGAACTCATGAAAAATCCTTGGTATAGATTATGAATATAATGTATGTATGGCTAACCTGAGGGAGAGGAAGGGCAGCAGCAAGATCAACAACAAAGTTCGATTTCAGGTAGCGTATGGCAATGGCTCTAGGGTCCATAACAAGTTCTCCTCTACCAAAAACGCGAGAGCTTGGTGCAACAAAAGCTGTCCTAAACTTCATGAAAGTGTGCAAGAAAAAAAACAAGTCCGTGAAGGTGCGAGCGAAGGTAACCCAGACGCCTAGGGCAATGTCAATCTTCATGCAGGCATCGCCACCGATAATGGGAAGGTAAAAATAAAGAGGGTCAAGAAACATTGCAATCATGCACGCGACAAGGAAAATGTGGTTCCATTTGCTAACAATTTCACTTCCAGGGTCATGAATTTGGTCCCACCAGGGAACTTTGCGTCGGATAGACAAGGATTTGGGTAAACGGCGGAAATGTGATGAGGTGCATGAGCGGGAGTTATTCATTTTCCATTGCAGAGAAAAGGGAGATATTTTTATGGGCGAAGAACCCTAGCAGAGAGAAATTGTTGATCTGAGAATGAGAGAATTGCACAGAATTTGAGAGCTTCTTACGTACTGTTTTTTCATACATTTGTGGAGATCCAAGAGAAGCTGCAAAGATTACGGTATTGCATAGCAGCTTGAGATATCAATGTACAATATATAATAATTCGACATTTATTTTCACTTTTATTATTCTGCCTTTTTTTTTCTTTAATGATTTTTGTCAAAATTGTATTCTGAGTTGTTAACTTCAAGGCAGCTTTCCACGTATGAATTTCTATAAATAGGGTTCTTGCTATAGTACTTTGAAGTTATTATAGTCAATGATTCATGAAATTACAAGGGTGGTGTTACTTAAATTCCATCCTTTTTGGTAAATCATTAATATGATCTTAGAATATATGTCTTAATAATTCTATAGTTTTTAACTCATAAAATAATTATTATTTTATTATCCAAATAATAAGATGAAAAAAGACTATAAAAAAACTATATTTTAAAAAATTTATTTTATCTTTGATTGGTTTTATACTTTTCAATTTATATTTTTTTAAATAGTATACCTTAGAAGATAAACTTGTATTGATATCTATAATTGCTATATTTTTTAAAATTAATATATATTTTTAATTATGAACTCATTACATCATAAAAAACAATATACTATTAGTAACGATATACGATTTATAATACACTATCATTAGTATCTATAAAAATTTAGAATCATTGAGTAACTTCATAAAATTTGTAATATCTACTAATTTAATGTTAAGTTTGTAAAACAAAATTAGAAGACTTTTATTTTTGGAATGGAAAGTCATAAGTATTTAGTCATAATTTATTCTTTTTTTTATAATCTTTCTTTTTCAAAAAAAAATTCATTTCAAAGTTTATTGTTTTAATATTTTAACAAAATGGAATAAACACATTCAATTAAATAAGGTTATTTTTACTCTCTAATAAATAACAGATTGAAAAAAAAAAAGTGGTGTAAATAAAACCATCCAATTAAAAAACATATTTTTTAAAAAAATAATAAATACACAAGAATTTTGTCTTATAAAATTTAACACTCTTATATTAGATATTTAAATTCACTATTAAAGTTTAAATTCAATTATATTGTTTATATCTCAATAAACACTATTCTATATTTATAAAATAATTATGAATAAAAATATATTAGTTTGATAAATATGTATTTATAAAAACAATAGGTACTTTTAGGCTATTTTTATGCTCAACAATTATTTTATATAAAAAGAAATACTCAATAGGTCATAATATCTTTTTTTTCCTTCCTTTAAAAGATGTATATCTTGTCTTATAATGCTTAATAATTATAAAAAAAATATATTTAAAAAAAATAACATATGATTAAAAAAAATATTATGATATTTTATAATTTTCAAAAACATTAAAAGTAACTAAATTGAGAGTAATAATAGAATAAAACTAGTAATCAAAGTAGATTTTTTTCTAATGAAACTTATGTAAATTATTACACTAAGTAACAGTATACTAGGGTTTGTATCGCTAAATAAATCATACGTAGCTTAGTTTTTTTTATGTTTGTCGAATAATTATCTAGTAAAGGTAAATTAAAATTATTCTTTGCTTCTATCGATATATAGTAGAAATTCTTTTGTATTTGTATTTTTTTAATCTATCAGTGTATATCAACTATTATTACTATAATTAAGTTATATTTAGGTAATATTAGGGAATATTTCTATTATAAAAGTTAAAAAGTAGTACTATGATCGTAAAAAATCGAAATCTAAGTGCATGAGTTTTCTTTTTTGGTCATTAAAAGTGGAAAATCATGATTTAAAAATCAAGAAACAATTTTTGTTGTGTTTTTATAATTATATTTATAGATGCCTTAACAAAGATTCTTGTCATATAAAATTTTAATTTCAATTTTTAAATGCAAAACCATTTATCTAATTTACATTACCTCAAATAAACTTCCATAAAGAAGGATAATAATAGCTAATCAAATAGCAATTTTTTATTTTCAATTTAAAAAAAATGAAAGAAAGGAAGAATGATCATTTTTACTCATCGTCTTTATCAAAGACTGTAATAGATTTGCGAATAGTCATTAAAGAGCCAACCAGGTAAGTAGTTCTTTTGTATATAATAAACTTCCTAGAAACCATGTCACTTTTAATTGGTATTTGTAATTCTCAATGGGTTAAACAGGCATAACCTCCCCTAAATTTTAAATCATTTAGGACTTTGTTTTTATTAGATCTGTGTGCCAACACTGCTCCAAAAAAATATATATTAAGGAATGCAACCGTGTTTGAAAAAGTGAAAAAAAATCTAATGAGTAGGGTATAGACTCAATTAAAACTAGTATAACTTAATTAGATAATATAAAAACATGTAACGACAATAAATGAAATGATTTAAAAAAAATCATGAGAACTTTAATAACAAAAAAAAGGTTACCGAAAGAAAAAATATGACGAAGTTCAGATCCTAGCCAACTCAATATGAAAGAATAAAATAAAAAAAATACTCAAGCTAACCTGAGCGAGCATGTCAAATATGCAAATTATGTCATGAGATCAGGATAAATTAATAGAAAGCAAATAAACAATAATAAAGTTCAATTCTCAACAAATCCAATGTAAAATGATTAAATAAAAAAAAGTCAATAAACAAAAAGGAACAAAAAAACCAGCAAACCTGGAAAGCCAACCAAACTCCATGACCCGGATCATGTGAATGAGATAACTCAATATAACAATTTGGGAATATGAATCTCAAATCTAAAACAACCTAAATCTAAAGGACAAAATTGAAGAGAATTGATTTTTTTTTTAAAAAAAAAAACTAAGTTGACTCCTTAAATATGTGGTTCAATGATAGGATCGGGATACAATAATATAAAAGAAATTGAAGAAAGAATGAAGCCTAATTTCAAAAACACCCAATGTAGAATGACAAAATTGAAAAAAGAAAATTAGTGTAAAAAAAAACTCTAAAAAAGACCAATGTTAACTTGAGTTAAGTTTTCAAATTCATGAATCAAGTCATGAAACCTAGATCACCTTATTGAGAATAAACACAAAGCCAAATTTCCAATCAACCCTATGCCAAAGAATGAAAACTATCGCACATAACATCACGGTGACCCACCTTTTTGCTAAAGGTAAAGGCTTTTCTGTGAGAGAGGTTTGAAACTTCTAAAAAAAAAATCATCACCTAGTATTATAGTTACTAGAAACCCTAATTGGTCTTTAGAGTTCTAAGGTAAAGATTGATTATGCTGAAGGAAAGATACTATAACCTTAAAGCATCTTACCTAAGATAAGTTGCATTGTTGCTTGTTTTCTATTCTTGATGGTTTGTTATGTCTAATCTGCCAATGATCTACCTACATGGATGATGGTGGGTCAACTGCAATGAGTTAAAACTCAGGTGGATGTTTGAACATAAACCTATCCATTCTAAATTCCTAGTCATCTTTGTCACTCTTAATTGCTACCACTAATTTCGATAACAATAGGTGAATTAACATGTCTACAACCAATTACTCTCACTTAAGACTTGTGACTATTAATAGTCTACCAAGCCATGCCAATGAATAATTGGATAGGCCTATATTATGCTCATCAAAACCAAATAAGTGTTTGAATTGTCGAAATGCATTGAAAACACTTTTTTTATAGATTTTTTTGAATATATTTGGCCAAAATTTGGGTTATAAAAAAAATCAATATCACGAAAGGATCCGAAACAAAGAAATAGTAATTAAAAGAATGATGATCAAATTTGAAAAATAAAATAAGAGGATGGCCTTCAATTTTTTTATTAAATGGTGAAATTAAAAATATATATATTTTACAAAAGGACCCAAAACAAAAAAGAATAAAAATAAAAAGAATAAGGATCAAATCTAAAATAATAATAATAAAATAAGATGACAATTCAAAATTTTTGATAGGGCAACATGAAGTTGAGGAAGGAGAGAGAAAAGAGGGAAGGATGGAAGAAAACACCACTAGCGACAAACCATTATGATTGACCCTACATGTGTTGCCCCATATGGAAGAAGTAGATGGGCCGCATCTATAGCCACTTTAGATGGCCTGGTTCGATCACCAGAGATGTCGCATGCATCGTTATAGTGTTGCAACCAAAGAAACCATGCTCATTAACTATATTCCACCATATTTTTTTTAAACACCATATTTGGTCCCTGAAGCCCTAATTGTCTAATCAATAGAATCTAAGTATATTTCAATAAACTGGGCATCAACAAAGTACTAAACCTTTTCCTTTATATTGCGAGACCTCTACATCTAGGCAACCAAACTAAAAAATTAAGTCAATTCTTAAAAACAAAACCTGAATGATCAAATTTTTAAAAAATATATTTTCCTTGACCGTGCAACCCAGCCCCTAAAGGACAAAATTAAAGGGGCTCAATATTTATCAAAGTCTCAAAGTTGGTCCCTAGATGATACAATCTAGACAAGGTCAAATTCGGATTTTGACGTAGAAAGTGCACCTATCCAGTTTTACGGCAATAGTCATAAAACTGGATAGGTGCACTTTCTACGTTAAAATCCGAATTTGACCTTGTCTAGATCATATCACTAGAGCTTTAATTTATATAAACCAAATTGAATTTTATTTTTCAAAACTAAGCACCAACTGAGCAACAAAATATTTCTTCGACATCTTGAGGTCCCTATTTATAGACATATAAAACAACCCCCAAAGCCCAAACTGATGTAATTGTAATGTCAAATGGCTAAATTAAAAAAAAATAAAAGACCAAAACATAAAACATTCAAGGACTATATATATATATATATATATATATATATATATATATATATATATATATAAAGCAATTCTTGGTGTTTACTAAGAGTTATTATAGTAACTTTGAAGGAAACTTAGTTGTTTTTTTTTATAATTATAATTTGTAATGTTATTGTAATTGTAATATTTTTATCCTTTGTACTTTGAATCATTTAAAGCTAAGTCTCCATTCATGGAAAAACATAAAAAAAATTCCTTTATTTTTTTCATCTCTCTTCCTCTTTAGATATATATTTCCTTTTCCTTCTCCTTTCTTTTCTCTTCCCTCTACTTTCCCTTCTTTATTATCTCTTCTTCATCTCACTAGTTGTAGGTCGTATCTCTAACCTCACCTGCCACCTGCCACCAGCCACCACCATTGATCTTCTCTCCCTCGACTTGTAATCGGTGACCCTTAACTTCCTTTTGTTTTCTTCTTCTTCTCTTTTCTCTTCCTTCCCCTTTTTCCCCTCCTCCTTTTGTTTACGAGGGACTAACCACTATGATATTTCTTGATCTTAGTAAAGATTTAGGACCTGGTATTTAAGATCAAGTGTATAGTAGATATAATGTGTTAGTCCTAACAAATATAAAGTAACTTAGACCTCCTTGTTTCCTTGTTTTATAATATATCTAAACAAAAACTTTATTTGTTTATGTTTTGTTTTCTTAAAGATGTGTTTCAGTGTTGTATTTTGATATCTTTTTTTGTTCCCATGCAAAACCTTGTAGATATGATGGTGGTCGATGGCTAGTGATGCCAAAGATGTGGTTAGAGGCTGGTAAAGAAGGAGAGAAAAGGAAGAAAAGATGAGGCAAGAGGGGAAAAAAAGAGAAAAGGAAAGAATAAGAGAGGAAAAAAGGATTATATATTTTTTCATTAAAATAGAGAGATGGAGACAAATAAAAGGATCCAATCTCATATGATCCAAATTAGGTAAAACTCAAAATTACAAGTACTAGGACTAAGTTTCAAATGATCTAAAGCACAAGGGAGATTGGGTTGGTTAGCCTTTCCTAATATATGATGAAAAAACATAAATGGCCTTTATTATATATGCGTGTGTGTGTGTACTTATAAATTTATTGAAAAATATCAAGGTTATCAATTCTATTTTAATTGGTGTTCTGTTCTTATTGGAATGATAAATTTTGGTTTTGAAACATCACAACGTTCCATTCCGAGGTGAGGTACTACACCCACCCCACACACACACACATATAAATATACTATTCAAAATATTAATTTAATATATATGATTTTAATTCAAATCTAAAGCAAATTAAATTCAAATTATGCAATATGAACAAAATATCAAGCATCTAAGCATAATTTTAAAGATTTAAAATATTCATAAATAGTCAATAGTGAAGACTAAAAAAGAACTTTAACTTAAAATGATTCAACACAAACAAAATACCAAAATATTAAGAAAGTATAAGATTTAAATACAAAAGAAGTATAAATCAGAACATCATCTTCATCATTAACCTAAATAAGGATGTTGATCTTAAATAAAATACTAAAATATTGAGAAAGTACAATATTTAAATATAAAAGAAGTATAAATCAATCATTATCTCCGTCATTAACATATAAATAAGGATTTTGATCTTGTGGTGGTATGTAGAAAAAGTCATCAACTAGACATTCTTACCATGTCTTAAATTTCATCATGATATAAATCAAGATATAGATCTTCAAACTATGCCATGCAAACAAAACATCAAGCCTAGAAACATAATTCAAAATTTTAAAACATTCCTAAATAGTCAAGAGTCAAGATTAAAGAGAACTTTAATTTAAAATAATTCAACACAAATAAAATGCTAAAATATTAAGAAAGTAAAAGATTTTAATACAAAAAAAGCATAAACCAAACATCATCTCCATCATTAATATAGAAGTAAGAATCTTGGTCTTCTGGTGGTATGTAAGAAAAGTAATTAACTAGACATTCTTTAGGATATTTTATGAGTGGTGATTGTCTTTATCTATACACTCAACTTTTTGTTGAAAGTCACTACACAAACTTATACAAACCCAAAAGGTAAGAACCCTTAAACCCACATGTAAGAAAGAACAAACTTAAGAAAACTAAAATTAGATGTGGTTGATAAAAGCTTGACATAAAGATTACTTAAACCTAGATACCAAAACTATTGGAATAAAACCCCCACCCAACAATTATAAATAATCATGAATTAGAAGTATAAGAAAGAAGCCACAAAGATAGTTGATCTTTGACAAGTTCAAGAAAAGTTCTTGAAGAACCAAAAGTATAAGCAAACCTCTCACACACAATTATAATTTTTGAATAAACCAATATGAAAAGCCCTATAAACCTAATTACAAGCTAAATAACCTATTTATAATAGGTAAAAACATCTTAAACAAGGAAAAAAAATATTAAAAGAGTACTAATCCAATTAGGATAAATAATCTTAAACTAACTAAGAAAAATAATGCAATTCTCGTATAGTCGATTACGAACCTTATGATGCGAATCTGTGATCACGTGGTCACGTAACCCACAATCAAGATTGAAATTTGATCCTGAAAAGTCAAAAGAGATCCAATAGGAGTGTGACACAATAAAAACTTGTCCCAAGGCACCAAACCTATTGGAATGAAGTCGAATGACACCACAAAGTCAGTTAATCTTCGATATGTCATATTCAGTTTGTTCAAGAACTTTCATCTCCCTCCAAGTCTGAACGGGTCGCTCCTCATTCCTCCTCCTACTGATTACAATATGATCCCACCAAATCAATGCATACTCCATAAACTCAATTATCACCAATTTCACCTCTTTTGTTCAGAATAGTTATGGCAATAAAAAATCCAATATACCTTTTTGTCCCATTCCAGTAAGCCTCGGGATTGTTTTTACCTTGAAAGTTAGAAATTTTCAGTTTAATGGTGTCCAAGTCCTCATCCATATCTTCATAATTCCCCATGCCATGAAAATTCACATTCCTCCTAGCCCTGTTCGGTCCATACTTCATTCCTTGGCCATACGGACTCTTCAAAATCATAGTCATCTTTACCCGCATCTGCATTTTCGTCAACAAACTCTTCAAAATCAGATTTGACATTCCATACGGTCATACGAACCGTATTACTTAATGGACCCCTTATGTGGACTTATATGAGATCCGCTCAAAACTGACCCAAAACCATAAACTGAAAAGCCCATAACTTAATCCAAACAAGCCTTAGATCCTAACTAAAAACAAAGTATTAATTAAGCCCAAACAAGCCTTGGTCTATAGCTAACAAAATAAAATAAAGCCCCTAATATTAAATCCATGTTCTGCCATGAGAAGAAGAGAAGGAAGTAAAATATTACAGAACTGATTTAAGGTTTATTTATAGCCTTCCATGCAGCCCATTAATCCTAGAAACAAAAGGAAAAGATAGCCACCCATGTTGTTTCTAAGTTGTAGTAGGATTCTTTTGTTTCCTCGGTTGTTCTCACCTAATGGCCCAAATAAGGTTGTATTGAGCCCCTCTTGCATATGGATAAGATGTATTAGGACCTCTTTTTGATACTCCAATGAACTTTTCAATTCTGACTTGGTTGAAACCTTCAAAACCAATGCATTCAAAGTCTCTTTCAATGTCTTTGTCTTAGACTTTTACAATGGACAATGGACCTTTAAATGAGTCATTGGACCATTTGAAACATGTAATGGGCCCTTGCTGATGTTTTTGGGTTGGTCCACATCAAGATTTACCCTCGTGGGTTGAATTAACCCATTTACAAAAAGTGATCCAAAACCTTTACTAGTGAGCCCAAACCCTAATCCAAACAAGCCTTAGACCCTAACAAAAAACAAAATATTAATTAAGTCCAAAGAAGCTTTGGACCCTAATAGAAAACAAAATATTAATTAAGCCCAAACAAACCTTGGGCTTAGCTAATAAAATCAAAATAAAAATAAAGCCTATAAGCCCTAAGTCTTTATTCGCCATGAAAAGAGAAGAAGAAAAGAAAAGAAAAATTCAGAAGTAATTATCATCAAAGCAGCTGACATTTTGGCTTACATGAGTTTAAATAGTTCTTGAAAATTTAACCCTAATAAACCTCTTTTGTGGACTTATATGAAGTCCACTCAAAACTGACCCAAAACCCTAAACTAAAAAGCCCATAACTTAATCCTTGCCACACTTGGAGATTATATTGCAGCTCATTAAAGATCCTTGTGGAACTAGAAAATTCCCAAAACAAGCACCCACATCCTTATAAGAAAAGGATACTTGCCAAATAGGAAGTCCACAAGTCAAAAGAAAATAAATAATATAATTTGTATAGCCCGTTCGGACCTATATTGCAAGTCCTTTCCGAACGTGGATTCTCCTGAAAATGTACCCCAATATAGACAAACACCTCTGGAATCTTCTGGTAAAGTTTCAGCTTGATCCAACAGTTGGATTTGAAGTGATGCTCAATAGCGTAAAACTGAACGGTAGAAACTTTTACGCCCAAATCCGAATCTGACCTTGCTTGGTTCGTATCACAAGGCTGAACCGTATCATTCCCTTCCTCTTCAAGAAGATTCACCCTCGAATCTTGAATAGGATCAGTAGCGACTTTATTAGCCTCTCTTTTAAGCCTTCAGAATTCCTTTATTGCTAACAACTTTCTCCAACAACACTGTATGGAAGTAGTGATTGCCAAGAATTTCAAATAAGCATGTCGTACTAACCACTTGCTTACATGCTTTTGAATGATAACAATAGCGACTCTCCTTTATCTTTTGTTTTTTTGGCGTTGTACCTCCTTTTCCCATGAAGCTTGAAGATCATAGAATAATCTTCTACACTTATCAACTTCTTGTTCAAAAACCCCAAACCATGGCTTAGTTTTTCGCATCGTTGATCCACAATCCTCCTCTGTTCCCTCTCCCTTGGATTCACATGACAGAAATAGGAAAAAAAAAAGAAGAAGAAGATGAAGACAAGAATAGAGTTTATAACAAGAAGAACACTAATTTTAACTCGAAATTACAAATCTGACTATTGTTCGGACTAGAACTGATCGAAAACAAACAAATATGAAATTGATGAGAATGACTCAAACAACAGCTAAATATCCCAAATATGATGATAATATACTCTTGGAAGGAACAAAATCAACAGGAACAAAACAAGTTTTGAAAGACAATGCAAAACAAACTCGTTACAGCAAGACAAAACCCGATTCTAGAACCTAAAGAAAACGCAATCCAAATGACCTTGAATTTAAAATATAGTATTATGATACCAACAAAACAACAAATCTCAGTTTATAGGTCATTCTATTATGTCTAGGTACCCAAACCCCGTGTATAATCAGTTTGCGGCAAAATTGAACCTCCAATTAAAACCTCATGCAAACGATATCAAAATAAGACCAAATTTTATACATGTTGTGATCTCACCATAGACATAATATGGATTTTCAATTGATTCTGAGGTGATTTGCTTATGGTTCACTAAGAATAGTGTTTCTACGGTAGAATTGAACCTTGAATTAAAACCTCAAGTAAAGGATATTAAAATAAGCCCAAATTTGACATACAATGCAATATATCACCCAATAAACAGAATATGAAGTTTCATTTGATTCTAAGGTGATTTGCTTATGGTTCACTAAGAGTAGTGTTTCTACAACAGAATTGAACTTCGAATTAAAACCTCAAGCAAACAATATCAAATTAAGCCTAAATTTGACAAATGATGTGATCTCACCCCTAATAGACTGAATATGAAGTTTCAACTGATTCCAAGGTGGTTTGCTTATGGTTCACCAAGAGTTATGTTTCCACGGCAAAAATTGAATGATCCTTCAAATTTCAACTAGTCCCTCTTTCTCTCTTTTGTTTTCTTTTTAATATACTGATATGATTAGAGACAGTAACAAGATGAAATATAACCCCCCCTTTTTTTTTTTGCTTAGATGAAGCAAACACGAGGAACAAGAAGATGGACGCGAACACTAAATAACAGAAGGATACTAACTAATGTGAACCTCATGATCATGTGGTCATGCAACCCACAATCAAGATTGAGATCTGATTTCGAAAAGCCGAAATAAGTCTGATAGGAGTGTGACACAATGGAAATCTACCCCAAGCGTTGGATTCTAATTGAAAACAAAGTATTAATACCAAACATGAAAAAAATAATAAAAATAGCTAACTTGTAATTAAATACCACCAGCTCTTCTTTTCTTGTGTAGCTAGGATGAATAGGGAATCCTTATAGGAAAAGGATTCTGAAACATCAATGAATCCTTGCCACACTTGGAGATTATATTGCAGCTCATTAAAGATCATTGTGGAACTAGGAAATTCCCAAAACAAACACCCACATCCTTGTGGGAAAAGGATCCTTGCCAAATAGGAAGTCCACAAGTCAAAAGGAAGTAAATAACAGAATTCGTATAGCCCGTTCAGACCTATATTGCAAGTCCTTTCCGAATGTGGATTCTCCTAAAAATATACCCCAACATAGACAAACACCTCTGGAATCTTCTGGTAAAGTTTCAGCTCGATCCAACGGTTGGATTTGAAGTGATGCTCAATAGTGTAAAACTGAATGGTAGAAACTTTTACGCCAAAATCCGAATCTGACCTTGCTTGGTTCGTATCACAAGGCTGAACCGTATCAGTTGCTGAATTATTCTCCTTGCACAATAAGGAAACTTTTCCATCACATGTGTTTCCTATGTCAACTTGGATTCCTTTGTTTCCTTTGCTTTGTTTTCTCCTCACAAGGCTAGCCAAAACTGATACAAAATTAGCAGCCTTGTTGTTGAAACTTCATAGCCTAAATAAGGATGGATTGGGCCCCTCTTGCACATGGACTAAATGTATTAAAGCTTCCTCTTGATGCTTCAAAGGATCCCCAAGTTCGGCCTTGACCGAAACTTGTACAACCAGTCCATTCAATGCTTCTTTCAATGCCTTTTTTTGGACGTTGTGATGGGCTCATTTGGAATATGTAATGGATCCTTGGTGTTTGTGGGTTGATTCACATCATCTCTGCTCACCTCAAAATGATTCGATCTCAAATCAAAACTTGTGTCAAACAAAGTAAGATCAACAACATTAAAGGTAACATTAATAACATCATACTCACTTGGAAGATCAACTTTGTAGGCATTATCATTGATCCTCTATAAAAATTGGAATGGATCAACACCGTGAGGCTATAACTTTGATTTTCTATAGTTAGAAAACCTTATGCATGTGCACCCAAACTCAATCACTAGGCTGGAAAACAACCTATTTATGATACAATCCAGGCAAGGACAAATTTAGATTTTGATGTAAAATGTGCAACAATCCAGTTTTACAGCAACAATCATAATTCTTAATCCGATTGTTGGATTGGAATGAAATTTTATGTGGTGTCTTCTTACATGTGTTCCTACCTTGTGTTAAAATTTCAGGTCAGTCTGAGTTTAGAAAGGCATCACAATACTGGTCAACATAGGTTGTATGAATTTTGTTATTTACTTCCTTTTGACTTGTGGACTTCCTATTTGGCTAGGATTCTTTTTCAAAAAGGATGTGGCAGCTTGTTTTGGAAATATCCTAATTCTACAAGGATCTTTAATTGGCTGCAATATAGTTTTCCAAGTGTGGCAAGGATTCATTAATGTTTCAAAATCATTTTCTTACAAAGATTCCTTATTCATCCTAGCTACAACAAGGAAAGAAGACTTCAGAATTAATTCTAGCTTCAGATCAGATTTCCTAGTTTATTTGGGACTTCTTAAGGGTGACAAATCTGATTTTAGCATATCTAGGATGGTAATTTTTGGATTTTTATTTTTTTTTAATTTTCTTCTTAGGCTTCATATAAGTCCACCTTAGGGGGGTCCATTAAGGTTTATTTAAGTCTAGAGTTAATATATATAAAGGCATAACCAGACACGTAAGTTAGACAATTCAGATTAATAAAACTTCTTGCTTACCGCACTTTGTGTGTGTGTGTGTGTGTGTGTGTTGGTGAGATAATCTCCCTTCCTTGGTTTTCTAAAGAACTGTAAACGACTTATCGAAGAACAATTGGCTTCGTGGTGTCATCCTAATACTTCTCGTTCGCGAATCAATATTTGTTGGGTAGGGGTTTTCATGTCCAATAGTGCTTGTGTCTAGGTACAAGTTATCTTTATGTCACACTCTTATCAAACTTGATTTACTTGGCTTTCCGGGAATTGGTGTCTTTGCGTGTCGGTTATGTGACCATGTGATCACGAGGTTCGCATCATTCGGTATCAGAACTTGGCTCCATTAATCAGGTTATATGCTTATGAAATTCCTTAGTATCCAATTTCTTGTTCTCCTTGAATTTATGGCATATTAAAAAAAATTGTTATTTCATTCTGTTACTGTTTAAATATATCAGTAGCATCAAAAACAAAACAAAACAGAGAAAAGAAAAAAGAAAAAAAAATCATTCAAAAAGACATTTATTGGATTCTGCCGCAAAAAACTAAACAATAGAAAATTGGATCAAATCAACTTGGAATCAGCACAAGTTTACAGTATAATTACAGGGGTCCTATTCACACCACATATCAAATTTGGGGTCAATTGGATATCGTTTACTTTGGTTTTCAATTTCGGGTCTAATCAGGTCTGATTCATAACGTCTTTGCGTTAGTATATCAAACCTTATTATAAATTGCTCAAACTTCATATTCTGTCAATTTGAGTTGATATCGCACTTTATATGAAATTTTTCTCAATTGGGCATCATTTACTTTAGGTTCTAGATTTAGACTTAACTCATCGTAAAAAAGTATGTTTTGCGTCAACTTTTGAAATTCGCTTTATTTCTATTATTTTTGTTTCTTGCAGTACATTTCCAACATATTTGGGTGCTGTTTCATCATTTTTGCATATTTCATTTCTTTTTTTATTGAGTCTTCAGTTTCATTCGTATTTTGGATAGATTCGCTTGCTACTCGCAAAACTATCATTGCAGTTTTATTTTTGTTTTCTTTTCTGGTTTTTTATTACTTCTTGAGTCATATATACATGTTTGAATTGTGCTGCTATGCTGGTTCTATTTGGTGTTGGTCTGAGTTCCGCAAGAACTGCAAGAAGGTGAGATGAGAGGTGTGAGCGTGTGAGGATATTAAGAATGTTTGAGCGAAACACGAGCGATGTGAGGATATTTTTTTTACCACTAACCAATTTTTGCAGTTAATATCATGTCAGATCAAAACAACACACCGCCCCTCCCGATGTAGAACTTAAATTCCAAATGCAAGCCATGGTGAAGATGATGGAAAGAATGAATTTCGTGATGGGGAACGTGTGTGATAGACTTGAGAAGGTGGGAAAACATGGTAACGTGGCTGGAACATGTACCCAAGATGTGAGAAAGATTGGGGTGGAACCCAAATCAAACAATGGCAATGGAGTTAAAAGGCCAAGGTGGGATGATTATAAGGATTTTGAGGAGGACGTAGATGATAATGGTGATGGTGGTTTTAAGGATGAGACCATGTATTTTGATGAGGTGTTATGGCAAAAGAAAAGGAGGATTCAAAAGGAGAGGTGATATCAAAGGGAGAGAAATAAAGAGATTAGTGTTCTAAAAAATAATCCAAGAGTCTATCTCATATTCTAGGGCAGATGAAGCAAGAACTTGAGCCCTGTTTGTTTGCTGGAAAGTAGTTTCTTTTTAAAAAGTGAATTCCGGCGAAAGTGAATTCCAGAAAAGCATTTTTTGATATTTGGTAGTGTAATGGAAAATAAGTTGGAAAATAATTTCCAGTGTTTGGTTATGTCATGGAAAATGAACTGGAAAATAACTTATTAATGTTTTATTTTTCTCAAGTTTATTAAAATATTGAGGAATAAATCTTACAAATTAAAAAGTTGAATGAGAATGAAATTGAAAAAAAAATATAATTTCATAAATTATCTCAAATAAAATAAATAATAATTAAAATAATAGAGATCAAATCTAAAAAATTAAAAAAATGAAAGATGAAGAAATTAAAATAATAATAATTAACATTTCATAAATTATTTCAAATAAAATAAGTAACAATCAAAAGAATGAGGACTAAATTTGATAGATAAAAACTTTTAATAAAAAAATGATAAGGAAAAATCAAATAACAATTATAAAAATAAGGACCAAAGTTAATATAAAAATTAAATTTTAAGAGATGAAATTGAAAAATAAATATTCAAAACAAATTATATATAGCAATCAAAAGTTTGAGAATCAAATTTGATATAATTAGCAAATAATAACATTTCTAAATTTTTCACAACTTCCGGAAAGTGTTTTCCGCCCAAATTTTCGAGGAAAACACTTTCCTGAAAACCAAGCCAAATTTTCCTTTGACTAGAAAGTGTTTTCCATTGACCAACTTTTCTAATGGCAAACAAACACAGGAAAGTTTGGAAAGTAATTTCCAGGAAACCACTTTCTAGAAAACAAACACAGCTAAAAGGGAAAACACTTTCCTGGAAACCAAACCAAATTTTTCTTTGACTGGAAAGTGTTTTTTGTTGACCGGAAAGTGTTTCCGTTGACCAACTTTTCTAATGACAAATAAACACAGGAAAGTTTGGAAAGTGGTTTCCCGGAAACTACTTTCCAGGAAACAAACATGACTTTGATGTGTTAATGGCAGCAGTCAATGCACAACAAGCTTCAGAAAGAGAGGAGAAAAAATGGTACAATGATGAAATACGAAATATAACTGCTGCTACTTTCATCTAAAGTTGTTGTGCAATTTTCAAATCAACAAACTTCTTTGCCGCACTTGTTATGTGTTGGTTGGATAATCTACCTTTCTTAATTATCTAAAGAACTGAAAATGACTTATCGAAGAACAACTGGCTTCGTAGCGTCATCTTTATACTTCTCATTCGCGAATCAATATTCATTGGGTGGAGGTTTCCGTTTTCAATAATGCTAATGCCTAGGTACAAGTAATCTTTGTATCACACTCATATCAAACCTAATTTACTTGGCTTTCCGGGAATTAGTGTTTTTACGTATGGGTTGCGTGACCATGTGATCACGAGGTTAGCATTAACATTAGCCCTAATCATTGCAATCTTCATCTCCTTGTGATAATCTTCCACACTTTACGAAGCTTAATGTTTTACTCTGCAATTTCTGAAAAAGCTCTCTGTAATAAAACTTAGGAACAAATTGTTTTCTCATTACTGCCTTCATGTCATCACTTGACTTAATATGCCTTTCACCATTCCTATTGCTAAAAAGAGTTGATCTATATTAATGCATAAGATGTAAACTCAATGACAACGAGTTTTACCTTTCTATGTTCTGTGTAGTGATGATAGTAATAAATCCAATCAACTTTTTTTCCCTCTCTAGATACGCTTCCAGATCATTCTCTCATTGGAAAACATGTTTTCTTGGTCCAATAGATGCAAACTCATAGTCATTTTTTTTTGGTAAGTTGATGTATGTATTAAAAAAAGAAGATACAAATATTATAAGGGGCATACCCTAGATTTACAATGAGAACAGAAACCAAAACAACAGATGGCTACAGGCTAGCCACCGAATAGAAAACCGAGACCTCACTAGATTCGTTAGGGAAACCAATACAACCAGCTAACTATCAAATTAAGAATCTACGTTATTATCAACAAACTCACCAAAATCAGTTCTATCATTTCGTACAGCCCTTCAAACATTACTTCTTCAGTAATCAACCCCACTATTTTGTTGCTTCATTGAGTCCATTTAATCCTTCAACTCCTTGGTCACCTTAGTCAAAAGTTCAATTTCTTGGCCCATAACTCGTATTTGGAAAGAGAATTCGGTGTTTGATGTCATTGATTTCTTTTTTTTTTTTTTCAGACATCGATTGAAATCATCAAAAATTTTATGAGGAGCATAAAATATCCTCCTGCCTGTCACGCTTCATACAAAATCAAGACTTTTCACTCTAATAAAACTCAAGTGCCTTTTACCTCACAACTTGCTTTCTTTTGGTTTTTTTCAAAACTGAAAATCCAACCAATAAAAGTTAGAGGCTTTTGCAACACAATTTAATTATGAATATATTGAAAACAAGCAAAACAAAACTATGATTATGATTTCGCGAGTACCAATGCAAATTCGTACGAATTGTGGATGAAACGAAGAGGTGGAATAAAACATAAGTGAAAATTAATGAAGATACTTATTTGACTCCTAAATAATCCCAAAATAAAAGAAACATACTGATTTGGTTAAACAAACAGTAGACAAACATATTTTAGAACTTGACACAAATTTGACTTGTTACGTAATTTTAAAGCACTAGAATTGAAACCCAGACCTAACAATATCAGAATGACCCAACAATCAATATATAGTATCCTGATACCCAACAACCTATAAATATCAATTTATAGATCATTCTTTAATGTTTAGGTATCAAAACCCGTGTACGATTAGTTTACGACAAAATTGAACCCTAAATTGAAACCTTAAGCAAATGATATCAAACCTTAATAAGTAGTATATGAAATTTTAATAAATTCTAAGATGGTTTGCTTAGCGTTCTTTAAGAGTTGTGTTTCTGCGGTAGAATTGCAACAAGCTTTGAATAACATTTTTTTTCTTTTTCTTTTTGAATTTTATGCTACTAATAAGTTTAGAGATAGTAACAAAAAAAAATCTTTTTTTACTAGTATGCTCCAGACACAATGAAGAAGAAGAAAATTGATATAAACAATAAAAAAAAGCTTAACAGACATTAGGAAAACAAAAATTTTAGAAGGATATGGCCTATTTCGATATCGACTGATGTGAACTTTATGATCACATGGTCATGTAACCCACAATCAAGATTGATATTTGATAGAGATAGCCAAAAGAGGTCTGATAGGAGTGTGACGTAATGAAATCTTGTCTCAAGGCATCATCACTATTGGAATGAAATCACATAACACCATGAAGCTAGTTAATATTTGATAAGTCAAATTTAGTGATGCGAACCTCGTGATCACGCAACCCACACGCGAAGACACCAAATTCCCATAAAGCTAAGTAAATCAAGTTTGATATGAGTCTGACACAAAGATAACTTGTACCTAGGCACCATCACTATTGGAAACGGAAAACCCTCACCATCAATGAATGTTGATTTGCGAACGAGAAGTATAAGGATGACATCACGAAGACAATTATTCTTCGACAAGTCGTTTTTCAGTTCTTTAGAGAACCATGGAAGGGGGATTATCTTACCAACACAAACACACAAAGTGCAACAAATAAGAAGTTTTATTAATCTGAATTTTCTAACTTACATGTCTGGTGATGCCTTTATTTATACTAACTCTAGACTTAAATAAACTCTAATGGATCCCCCCTAGGTGGACATATATGAAGTCCACTTACAATTGACCCAAATAAGTAATAATAACCCAAAGACTAAGAAGAAAAAAAATAAAAAAATAAAAATCCAAAAATTATCATCCTAAATATGCTAGAATCAGATTTGTCACCCTTAAGAAGTCCCAAATAAACTAGGAAATCTTATCTGAAGCTAGAATAGTTATAAAGTCTTCTTTTCTTGTGTAGCTAGGATGAATAAGGAATCATTGTAAGAAAAGGATTTTGAAACATTAATAAATCCTTGCCACACTTGGAAAACTATATTGCAGCTCATTAAAGATCCTTGTAGAATTGGGATATTCCCAAAAAAAGCTGCCACATCCTTTTAGGAAAAGAATCCTAGTTAAATAGGAAGTCCACAAGTCAAAAGGAAGTAAATAACAAAATTCGTACAACCTCTATAGACTAGTATCGTGATGCCTTTTCGAACTTCGATTGACCTGAAAGTTTAACCCAATGTAGAACAATATGTCGGCAGACTCCACGTAAAATTTCAACCCGATCCAACAATCGGATTGAACATTATGATTGTTTCTGTAAAACTAGATAGTTGCACATTTGACGTCAAAATCCGAATTTGACTTTGCTTGGATTGTATCATTTTGGCCCTGAACTGAAGCTCTCTCCATTCTTCACGTTCTCTATTTGTTTATTTATAAACCTTTGCAAGTTGCTCAACCTCGCGCTCTTTATCTAACATCATGAAAGCATTATGATCATAAATATTTAAAACTCGTAACATCCATTTCTCTTCCTTGTTAAGTCTGTCAAAAACATTCGCCATCAAAAAATTCATTCTTTCCATCATCTTCGTCATGGCTTGCCATAAGGAACTGAAGTTCACCCTCGGGAGGTAGTGGTGTGTTGTTTTGATATGACATGATGGTATTAGTGGTATATAAATATCTTCGTCAAACTTAGGTCTTTCCCCTTGTCTCATCTTCTTTCGGTTCTCGCGGAATTGAAATCACTCCAAATAGAACCAACTCAGCAGCACAATCCAAATAAGTGTACATGACTCGTAAGCAATAAAAACAGAGAAAACAAGCAAAAAAAAAAATGCGATGATAGTCTTGCAAGTAGCAAGTGAATCTATCTAAAATATGAACAAAAGTGAAGACTCGAATGAAAACAGGAATGAAGTATGCAATATGATGAAACACCACCCAAAAATGTTAGATATGTTTTAAATACACTGCAAGAAATGAAAACAACAGAAACAAGAAGAGTTTCAAGAGTTGACGTAATGACAGACCCGTTTACGATAAGTCAAGTTTGAATATGGAACCTAAGGTCAATGATGTTTGATTGAGCTAAAATTTGAGATATAGTGTGAATTCAACCCAAATAGATAGAATATGAAATTTGAGCAATTTATGATAAGGTTTGATATGCTGACGCAAAAACGTTAAGAATGAGACTTGATTGGACCCGAATTCGAAAAACTAAGAAACAAATATCCAATTGAACCTAAAACTAATATGTATTGTGATTAGGACCCAGAAATCAGATTATCATATTTTTGCTAATTCCGAGTTGATTTGATCCAATTTTGCTTTGTTTAGTTTTCTATGACAAAAGCAACTAACTATCTTTTGAATGACCTTTCTTTTTATTTTTTTATAACATGCCACAAATTCAAGGAGAAGAGGAAATTGGACACCAAGGAATTTTTTTTATTTTGCAGAATCAACAGGAAATAAAAATTTAAGAAAGATATAACTTGACTAATGGAGCCAATCTCTGATACCAAATGATGCGAACCTCATGATCATGTGGTCATACAACCCACACGCGAAGACACCAAATTCCTGGAAAGCTAAGTAAATCAAGTTTGATAGGAGTGTGACACAAAGATAACTTGTACCTAGGCACCAACACTATTGGAAAAGGAAACCCTCACCTAACGAATATTAATTCGCAAACGAGAAGTATAAAGATGATGCCACGAAATCAGTTGTTCTTCGATAAGTCATTTCAGTTCTTTAGAGAACCAAAGGAGGGAGAATATCTCACCACTCATACATAAAGTTGCGACATAAGATGTTTATTAATTTGGAAATTTCGTAGCCTCCTACAGGTCTAGTTGTGGCTTTATTTATACTGACTCTTGACTGAAATAAACCCTAATGAACCCCCTTATATGGACTTATATGAGGTCCACTTACAATTGACCCAAATAAGTAATAATAAACCAAATACTAAGAAGAAAATAATAAAAATATGAAATTATTATCCTAAATATGCTAGAATCAAATTTGTAAGAAAAGGATTATGAAACATTAATGAATCCTTGCAACTTTTGTAAACTATGTTGCAGCCCATTAAAGATCCTTGTAGAACCAGGAGATTCCCAAAACAAGATGCCACATTCTTGTAGAAAAAGGATCCTTGCCAAATGGGAAGTCTACAAGTCAAAAGGAAATAAATAATAAAATTTGTATAGCCTGATTCATACAACCTGTTTTGACCTATATTGCAAGTCCTTCCCGAACTCTTATTCACCTGAAAGTTTAGACCAAGATAGAAAAATACGTCTGGAATCTTCTGGTAAAGTTTCAGCTTGATCAAATGGTTGGATTTGAAGTTATGCTTAATAATGTAAAACTAGATGGTAGGAATTTTACGCAAAAGTCCGAATCTAACCTTGCTTGGATCACATCATTTAGTTTGTTCAAAAACCAAAAAATACAAGAATCTCTCTCACGCGTTAAAGCCAAAAAAGTTCATAAGTATTATTCATTACAAGTGCTGAAATTTAGGTTTTAAGTGTTTAAATAATTCTGAGAAATTAACCCTAATGAATCTACTCTTGTGAGCTGAATTGATCCACTTATAAAAACTGACCCAAAACCTTTACTAGTAAGCCCAAACCTCGAATCCAAACAAACTTTAGATCTTTGCTAAAAACAAAGTATTAATTAAACCCAAACAAGCCTTGGGCTTTGAGTTGTAGCTAACAAAATAAAAATAAAGTCTATAAGTCCTAAATCTTTATTTTTCATGAGAAGACAAGAAGAAAAGAAAACATTATAGGTATGATACAAGACTTATTTATAGCTAATAATGCTACACAATAATTCTAGGAACTAAAGGATAAGTTGTCACCCTTTTGGTTTCCAAGTAAGAATAAAATTCTAATATAAGCCTTGTATTTATCTTTTTTTTAAAAGGAAAATGATATCGCCTTTAATGCTCCTGTTTGCAACCTCTTGGTATCCTTCCGATAGTAGAAAACACAATTAAGTTGCTGAATTGTTCTCCTTAACAACAAGGAAACTTTGCCGCCACATGTGTTTCCTAAGTTAGATTGGATTCCTTTGTTTGCTTTGGTTTGTTTTCTCTTCACAAGGCTGGCAAAAACTGATACAAAATTGATAACCTTCTTGTCGAAAATTCATGGCCCAAATAAGGGTGGATTGGGCCCTTCTTGTACATGGACTAAATTTACTAAAGCCTCCACTTAATGCTTTAAAGAATCCTGAAGTTCAACCTTGGTCGAAACTTGTACAACGGGTCCATTCAATGCTTCTTTCAATGCCTTCTCTTTGTCAAATAAAAAGTTATTCTTATTAGCCTAAAACCTTTTCTAATTGTCCAATCCACTAGCTACCAACTTATTATCATTGAAAATTAAGGATTCCTTGCAAAACAAAGCTCTCAAACTGCCAAATATGTTATATCCTTACCAAATATTTTGTAGTTGCTGACATGAAAACCCTAACTAAAATAATCTTAATTGTTGCCGCCTATAATATATTTATAGAAAAAGGAATTCTTACTAAATAAGAAGTCCACAAACTTTAAGGAAACAAATAGCAGAACTCGTATAGCAACTTTTGACCTGTATCGAGATGTTTTCTTGAACTCTGATTGATTTGAAATTTTAACTCAATATAAAACAAGACCCCTGGAAAATTTTAGTAAAACTTCAGCTTAATCTAATGGTTGAATTGAGAGTTATATTTGTTAGCAAAAGAAACTCGACATTAGAATACATTAAGCCAAAAATTGAATTTAATTGTTCAACCCTTGCATGAATCGTATCACAATGGCTAATTTCTTAAATATCATAATGATACATATCTTTGATACAATCAATGTTGTTGACACAATACCTTGATTTTTCCAAGTAGGATTTGACCAAGTCAACTTAAAAGAAATTTTTTAAAAAAGATTTGTCCTAAATGACATTTTTTTTGGATAGATTTATGTTGACTCGTCAATCCATTAGTTAATACAACAAATCCATGTCCTTATATTTAGTTTTTTGTTGATAGTCATGACACAATAGCTAGTGTTTTCAATTTTATTAAGATATACAATACCAGAAAATTAGCTAATATAAACAGAAACACCAACACAATATTCCATATAGAAATTGAAAAATTTTGGTAGTGATAGATCTTTGATAAAATCAACGTAACTAACACAATACTTTAATTTTTATATGCAAAGAGATAATGATGTATAATGTGTTTAAACATTTTTAATTTTTTTAATTAGATATTTCAATTTTAATTTTATCAAACTAATTCTTGATTGTCAACTTTCATGTTTAAAAATGCATGATGATGATGATAATAATGGTAATAATAAAAGCATTGACTATAAATTATGAGTTGGTGGAACCTTTGATTTTGATAAAAATATCTTTAAATTTTACTAATCAATCGCATATATTAAAAGTAATTTATTAATAATTAATAAATATTGCATTACCTTAAAAAAATCTACATACTAAAATTAAAAAGAGTTAATTACATATAAGGAATTTTTCTTGTATATGACTATGAAAAATATTAATATGTAAATTCAAATATATCTCTAATTCTAATTACTAAAGAGACTACAACATCTTCAAAATAAGTTAATCTTGTTTTAAGTTAGTTTTTTAAATATTCATTAAAAAAAATATGTTTTTAACTCGATGTACAAGGCTTACATATGTGTTCTTACTGTGGGGTAGACTATTTATAATTTATTTTATTTTTGGATTTAGAGGAGAGATAAATCTCTAATAGGTTAGAGTACAAAGTCTAGAAGTTACAACTCTAGCAATTTCCTCCAATAAATATTTCAAACACCCTAAAAAATAAAAAAATATGATAAAAATTATAAGTGGCACCAATAAACAAGGAATAAGTATTGGAAGCAAGCCAATCACCCGTTAAATTTTGCCTTCTTATATGTCACAATCTCAAATGTGAAAATTATTGCAGAGGAAGTGATGATGTATAAAGGGATGTGCAAAATGAGCAAAAGCCAAAAGATTGCACCTTCCTTGAACCATCTTTTGCATTCTTGTTGACAAAATCATGTAGAAATCACATCGCTAATAGCTTCATTGTTCGAACAGGGAACGATTCGGCCTGCTCGTTACCATGTTCTGCATGATGAGGTTGGTTTTTCTGCGCATGATTACAAGAGCTTGTGCACTCCTTGTAATATGTGTATGCAATTGCCTATATACGCAATTTGATGAGACTAGCAGCGCAATGATTTTGTCAGCAAGTAATGTCTAGCTTTTCAAATTTTACAGGTACCAGAGGAGTACCACTGCCATATCTGCAGGTAATATATTAAACCACTCAGTGTGATGGCTTTCATGCTCCCTTCTACCAGCACTTCTATCTTTAGACCTTTACCGTCTTTCTAAAGCAAAGCTTTCCGGCAATCAATTTCTTGTAACTTTTAACAACTTTGATGATTCTGGTACTGTAGAAATAGTAGATTTGTTTGGCATCCCATGTCTGCTTATACGTTCTTATCACTGGGTGGGTTAATTTCTCGCAGTTGCTCCAATTTGCTATGCCCACTTGGCTGCAAGCCAGATGACTCCGTTTATCAAGTTTGATGGTTTGTCATATACATCTTCTAGCCATGTGGGGTTACTACTCCAGGTGCTTTACCAGTTCCAGAATTGTCCCGTCTGCATAATAATTTCAACAGTTCAATGTTTTCCGTTAAGGTTATGTTTGGCATTCCTGTTCAATATTATTTTTAAATTTTTTTTAAATTAGTTTTAAATTATTTTTTTGATGTTTTAATTTTTTTTATGTGCTGATATAAAAAATAATATATTCTTTTAAAAATATTATTTTAAAGCATTTTTAAGAGAAAAATAATCTTTACCACACTCTTAAACAAGCTTTAAGTTCTTATCCAAAATAGAATGAACTAAATAAATCTGGAATAACTCAGCTAAAATTTGATCTTGAGCGAATAAAATTTATTCCACTTTATTTTTATAATACAAAAAAAATAATGTTAAAGCTTGGTTGGGCCACGATCCAATCAAGCTATTTTGGCTCATTTGGGCCACGACCCAACCTAGCTACCCTCCTCTCTCTCTATTTTCTTTCTCTTTCCTTGATCAAGCCCAACCAAGTTCCATGAAACTTGGTTAGGCCACAGCCTAACTAAGCTCGAGTTTCAGTCTTACTAATGTGAAGCAACGAGAATCACCAAATAATCCATTGCATGTTCTAGTTGTGCCTATTACAAGGTTAAGAGCTAAGAAAGTTAATGAAATATTTAATGAGTTAATTCAAGATTTTTTGGGCCTTATTCTCTGCATGACTTGTAGATTCAACTTATTTTTCTACTTACATGCAAGATATTTTGGGCCTTGTTTTCAAATGACTTGGAGATTCAACTTATTTTTTCTACTTACATGCAAATTGAGTGTATTTTTCTAATGTGCAGTTTTATATTAAAAAGCATAATTTTTTATCCATCCTTTGTATCAAACTAAACTTTAATGAGTTAATTCAACAAATTTTAGGATTTATTCCCTACATGACTTGTAGGAATATCTTATTTTCCTGCTTACATGCAAGATATTTTGGGCTTTGTTTTCAAATAACTTGTAGATTCAACTTTTTTTTCCTACTTCATGCGAATTGAGTTTATTTTTCTAATGTGCAGTTTTATATTAACGAGCATAATTTTTTATCCAACCTTTAGATTAGACTAAACTTTCACCAAAAGATTCCAGAGGTCTTGTTTCATATTGGGATAAAATTTTAGGTGAATCAAACATTGAAAAAGCCTTGCAATAAGGTCCAGATGCTATTGTGCAAGATTTTTATTAGTTTTCTAGTTGATTTATGATTCTTTTTCTATTTTATTAAAAACCTTTTTTATTTTTTAGTATTTTTAGATGTTTTACCTATTATAAATATGGTTATTTAGTTTGTATTTATGTTTTTAAAAAATAAGAGATAGATTGATTTATAAAAAAATAAAACTTATGTGTGAGAGAATGAAATGGTCGAGGAGAGAAAAGGTTCCCTTTTTAGGGTATTCTAGGGAACAGATCTTGATGCAACTAACATTGCTGATTTGTTCTTTAGGGAGATAGTACAGCTTCACGGGTCCCTAAGAACATTGTTTCTGATAGAGATGTTAAGTTCCTTAGCTATTTTTGGAAGGTGTTATGGGGAAAATTGGGTACTAAATTGTTGTTTTCAACTACTTGTCACCCCCAAACAGATGGACAAACCGAAGTAGTTAATAGGACCTTAACACAACTTCTGCGTGCTATCATTCAAAAGAACTTAAAGAATTGGGAAGATTGTTTGCCATTTATAGAGTTTGCATATAATCGTAGTGTGCACTCTACTACTGAATTTTCACCATTTGAAATTGTGTATGGATTTAACCCTTTAACTCCAATGGATTTGATTCCTTTGCCAATTGATGAAAGGGTTAGTCTGGATGGTAATCGTAAAGCACAGGTGGTGAAAATAATTCATGAGAGTGTGCGGCAACAGATTGAAAAGAGGAATCGTGTGTATGCGACCAAAGCCAATAAGGGGCGTAAACATGTTGTCTTTCAGCCCGACGATTGGGTTTGGGTGCATATGCGCAAGGAGAGATTTCCGGCCCATAGGAAATCAAAGCTACAACCACGAGGAGATGAGCTATTTCAGATCCTTGAGAGGATTAATGACAATGCTTATAAAGTTGATTTGCCAGGTGAGTATGGTGTTAGTGCTACCTTTAATGTTTCTGATCTTACTCTATTTGATTTAGGTGATGATTCGAGGTCGAATCCTTTTGAAGAGAGAGGGGATGATGCGGATCAGCCCAACACCAAGCGTAATCATGCCAACGACCTATTGGAGGTGCTAATTGGGCCAATCACAAGAGCTAGGGCAAAGAAACTTAAAGAAGCATTGAATGGGCTTGTTCAGAACATATGGAGCAAAATGGACCTAGAGGGGCTTGGGACATTTAAGGAGCATGAAGGGCAGCCTTTAATTCATCTAGTTTAGGTCCAAGAAGAGCCCAATTCGTGTGGAAAAAGGGGTTGATGTGTCCGGCCCAAACTAGCCTTTTTAGGCTTGTTTTCCTAATGCTAAAAGGATAAAAAATCAGCAATTTATTCTTCTAATTAAGTAAGGAAGTTGGCCATATCTTATTCCTAAAGAGAGGAGAACTATTTAATGCTTTTCCTAACTTAGGAAGGAAAGTAATTAAATCAGCAACAAAGGAGGAAATTTGTTTTCTTATTTGTCCAAGTTAAACAAGGAAATCCAAGCTAATCAAGGACATCAAGATGGGCAGCAACACAAATTTTTCAAATCAGATTTCTCCTAGTTTATTTGGGACTTCTTAAGGGTGACAAATCTGATTCTAGCATATTTAGCAAGATAATTTTTGGAATTTTATTATTTTTATTATTTTCTTCTTAGTTTTTATGTTATTATTACTTATTTGGGTTAATTGTAAGTGGACTTCACATAAGTCCACCTAAGGGGGGTCCATTAGGGTTTTCTTAAGTCTAGAGTCAGTATAAATAAAGGCATAACCAAACATGTAAGGTTACGCAATTTTCAGATTAATAAACTTCTTGCTGCACTTATTGTGTGTTGGTGGGATAATCTCCTTATGTGCCGTGAATGATTCGAAAAATCGACAACAATGAATCTGACGAAAATGGATGAAGGATGGGTCTGGTTGTGTTGTCTTTCTTTTGGTGTTTAGGCTGGATTATAGTGATTTTAAGGTAAATAAGATGGGGGATAGACTAGAATGATACTTTGATAAGTCGATCTGGACGCCACAAAGATCAATCTAGGATTTCAACGCCACACTCTTTGTGATTGAAGAGTGATAAGTCAGGTAGGGTTCTTCACAAAAATCAATTTGGAAGAACAACTCGTAATTATGTGAATTAAGTTTCAAATATTAGCCAAAAGTGCTTTATTACATATTCTGATACTATATTTATAACTGGAACATCCCTCCAAAGTTAGGAAAAATTCAACATCGCAGAAGTCAAGCCCAAAAAATAGACTTTGACAAACTAACCTAGACAAATTAACTAGCACATGTTTTTTGACCTTTCTAACATAAACAGACCAAATTTAAAACAACCATATCTTCTTACACAAAAGTCCAATGCAATCATGGTTGGACAATCTAGAAAGAACATGTTCTGAACTTGAAATCCACCTAGATTAGTCTTGTTTTCACATGCAATGGATGACTTCAAATTCAGGTTCAAATTCATTTGTTGTTCTGACCATAAACAGCATCAATTCCTTCACTTGTTTGCATATCAACCCAAATTCAAGTAGCCCAGCATCAAAAGAACCATTAAGGGCTTTTCCCATCTCCAAGTTCCAATTGTAGGCAAATAAACATCGTTGAACCAATTTCAAATTGATTGCTCATTTTTGACTCCGATGCAGCTTCAATCATTCCAATTTGACTCGTCAAGATCCTTTGTAGTTGTTTCGCTCTCACTCTTGTCATTGGACCATCTGAATCCTCTTGCATATTAGTTTTAGCTTTACAAGATGGATTATAATTCCCATGATGCACATCATCTCCCTTCCTTGGTTCTCTAAAGAACTGAAAAAGACTTATCGAAGAACAACTGTCTTCGTGGCGTCATCCTTATACTTCTCGTTCACGAATCAATATTCGTTGGGTGGGGGTCTCCGTTTCCAATAGTGCTGGTGCCTAGGTAAAAGTTATCTTTGTGTCACACTCCTATCAAACCTAATTTACTTGGCTTTCCGGGAATTGGTGTCTTTGCGTGTGGGTTGCGTGGCCACGTGATCACGAGGTTCGCATCACTTGGTATCAGAGCATGGCTCCATTAATCAGGTTATATCCTTGTGAAAGTTTTGTTTCTTGTTGATTCCTCAAAAAAAAAATTTCCTTAATATCCAATTTCTTCTTCTCCTTGAATTTGCGGCATATAAAATTTTTTTTTTGTTATTTCATTCTGTTATTGTTCAAAATATATCATTACCATAAAAAAAAAACAAAAGAGAAAAGAGAAAAGCAAAAAAAAATCCGTTCAAAAAGACGTTTATTGGGTTCTGCCACAGAAAATTAAACAAGAGAAATTGGATCAACTCAACTTGGAATTAGTTCAAAGTTTATACTCTGATTACTGTGTTCCTAATAACACCACATATCAAATTTGGGATCAATTGGATATCGTTTGCTTTGGGTTTCAAATTCGGGTCTAACCAGGTCTGATTCATAACGTTTTTGTGTCAGTATATCAAACCTTATCGTAAATTTCTCAAACTTTATATTCTATCTATCTGGGTTGATATAGCACTATATCTGAAATTGTAACTGAATTGGACATCATTTACTTTAGGTTCCAGATTCAGACTTAACTTGTCGTAAACGAGTCTGTTTTGCGTCAACTTTTGAAATTCGATTGCTTTCTGTTGTTTTCATTTCTTGCAGTTTATTTTCATCATATCCAACATATTTGGGTGTTGTTTCATGATTTTGCATATTTTTGTTACTGTTTTCATTCAAGTCTTCAGTTTCGTTCATATTTCGGATAGACTCGCTTGCTACTCGCGAGACTATCATCGCAGTTTCATTTTGCTTGTATTCTAGTTTTTATTGCTTCTTGAGTCATATATATATTTGGATTGCGCTGCCAAGTTGGTTCTCTTTGGTGTTGGTTTCAGTTTCGCAAGAACCGTAAGAAGGTGAGACAAGAGGTGTGAGCGTGTGAGGATATTAAGAGTAGTTTGAGCGAAACACGAGTGAAGTGAGGATAATTGTTTTTTTACCACTAACCAATTTTTGCAGGTACTATCATGTCAGACCAAAACAACACACCACCCCGTCCCGAGGGAGAACTTACGTTCCAAATGCAAGCCATGACGCAGATGATGGAGAGGATGAATTTTGTGATGAGAAATGTGTGTGACAGACTTGATAGGGTGGAGAAATGTGGTAACGAGGCTGGTACAAGCACCCAAAATGTGAGGAAGCTTGGGGCTGAACCGAAAGCAAACAATGGCAGTAGGGGCGAAAGGGCAAGTTGGGCTGATTATGAGGATTTTGAGGAGGCCATTGATGATATTGGTGATGGTGGTTTTGAGGATGAGGCCATAGGCCATCGGGAAGGTTTTCGGCAACCTAGAAACCGAAGGGATTATGGGAATAGAACTAGGGGCCAATTCAGCCAAAGGGAAAATTTCCGTAATGTTAGGGGACATGCTAATTTAGATGGTTATTTGGATACCATCAAACTGAAAATACCTTTTTTTCAAGGTAAAAACGATCCCGAGGCATAGTTGGAGCGGGAGAAAAGGGTGGATTGGATTTTTGATTGTCATAACTATTCGGAGATGAAGAAAGTAAAATTAGTAGTCATCGAATTCACAGATTATGCACTGATATGGTGGGATCAGAATGTTATTAGTAGAAGGAGGAGTGGAGAGAGGCCGGTAGCGTCGTGGGAGGAGATGAAAGTGTTGATGAGAAGGCGGTTTGTGCCTAACCACTATTATAGAGATTTGTATTTGAAATTGCAGGGTTTGAATCAGGGTTCTAGGTCCGTGGATGAGTATTTCAAGGAGATGGAGATTGCCATGATTCGGGCCAATGTGATTGAGGATCGGGAAGCTACCATAGCTAGATTTCTAAATGGGCTGAACAGGGACATTGCGAATGTTGTAGAATTACAACATTGTGTGGAATTGGAGGACATGGTCCATATGGCAACGAAGGTGGAGAGGCAAATAAAGAGAAGGGGCAGTACACGTTTTCAGACCAATTCGGCTTTATCTTCCTCAACATGGAGGCCTAATTTGAAAAGAGAGGGGGTTGTCCAACCAAAGCCTTATGCAAAGGCTGAACCACCTAAGGCCAAAAAGGATACTCATACAAATGGGAAAGGTAAATCTGAATCTCAACCTACTCGTGATAGAGATATTAAATGTTTTAAGTGTTTAGGGAAGGGGCACATTGCATCTCAGTGTCCAAACCGAAAAGTTATGCTTACAAGAGACAATGGGGAGGTTGAATCTGAAAGTGACAAATCTGAAAGTGAAGAGATGCCACATTTGGTGGATTGTAGTGATGAGGAGATTGCATATCCTGTTGAGGGGGAGGCCTTGGTTATAAGGCGTGCGCTGAACATGCAAATCAAAGAAGATGATGTAGATCAGCAACGGGAAAATATATTTCACACTCGATGTCACATCCAAAACAAGGTATGTAGCATGATAATTGATGGGGGTAGTTGTGCTAATGTTGCTAGTGATACTCTTGTGAAGAAATTGAATGTGAGTTGTGTTAAGCATCCTAGGCCTTATAGATTGCAATGGTTGAATGAATGTGGTGAAGTGAGGGTTACTAAGCAGGTTGTGATTGCGTTTGCTATTGGGAAGTATTCCAATGAGATTTTGTGTGATGTAGTCCCAATGCATGCTAGTCACTTACTTTTGGGGCGTCCATAGCAGTTTGATTGGAAAGCGATTCATGATGGGTTTAGAAATAGGTTCACTATTGTAAAGGATGGTAAAACCATCACTATTGTACCTCTTTCTTCAAAATAAGTGTATGATGATCAAATGAAATTAAAAAAGGAATGTGAGGATGGGAAGAGTGAAAATTCACGTGAAGACAATGGTGAGAGAAAACCATCAGATTCGGCTAAACCTAAATCATTAATTAAACCGGTTGAGAGTGAAGGTAAAAATCGAAGAGTGAAGAAAGTAAGCTTGTGTGATGATAATAATGTGGAAAAATTAAAGAAACAACCTAATTTTTATTCAAAGGGATCTCAAATCAGGTTTGTATTTTTCACTAATAAGCCAATGATCTTACTTGTGTATAAGGAGGCTTATTTTAACACTAACGATCTTGATTATGCTATTCTTAGTTTGGCTATTTCTTTGATGCAGGAGTTTGATGATGTATTCCTTAAAGACATCCCTAATGGATTACCACCATTAAGGGGGATTGAACATCAAATTGATCGTGTGCCTGGAGCTTCAATTCCTAACCGTCCAGCCTATAGAAGCAACCCCGAGGAGACGAAGGAGATTCAAAGGCAAGTAGATGAGTTGATGATGAAGGGGTACATTCGTGAGAGTATGAGTCCTTGTGCTGTGCCAGTGCTACTTGTGCCTAAAAAGGATGGTACATGGAGGATGTGTGTTGATTGTCGTGCCGTCAATAACATAACGGTAAAGTATCGACATCCTATTCCTAGGCTTGATGACATGTTAGATGAGTTACATGGATCATGTATTTTCTCTAAGATTGACTTAAAAAGTGGGTACCATCAAATTAGGATGAAAGAGGGTGATAAGTGGAAAACTGCATTTAAGACTAAGCATGGTTTGTATGAATGGTTAGTCATGCCGTTTGGACTTACAAATGCACCTAGCACATTTATGCGTTTAATGAATCATGTATTACGTACGTTTATCGGTAAGTTTGTTGTTGTGTATTTTGATGACATTTTGATCTATAGCAAGAACTTAAATGAGCATCTTGATCATTTGTGTAATGTACTTAGTGTGTTGTGTAGTGGGCAATTATATGCTAATCTTAAGAAGTGTACCTTTTGCATGGAAAAAATTATGTTTCTTGGCTATGTCGTAACTGCGCATGGTATCGAGATGGACAAGGAGAAAATTAAGGCCATCCGGGATTGGCCTACACCAAAATCGGTAAGTGAGGTAAGGAGTTTTCATGGACTTGCTAGTTTTTATAGAAGGTTTGTGAAGGATTTTAGTACTATTGCTGCACCTTTAACTGAAATTCTGAAAAAGTCTGTTGGATTCAAATGGAATGATGAACAGGATGAGGCTTTTAATTTGTTGAAAGATAAACTTTGTTCGGCACCTGTTTTAGCTTTGCCAGACTTTACGAGAGCTTTTGAAGTTGAATGTGATGCGTCAGGTATTGGTATAGGAGCTGTGCTAATCGCGGGATAAGAGGCCCATTTCAAATGAAAAACTTAATGGGGCAACCTTGAATTACCCTACATATGACAAAGAGCTCTATGCCTTGGTAAGAACTTTAGAGACGTGGCAACATTACCTGTGGCCCAAGGAGTTTGTGATACATTCTGATCATGAATCATTGAAGCACTTGAAAGGGCAAGGTAAGTTGAGTAGGAGACATGCCAAATGGGTTGAATTTATTGAAACCTTTCCGTATGTGATCAAGAATAAGCAAGGGAAAGAAAACATAGTGGCTGATGCACTTTCGCACAGGTATGTTCTTTTATCTACTTTGGATGCTAGATTTTTAGGATTTGAACACATAAAAGAATTGTACAAGGATGATAGTGATTTTGCTAATGTTTACGATGCTTGCGAAACTTTGGCTTTTGGAAAGTTTTATAGACTTGATGGATATTTGTTTAAAGAGAATCGTTTGTGTGTTCCATTAAGTTCTATGCATGAATTGCTTGTACGTGAAGCACATGGAGGCGGGTTGATGGGGCATTTTGGTATTGTTAAGACTTTGGATGTGTTGCATGAGCATTTTTATTGGCCTAAAATGAAAAAAGATGTGCAACAATTATGTGATAAATGCATAACATGTAGAAAACCAAAGTCTAGGACTCAACCACATGGCTTGTATACCCCTTTGCCTGTACCGAAAGAACCATGGGTAGACATTTTGATGGACTTCGTCTTAGGTTTACCTAGGTCAAAACAGGGTAGGGATTCCATCTTTGTAGTTGTTGATAGGTTTTCAAAGATGGCATCCAATTTTGTGCATGCGAGAAAGGGATGCTGTTCATAAATACGCTTCTACGCGGTCAAGAGATTTCAAGGCAAGGATACAATGGCTAGCTTGGGGATCGAATACTAGCTACTTTCACAAATCAAGAAAGGAAGACAGGAAAGAAATAAGCTTCTATCACTTACAAGGGAGGATGGAGAGGTTGTCGAAGGACACGGGCAAATCGAAGTAATTGCATACTTCCATCGTGTGTTAGGTGTTGATCGGATGCCTAGGGTTCGAACGAGGAAGTGATGGAATCGACAATTAACTAAAACCGTCTTCAAGCAAAGATGTTCTCGCACAAGATGAACAAGGAGGGATTAAGCAGCTATGTTTAGTTTGAAGAACAACAAAGCTCCGGTCGGATGGCTTTAACGCAGTTTCTTCAAAAGAAGTGGCACATAGTTGGGGAAGATGTAATCAGCCGTTAGATCATTCTTCCGCCAGAATGCTTAAAGAAATGAATGCACACCATTTCCCTTATTCCTAAAGTTGCTAACCTACAAGGTTGTGATTTCCGCCCCTATATCTTGCCGCAATACAAAGGTACAAATGCACGCTAAGATTCTAGGGAGAATCAAAGTTGTTTTGCCACCTTAGTTGGCCCATATCGCACGCTTTTATCTCGGGACGGAGAATCGGTGATAACATTCTTTGTCTCGGGAACTAATGAAAGGCTATCATAAATCTACGGGACCCCCGCCGGCTATGAAAGTTGACGATGAAGGCTTATGACTCGGTGCGGTGGGATTTCGTTGCGCTATGTTAATAAAAATGGGATTCCCTAGAGCCATTGATTGGATCATGGTTTGTGTTACATCATGTCAATTCTCTATCAACGCCAATGGTGAGCTTGCGTTACTTTCAGGGGAAGAGGGGAGACAAGGGGATCCATTGTCCCCAATTTGTTTGTCCTATGTATGGAAATCCCGGGGCTATCCCGCAAGATGAGTGCCAACCAAGAATTCAAGTTCCCCGGAGATGCAAGAAGGACGGAATTTCTCATCTTTGTTTTCCGATGACTTGATGATTTTTAGCAACGGGGATGTAAACTCAATCCGTATGATCGAATCCACAAAGTTTCAAGATCTATCAGCGTATCCAAATCCAAACAAAAGCGACATCTTCTTGGCGGTGTGTTAAATGCCGAGAGGGAACAAATTATTCATATTCTTGGGTTTAGA